>NC_069436.1:17802222-17836899 GCF_026875155.1 Cherax quadricarinatus
CTAACAATCCGGGACAGCAACCTCACATCTGCCGAGCTACCTCGGTGGACAAAAGAGAGGGCGGCCGGATATCCGCCAAAAAAGCATACCTCCTTCGGCCACCACCCCCGGAATCCGAAAGGTGGCTTCCAGAGATACACTCGTCGCCCGAAAGACACCCAAAGCTACTCCGGGATACAGGAGAGGGATCGGGACATCCCCAGGCGATCCAGATTCCACGGCAAACTACACCACCGCTAAGAACCTCAACGGAATGGGATGGACCCCGGTATCCTTTCCTCTACCTAGGAACTAGCGCGCCTGTGGGAGAAATCCCAAAGGACAAAAAGAGGAAGGGCAAAAGGGAGGGGTGGGGAGGGGGAGGAGGAAAGGAAAAAGGGGAGGATGGGGAGGATGGGATAGGGGAGGGGAGATTGGGGGGTAATTAGGTTCGGTCTGAGGAAGAAGACCGATAGGTCTAATTCCTCAGACCAAGAGCCTCTTCACCACGCCAAGGAGCCCCCCTTGAAGAGGCGTCGGCACCACAGACTGGGCATTCGGCCATAGATCTGCAATATTTCGCTGGGTGACCAAAACGCCAGCAATTTCTACATTGTTGCGGTGTAGGTATCACCTTTCGAACTTGTAACCAATGTCCCGCGACATATACAGAGGACGGGAGTTCTCGGCTGTCAAGAGTTAAATGAGCCACATTGCAAGGGTAACGTCTCCGCCCCCGGGCAGGAAGGACATAAGTGTCTACTTTGAGGATTGGGAGATCCTGGAGTTCCAGCTGTTCAAAAATGTCATTGCCACATGACTGAAAATTCTGTTGGACTATGGTATGGGGCAGAATGACAGTACCACTACAAGAATTGAGAGAAAGATGTTTTTCAATAGTGATAGGAGTAGTATCGATATTCGAAAGGAGAGAAAGATCATGAGCTTGGGTAGCATTCTGGACAGTGACGATGCATGTACCGCTCTTGAGAGCATGAAATGAAATATCTCTACCAACATGACGCAGGAGCGCTTTGCCAATACTATGGTCAGAAAGGTAGGCAGAAGAAGAAGTCGGTCTTAAAGTAAAGAATTTAGTCCATTGTGTGGTCCGAAATGGAGCGTGGAGAGGGAGTGCTTGACGTGTCGGTCTTTTCCAAGTAGAATGGGAAGGTAAAGAAAGAACATCATCAGGAGATTGACGTTGGCGTTTAGGAGTAGGACCGGAGTTGGTTCGACGTGAAATGGGCGGGCGATTCGAAAATTGCCGTACCATAGAGGGAGAAGCCGGAAGCATAGTCAAAGGAGAGCGGAGTTCAGACAAATCGAAGGAGTCAGTCGAAGCCCCGATACCTGAAGCGGGTGAGGAAACAGCACCAGCAAGAGGTACAGGGGCATCAGGAGTGTCCGAAGAGTGGTCTAAACACAAGGCAGGGTCAGAATGGGGTGCGGTATCAAGAAGGGGCCCGGGGGTAGTGGGTTCATGGATTGGGTACTCCATGGTTAGGTTACTCCTTTGCTTTTTGTTTTTAAGAAAAAAAAAGAAAGAAAATAAAATAAAAATAAATAAAAGAATAAAAAAAAGGGGGAGCGGGGAGGAATAGTTCCCAGGAGGAATGAAAGGGCCGGAAATCTCCCTCCGCGCCCAAGAGGACCTCAGCACCGCTAGTAGCGCAGATGCAGCATGGAACCCGTGCCATACCCTACCCTTCATGCCAGTAAACCAGCAATCCGGGATAGCAACCTCACATCTGCCGAGCTACCTCGGTGGACAAAAGAGAGGGCGGCCGGATATCCGCCACAAAGCATACCTCCTTCGGCCACCACCCCCAGAATCCGAAAGGTGGCTTCCAGAGATACACCCGTCGCCCGAAAGACACCCAAAGCTACTCCGGGATACCGGAGAGGGAGAGGGACATCCCCAGGCAATCCAGATTCCACGGCAAACTACGCCACCGCCAAGAACCTCAATGGAATGGGATGGACCCCGGTGTCCTTTCCCCTACCTAGGAACTAGCGCGCCTGTGGGAGAAATCCCAAAGGCCAAAAAGAGGAAGGGCAAAAGGGAGGGGTGGGGGGGAGGAGGAGGAGGAATGGAAAAAGGGGAGGATGGGATAGGGGAGGGGAGAATGGGGGGTAATTAGGTTCGGTCTGAGGAAGAAGACCGACAGGGCTAATTCCTCAGACCAAGAGCCTCTTCACCACGCCAAGGAGCCCCCCTTGAAGAGGAGTGCAGGGGTAGATGGTATTATAATGGGGGAGCGCTAAACCCTTAGGAGAGTAGAGGGTAGCAAGAGATTGTAAGTTATTCAAAGGGAGAAGGGGTGGGGGCACCCTTTCTTTCTATTTTCTCATGCCCCCCACACACACTTTAATTCCTTTTATTAATTTTTTTTATTACACTTTGATATAAAGGAAGTCCATCTGGGGGCCCCCTCTTGCAGGGAGGCCCAGGGCAGTTGCCCCCTTATAAATCTGGTCCTGATTGTCTGCCAAGTATTTTGCTTTCATAGGGAGTGATTTTCATGTGCAAGTTTGGTATTAATCTCTCTAGGATTTTCCAAGAGTATAAAAATATGTATCTCTCCCGCCTGCATTCCAGAAAGTACAGGTAGAGGAACTTCAAGTGTTCCCAGTAATTGAGGTGTTTTATCGCAGTTGTGTGTGCCATGAAGGTTCTCTATACATTTTCTAGATCAGCAATTTCACCTGCCTTGAAAGGTGCTGTTAGTGTGCAGCAATATTCCAGCCCAGATAGAACAAGCAATCTGAAGATTATCATCATGGGCTTGGCATCCCTAGTTTTGAAGGTTGTGACTATCCATCATGTCATTTTTCTAGCAGATGCAACCGATACAATGTTGTGGTGTTTGAAGGCAAGATCCTCTGACATTATCACTCCCAGGTCTTTTACATTACTTTTTCGTTCTATTGTGTGGTTGGAATTTGTTTTATACTCCAATATAGTGTTAATTTCCTCGTGTTTTCCAAATTGGATTATTATAATTTAGGAAAGCACTAAACCGACAAGGGTCATACAGCACTGTGGGGTAGAAAATAGTGCTGGGACTATAAACAGCTAGTTGTACAGGGAATCAGAGGTGAGGGGAGAAAGGGGGTGAAAGGGATGCTTAGGGTTGTGTGTCAAAGTTCGTAAAGTAAAGCAGTTGCTGACAAAGTCAGAAAGTGATCGTAAGTCAAAGGTAGGACCATCTGCAAGAAGAGAAGGTAAGAGTGGTAGGGTGGTGGCAGCATTGGAGGCAAACCCTGCTAACTTGCTGGTAAACCGAGCAATCTACAAGAAAGTGAAGAACTGAAAGAGGGACCAGACAAACCTTACAGAGAGGAGTAGGGTGTCATTCCATGAGATACCCATCGGAAAGGCGAGTATGGCCAATGCGGAGATGGGATAGCACAGTCTCCCGAGTATGGCAACCATGGTAAGATGGCCACAAACCTAAAAGCTGTTCAATAAAATGTAATTTGTTATGGTGCATGCCTGACCACCGTTGTTGCCAAGGGCTGGGAAGACAGGCAGAGATTACTGGAAAATAATCTCCAAACAGAAATCCCCTATATGAAACCGTAAGATCATGCACCGCTGACCGTGCAGCAGCATCCGCTTGTTCATTTCCCTTAGGTCCAGGGACCCAAGAGAAAACAACATCTGTTGTTGCTAGCTACACAGCATTTTGTCTTTGCCATGGCAGACATTGTAACCAGAGTTGAATACAAAGGAATAGTGGATGAGGGGAATCAAATTGTTTAATGGCTTGTAAAGTACCAAAACTTATCCAGAGGGCTGAGGAGGGGTTGTTGAGGTGGCTCAGATATGTAGAGACAATGGAACGAAACAGAATGACTTCGAGAGTATATAATCTGTAGTGGAGGGAAGGAGGGGTAGGGGTTGGTGTAGGAAAGGTTCGAGGGAGGGGGTAAAGGAGGTTTTGTGTGCGAGGGGCTTGAACTTCCAGCAAGCATGTGTGAACATATTTGATAGAAGTGAATGGAGACAAATGGTTTTTAATACACGATGTGCTGCTGGAGTGTGGGCAAAGTAACATTTATGAAGGGATTCAGGGAAACTGGCAGGCCAGACTTGAGTCCTGGAGATGAGAAGTACAGTGTCTGCACTTTGAAGGAGGGTGTTAATGTTGCAGTTTTATAACTGTAGTGTAAAGCACCCCTCTGGCAAGACAGTGATGGAGTGAATGATGAAAGATTTTCTTTTTCGGGCCACCCTGCCTTGGTGGGAATTGGCTGGTGTGTTAATAAAAAAAATAAAGCGCTGAGAGAATCTGAAATGATTACCAACGTTGAAGATTTATATGTAATATGGAGAAGTGCTATGAGGATGGCATACAACTCGGCAGTAAAAATACTAGCAGTCTAACAAATGACCTCGGATAACATCGTCAGGGAACACCAACGCAAACCCAACTCCTTCAGAAGATTTAGAACCATCTGTGTAAACAGCAATGGCACGAGCATGCGACCGTAAGTGATCAAGGAAAAGAGAGCAAGAAGCAGTCATAGGTAAGAGAGCTTTGGCACATGGCAGTAGGGTAGAACAGACACGAATCTTTGGAACCTCCCAAGGGGAAAGGGAAAAGGCAGATGCTAAATGAGCATACAAGGGAGGTAACTGAAGAGAGGACCGGAGTGAAGATGAGAAAACAGTCGGAGTAAGCAGGGGGCGTCAAACAAATAATGGGCTTTTACTAATGTCTGAGACCAATCTGTACGTAGATGGAATATGAAGGTCATGAGGGAGGACAAAGTAACGAAGGCAATGAGCATCACAACGATCAGCTAAGGAAGGAACATTCGCCTCATCATAGAGGCTTTCAACAGCGGATGAACGAAAGGCACCAAGGCATAAACATAAGACCCTGATGATGAAGGGGATCTAACCTAGAAAGAGCAGGAGGAGAAGTTGCAGAATAGACTTGGTCTCCATAATCCAGCTTGGACATGAGTAGAGTAGAATGCAAATGGAGGAGAGAGTGTCGATCTTCTCCCCATGACCGATGCACAAGAATTTTAAGGAGATTCAACCGACTATGGCAAGTTGCCTTCAAAGAGGAAATGTGAGGTTTCCATATCAACTAGCAATAGAAGAGAAGGCCAAGAAAGTTGACTGCATTACATCCTAGAATACGTGAGCCGTGTAAATACAATGGAATATCTGGGATAAGAGGACGTCTAATGAAGGTAGTGAAATGGGTTTTCATACTAGAAAATTTAAAGCCATGAGAAGTGGCCCAATGGGAAACTTGGTCAATTGCACCCTGAAGGGAGGCTGCTACCAGGCGACAGTTAGCTCCTGCATAAGCTATAGAAAGTCATCCAATGAAGTGACGACCAAATATGAGATGGAAGAACAAAAGGCAGGGTATTTATAGCAAGAGAAAAAGGGTAGTTCAAAGGACACAACCTTGTGGGACACCCTCGGCCTGAACAAAGTCTGAAGAAAGTGAGGCACAAACCCAGACATGAAAATGTTTGTCAGAAAAGAAAGCAGTAAGGAAAGTTGGCAGATTACCAAGGCCTAAAGAGTGGGCTTGGGCTAAAATGTTATACCTCCAAGTGGTGTCATATGCCTTCTCAATATCAAAAAAGACTGCTAGGACGGAGTGTGTTAGCAAAGGCATTCTGCACATAAGTATCTAATTGGAGCAAGGGGTCTAAAGTAGAGTGGCCCTTGTGAAAGCCATATTGGTGAGGAGAAAGACTACTGAAAGTCTCCAAATACCATATTAGACGTCTATTCACCAATCGTTCCACCACTTTGCAGATTACAGAGCAATGGGACGATTAGTGAGAGGTATCAAGCCCCAAGGTGCCTGGTTTGCAAAACGGTAGTACAATGGCAGATTTCCATTGTTGAGGGAGACCCCCCTTGCGACCAAATAAGATTGAAAAGACACAAAAGGACCAAGGGCTGTAGAATGCAGATGCTTTAGCATACTGATATGAATATCATCAGGCCCAGCTGCCGATGACTGGCAGGCGGAAAGCGTGGACTCTAGCTCTAGGAGAGTAAAAGGTACATTATACGGCTCCATTCCATTAGAGGAGAAATCCAAGGACAATTGCTCCTTGGCAGACTTAGACGCAAGGAAGGAGGGACAAAGGTGAAACCCTTGGGAGACATGGACAAGATGGTTCCCAAGTTCCATGGCAACTTCAAGAGGCTCTGCAACACTAACACAAGCAACCCACAAAACGGGAGCTGGGTCTGGAGTATACTTGCCACACAACTTCCGTACCTTCTTCCAAACCACGCTCATAGGAAAGACGAGGCAATAGTAGAAAACACAGTCATGTCAACAAGTGCATTTAGCATCGTGTATGATGCAGCGAGCAACTGCCCTTGCCTGCTTAAAATCCAAAAGACAATCCAAGGTCTGATTATATTGATTACAGCCCCCACGCAGCACATTTCAAATGCACTGCAACCGGCACATGCAGGAGACAACCAAGGCATGCATGTTTGAGAATGCCTGCCTGAGGTTTGGGAAATAGAACGTGATGCCACAGTCAAAACTAAAGTCGAAAACTGGTGCACCAGTTCATCAACAGAGGACGAAAGAGGGTCCCCACAAAAGGTGGTAAAATGAGAATGTAAGTCCCAATTTACTTGTACAAATTGCCAACGAGGGCTACAAGGTGGTTGGGAATGCATAGTAGAAGTAAGAATAGGAAAGTGATTATTGTCATGTAAATCCGGGAAAACAGACCAATTGTAATCAAGTGCAATTGACAAGAAGCAGATAGAAAGATCAATGCAAGAGACTGAGTGAGTGTCAAAATGGATAGGAGCACCCGTATTTAAAACATGAAGAGAATAAGGAGCGAAAAGTGTCTCCAAATGATCACGAGTCACAGTGGGACCCTCCCCACATGATGGTGCACATTAAAATCACCTAACAAGATGGGCGTCGGTAGAGAAGAGATCAAAAACGCAATATCCGAGATACAGAATGCATGGGAGGGGAAAAGATATATAGAGCAAACTGTATACTATTGTGTAAATAAATATGAGCTGCAGTACAATGCAGCAGAGAACGAACAAAAAACTTGTTGATACAGTATACCAATGCACACAAGAAGTGCACTTTCATTAAATGATTCATCAGGAAAGGGATGAGAAGAATGTAACAGCACATAGCTCGAAATGGGATGAATAGCAGCTGAACAAATTTTGGGCTCTTGTAACCTGACACATATTGGGAAAAATTGGGAGAGCAATACTTGGAGCTCTCTCTGATTACCCAAGGCCCCGAATATTCCATTGTAAATAAGACATTATGACAGGTATGCCAACAATAAGAAGCGATAAAATCTATGGGCTATTAGGGTCAGTGAAGTCAACGTGTGGGGGCACAGTAAGCATGTAAGCAAGGAGGAATCAGAATGCTGCGAAGGAAAAGATTGTTCCAAGGGTCATGAAAAAGAAGGGGTAGGAGGAGGCTCATCAGTGTCCATCGAGGGTTTTGTCTCCGCAATATGGTTGGAGATAGCGTCAAGTGTCTCAGCAGATAAGGAAGACACCAATACCATGATTTCAGAGGCAGGTGATGTAGAGCAAGTAGGGATCAGGGAGAATATGGAGGGAACCAAAGAGGTCTGAGAGGGGTGGGGAGTATGAACCTGGAGAGATGCACTGGCGGGGGCAGAAGAGTCCTGCAGTGGAACAGGAGAGGAAGGGGGCTGGAAGGTAACTAGGGAAGAAAACTGGGGAGGACAGAAGAGGGAACTACACAAGGGGGGAGATGAACCTCCATCTTTGTGTGAGAGTTAGAAAGGGAGGTGAGAACTAGGCACCGCAGTAGTAGCTAGATTCAACTTCACAGGTGATAGGCACAAAGAAGGAGTAGGCTTGCGAGGTCTCGTAGACTGAGAAACTAGCAAACGAGATGAAGTAGAAGTAAGAAGAGGCATGGAGATAGGAGTTTGAGGGTAAAACCGCAAAAAAATTGAAACAGGTGACCCCGGAAGACATGATAGCAGAGGAGCTGGTAGACGGGAGGACTGTCAAGGCTGGAGGTCTCTGAGCTCCTGGAGAATGAGGACCACGAGGAAGATTTCCCTGAAGGGGGAGCTGAGAGACAGTCATAGCATAAGGCCTTAACTCTACTTAAGATAATGGATTTCCCATTCATTACAACAGACTTGACAACGGCATGAAAAAGAAGAATGAGATTCATTGCAATTGAGACAAGAGGGGGTAAGACTGCAAGATGTATTGGCACAATCTGCAGCACCACAGACTGGGCACTCCACTGCAAATCTTCAGTATTTAATGGGGTGTCTGAAGCGCCAGCAATTATGGTTGGGGAGTAGGGATTACTTTATGGACCTTTAAGCGATGGCCTGCAATGTAAGTGGAGGACAGGAGTAAACTGTCGCACCATATTCGGGGAAGCCGGATGCATTTGTTAAAGCATGCAAGAGGCAGAGGCATTACCAGAATGGGTGGTGCCTCAGCACCTGGAGCAGGTGATGAAGCATCACCAGCAGAAAGTACAGGGGCATGAGAAGAGTCTAGAGAATGATCCAATAATGAAGCCGGGTCAGAACAGGATGTGGGAACAGAAAGGGGCCTGGGAGGAGGAGAGTTATCACAGAATGAAGACTCCATGATAGTAGTGCTTCTTTCTTATTTAAAAAAAATGGAAAGAAAAAAAGAGGGACGGCAGAGGGGCAGTCACTAAAAGGCATGGAAAGGCCACAAGCTCTTCCCTTCATCCGAGAGGGCCTCGAGCCAACTAGCAATGCAGATGTAGCATGGAACCCGTGCCATGCCCTACCCTTCATGCCAGTAAACCAGCACTCTGGGATAGCAACCTCACATCTACCAAGCCACCTCGGTTGACAAAATAAAGGGTGGTCGGAAACCCACCACAAAGCATACCTCCTTTGGCTGTCACAGGCAGTCTCTGGAGATACACCCATCATCTGCAGGACACCCCACCCACTTCTTGGAAATCTGGGAAGGGAGCATGGTGCCTCCAGACAATTCAGATTCCATGACAAACTACAGCACCCCCGAGGGACCCTACGGAGTGGGATGAACCCCAGCACACTTCACCTACCTAGAAACCATAATGCCAGAGGGAAGGACCCAGAGACTACAAACGGGATGGGGAAAAGGGAGAATGTAGGAAAGGGGGGGGGAAAGAGATAGGGAAGGGAGGATTACTGGGTACTTAGATTCGGTCTGAGGATGGAAACGAAAGGGTTTAATTCCAAAGACCACGACTCTTTGCTGCATCAAGGAACCCCCCCACCTTGAAGAGGACCACAACAGGGAGCCCCCCTCCCCTTGAAGAGGTGTTTTTTTCAGAAGATCCAGTATGCCATGGAAAATTCAGCTGTCAGGAGCTCAGAAAAGAAAAATTTCCAATCAAGCGAAAGACAAAACACCTTACAGAATTTTTCTCTGCTTCTGTAGTGGAAAACATAGAAGCTAGTAATGAAGAACCCAAAACCACTACCAGATGTTTCTTCTGAGGACCACCCGCATTCACAAATACATCTGCAGAAACTAAAAAGAACATACCAAATCAAGATAACAAAGGTCATGAATCACCACATCCACATTTTACAGATACTTTTGTAAACATGGACAGTGAAGCCCCATCATGTGATTCAGACCCAGCCATGTTGTTTCCTGTCACAGAAAAGCATGTGTCCTTTTGGCCACCATATAGATACGAGAGTGTGACGCCAAAGATACAAATACACATCAGTAATTATTATACAGTGTAGATGGAACACATTACAAACTGAAAATTATAGTCAGTTATTCTTAGCCAATAAAATTGAGAAAATAAAATCAGACTTTTTCAAAACCTAACTTTTTTTTCGAAAACCGCTGTTCATTATCCATTTTAGTTTATTCATATTTGTAATTCATTTCAATTTCCATGTTGAGGGCCCCCCCCAGGTCTAAATCCGGCCCTGATCAAAACTAAAGCACTAAACCCACAAGAGATGTCAAATACGTAAGCCCAACATCAAGGAGACAGTTTTCAACACGAGTCCATGGACATTGTTCATTAGAATTACGAATATGTGGCAAACTAGTGTCTTTGAGGTAGTGTCCAGGGCGTTTCAAATATCAACGTTCAAGCCATTAGCACACAGTAACAAGACTATGTTAGACCCTTAGTAATTACCAAGTGACAACCCTCCCCCTACCCCCCACCCATCACCCTCCCACCAGTAACAACTACTCACCCCCAAAACCCTTCCACCAGCAGCCAACCCCTGACCCTTCCCTAGGATTTCGCGACCTAGCTGCCAGGGAGTGTGGACGTGCCTCGTACCTCTCTGCTGACAGTCTAGCAAACTATCGAAGTTGAAGACAAACAGTTGTTGTGAGAGGATCAGCTG
Organism: Cherax quadricarinatus; assembly: GCF_026875155.1. Classification (NCBI taxonomy): domain Eukaryota; kingdom Metazoa; phylum Arthropoda; class Malacostraca; order Decapoda; family Parastacidae; genus Cherax; species Cherax quadricarinatus. The sequence goes on from NC_069436.1 coordinate 17,812,606, forward strand.
TGTCTAGCTAGCTAGAGGGATAATACTGCAGAAGGTGAAGGACACAGATTACTCACCTTGTCATCGTGTTGTCCACACCTGTCTCTGAATGTGCATTTGTTATCTATCTAGCAATTTACTGTATTTCCATATGTGATAACATCGGAAATGGTTCACGAGGACTATTAGTGGAAGGATAGCCGCTAATTTGCAGTGTGTTCAGAGTGACACTTTCGCGCCGACCTGTGTTAGTTTACGCACGGTCTCGCGCCTTCTTACGAGGACCACGCATTCGTGAGAGCACGCACGAATGCTGGGATGTTCCCTGTGAGTTCCATGTTAGTTTACGCATGGTTACGCACAGGAACGTTTGTGACTAAGTGTTTTTTCTTTCAAGACATTTCTGCAGCGAGTGTGGCGTGTTCTGTGTTAGTTTACGCACAGCCACGCCAGTAATACGTGTGCTACCCGTGCCTCGCTAATTCGTGTGCATTCGTGGGCGTTCGTGCGTGCACCTACGCCACACCATCGTTCGTTTTGGCGATAGTGCGACAAATAACACCCCAAGTCCGCATATTGTGTTAGTTTACGCACAATTGCGAATCTGTCGTGTATCTCATGCATTCGTGTGATTTGTGCGTGTGCTGTGGCGTGGTGCTGACCAGCCAGTGTACTTCGTGCACTGGTCCAGCTCGCCAGGCGCCTGTGCTGTGTTAGTTTACGCACAGCACCTGACGGCCCTCGCCATTCGTGCATTTGTGGGTCATATGCGTGTGCTCAGTGCTTTGGGAAAACATCCACTTGTGATCTACGTGTGCACCGTACGATTCCAATGAGTGACGTAATCATGGATTGTGCACCACTGTGAACCCAGTGTGGGCTGTCAATAGGTCTTGGGAACTGTGGCACACAGCTACGAGCCTCGTTGGGGCGGCTGTACTGCCATGTCATCCCAGGAACCAAGAGGCAAACGGCCCATGTCATCATGCGACGGCGACTTTCACGGTGACATGGAGGAAGTGGAAGGGCCAGCGAAGAAACCCAAGGACAACCTGCACTTCGGGGGCAATGCCCCAGAAGCGCCTCAGATGACGCCAGCTGCTTCCCCAGATGGCCCAGGGATGATGGGGACAGACGAGGCCAACCCAAGCCTGGCCCAGCAAGTGGACACCCCCCAACATATGGGGACCATGGAAGAGACCCAGGACCCTCCTCCTCAGCAGATGGCACCAGGGACAACCAACCCAGACGAAGCCCCACAGGCAACAGAGGAGAACGAGATGGTACAAGGGCGCTCAAGACCTCAGAACCGTGCTGCAAGGCAACCAACTGTGGTCTTCAAGTTCATGATCCCTCACTATGATGTGGTGAAGAACCTGGAGGCGACCATGCCTTCCATCAAGCTCAGCTGCGACTTCACGCTCAGGGGAGAGATAGTGGCGAAGCAGCGCGACGAGGACACATACGATCGACTGAAGTCAATGGCTGCAGAGAATCCGAGGATAAGAGCTGCTAGCTCAAGAAAAGATGCACAAGGGGGTTGTGCTTCACGTCTCTGTACCCATCCCAGCAGAGTGCTTCCTCGATGTACCCAACATTGTCAAGGCAGAGAGGCTGACCACCAGGACCAACAAGATCCCAACATGGAATATGTTGATCCACCACCGAGGGCCCCTACCATCCCACATTGCACTGGGGGTGTGGGGGCGGTTCAAGACCCGGCCATATGTAGAGGGCCCGCTACAATGTTACAACTGCCAGGGCTTCAACCATATTGCGGCTACCTGCCAACATGTGAAGAAGTGTGGAGTCTGCAGCAAGCAGCACGACTCCAAGGATTGCATTGCATTGCTCAATCATCCTGCCCCCGAGACCCCACGCCCCGAACCTAAGTGTGCCAACTGAGGCAAGAAACACCACGCATGGAACCAGGGCTGCCCTGTTATGGTGCAGCGGTGGCAACATGTGCTACAGCGGATGGCCCCTGCGGCGGCGACGATGACCCAGCCCAGCTCAGTAAATGCTCAACAGCAACAGGTGGGGACATGGTCCAATGCCCCACAGGGCCTGAATATGGCCTCTTCATGCCCCAACCCATGGAACTATCAGCACCGGCCGCTGGCGGTAGCCAGCACAGCTCCCTCGACGGCGGCCACACCCTACAGCAGAGAATTCCCAGCACTGGGGGATCACCAGAGAAGACCGGTTGCACCGCCAACATTGAGGCAAGGGAAACAATGGCAAGGGCAAGTCTCGAAGCCTCAGCAAAAGCAGAACAAAGGAACACAACAAGCCTGGCTCAGGGACGCCACTCAAGGAGCTGCGGCTACACAGCACCAGACAGGACACCAGCAAGGGCCTTCCCAACAGAGGCAGTCCCCACCCAAATGCAGCGGGAAGCAGGCCACAGCACCCAGTCAGATGGCACAGAGAGCCACAGAGACTTGTGTGACCTGCGGGACAGCAACGGCAACGATCGCAGGAGTGGGCCAACAACCACAGGCCACAGCCAAGGAAACCCTGTCCCCCCAGAGGGAGGGCACCTCGCCGGCTCACATTGTCACCGTAATCAAGCTTGTGGTAGAGGTGCTGTCCATGCTAATCCCATCAATGAAGGACAGGCAGGTCTGCAAGGATCTCCTGACTACCGTGTACAGCATGGCTCTCCTGGAGAGGGCCGACGCAGCATCCCTTCAGGCCCACCTCACCCAGGTCTTCACACCCGAGGAATTGGTAGAACACGCACGGATATTCCGGAGAAACATGGACCAACAGGAGGAGATGGAGTCCGATGGGTCACCCGACAGTCCCTAAAAATCCTCCAGGGGAACATCTGTGGTCTGAGGCAGAAACTCCACCTAGCTATCCAGGCGGCAGTCCAGGATGAGATAGATGTGTTTCTGTTCCAAGAAACCCTTGCCAAACCCCCACCCGCCCCACAGCCACGCATCCCTGGGTTCTCTGCTACCTGCAGCGTGGTGGGCCCCCCGCCAGGGGCACCGCAATCTATGTGCGGAATTCCATTCCCCACTCAATCGTCACTGACCCTGTCAACTGCGGTGAAGGAGTGGAGGTGCAAGCTGCCATGCTGCGACTACCATCTGGACCACTGACTATTTACAATGTGTACCGGAGCACACGGTTTACCCTCGACCTCTCGGAGGTTGCAGCCCTGTCCATATCTCGCCTCAAGGGCATGCTCGTGGCGGGGGACATCAACGCCCATCATGAGCTTCTCCGCTCTGTCTCCCATACCAATGAGATGGGCAGGCACTTGGCAGCGGTGCTTGAGGATGTTCCCGAGATCGTCCTCCTCAACAATGGGGAGCCGACACCACGGCGGCAACCGACTGGATGTCACTCTCCTCTCTCGGAGACTGCAGCCTGGGTGAGGTGGGAGCTCCACCCACTTCTCACCAGCGACCACTTTGCGATCATCACCATGCTGGCGCTCACTCAGCACACCCCATACACACCGCCTCCATGGTGGAACTTCTAGAAGGCTGACTGGCAGTGCTTCCAGGATGTCATACAGCAATGGTGGGAGACGACCTCCCTCTGACAATCCTGATGCGGCTGCCCAGAACCTTCAAGCGGCCTTCACCCATGCGGCCGAGGTGGCCATTCCACTTACCAAGGCTGGAGGCACCATCAAGCGGGACTGGTGGTTCTACGACGAGACAGTCAAGGAGCAGAACCACCGTGTCAACTGTGCCCATAGGCTCCACAGACGCAACCCTACTGCTGACACCCTTCGGCTGCTGAGGGAGGTGGTGAGGCACTCTCGCCACATCTCCCACAGAGTCCACCTGACAAAGTGGTTTGAATGGTGTGCCTCCTTCGACCATGCCACTACCCTGTCTGAGATCTGGGCGAAAATAGGTATAGCTACTGGAAAACGAAGAGGAACAGCGTGTGCTTAACATGACCTGGCTGGTGAAGCAGAGAGGCTGGTCGAGCTCTTCACCTTCAGGGCAGCAACAGCCCGCCTGCCACAAGATGTGCAGAACCTTCAGGCTGTCCTCCTCCCAGACACGCAGATGCAGGCCGCGTGCTACGAACACGATGACACCGACATTGACTTCAGCGATCAGGAGCTGAAGGCAGCATTCAGGACATCTCGGGACACCACCCCCGGCCAGGATGGTATCACCTACAGCATGATCACAAGGGCGGGCCCCTCTGGACATGATGCGCTCTTGGAGGTCATCAACTGCTCCTAGAGGGCTGGGCAACTCCCACTGCATGGAAGGAGGCCATCATCTTGCCCATCCCCAAGCCCAGGGACCCGGAAAGCATGAGGCCCATCTCTCTCACCAGCTGTCTTTCCAAGATTGCTGAAAGGATGATCCTTGAGCGACTATGGTGGAAGCTCGGCCCGGAACACCGTCATATATACGGCTTCACACGAGGAGTGGGCACTGCAGAGAGCACCACCACCCTCCTTGCAGGCATTGGGTCAAACAAGAGACCCAAAATTGTTGTCTTCCTGGACCTCGAGAAAGCCTTTGAGCTTGCCAGCGCACCAGCTATCCTCGACCTCCTAGCACGCAGGGGTGTGAAGGGTGGGCTCCTTGCCTGGATCTCTGCATACCTGCAGGACAGGTGTGCACGAGTGCACTTCCAGGGACAGGTGTCCACCCTCAGGCCCCTGGAAAATGGCACCCCGCAGGGAGGGGTCCTCAGCCCCGCTCTCTTCAATGTCCTGATGCATGAGCTGGTGCAGCTGCCGTTCTCTTCAGGCACCCAGCTGCTCAGCTATACCGATGATCTTGCCCTCATCATCACTGAGAGATGCAGTTTGATGCTTAGAGCCCAACGTGACCTTAACCTCCTCTCCACCACCTGTCGTCGCCTCAGCCTTAAGGTCTCGGTGGAAAAATCCAAGGCCATGATCCTGCACGCCAAAGTGCCGGAAGGGAGACTGCAGGTGTCAGGCATCAATCTCGGCTGGGTCAGCAGCTACCTGTACCTAGGAGTGCACATTGACAATTGGCTCTCCTTTCGGAATCAGGCAGAGTACGTCAGAGAGCGGACCATGCAACGGGTCACGGCCATGCGGGCCCTCGCCAACCCTAGGTCAGGGGCCAGCAGTGACATTCTCCGATTATTCTACGTGCAGGCAGTGCGCTCTCTCGTCGACTATGGTGCACTTACCCTGGTCCATGCCCGCCCCTCGCACCTTCGAAGACTCGACGTCGTCCAAAATACTGCAGCTCGGATCATGCTGGGCACGCCAAGGTGGACGAACACCGTCCCACTGAATCATGAGGCTCAACTGCAGCCCCTACGCGATAGGATCGCCATTGTGGCTGCCAGGAGGGTGGCCAAGTACGTACAACTCCCTGGTGGAGAGGGACTGCTGCAAGACCTCCTTGAACATCAACAGGGAGACATCAGGGAGTTTCCCGGCCAGCTGTGGGTGTGGTCAGTGGCAGATGTAGCGAGCAAACTCCTCCCCATGGCACTTATCATGGACAAGGGCTGTGAACGGCCTGTGGCGGGGTACTCTGTACTCCCGCCCTGGGCACCAGAAGCAGTTGTGGTCCACATCCAAGACCTCCCAGTTAGCAAGCGTCACTGTCCACAACACGTGCTGCAGCAAAGGGCTGCAATGAGTATTGCAGCAGCAGAGTACCCTGGGTGCGCCGTATATTACACCGATGGCTCCCGGGATCCAGAGGCTGGCCGCACAGGTGCCGGGGTACACCATGCCACCCTGACAGCCGGATGGCGACTCCAGGATCACTGCACCATCCTCCAGGCAGAACTCCATGCCATCCAGAGGGCCCTGCAACACACGCTCCTGGATCATCGGCGACCTCCAGTCATTCACGTCGACTCCAGAGCGGCGATCCAGGCCATCATGCACAGGGAGCCCAGGGACAACATCCGGCTAATTACTGCCATCAGGAAGGACCTGCAGACACTTAATGAGCAAGGACGGCAAGCAACAATCAACTGGATTCCGAGCCACATCGACCTCACTGGGAATGATGCGGCGGATGGCGCGGCGAAGTCAGCAACCCTTGAACCCCAGCCAGTGACCACCATCGCCATCAGCCGCAGGCAGGTGGACCTGTGGGCAGCCGCTGCAGCCAGGTGCCCGCTACCAGGGCCAGGCACATCACGGAGCCGGATCTGGTATGACAGGGCGACCCAAGGGGAGCCCCCGCCGAGCATGCAGAGGCTAGACAGGAAGTTGCAGGTTGGGATCCACCGGCTGCGACTTGGCTACCCTACTGCCAGAAGACTCATCGACCGTGTGCGAGAGGAGTGCTGCTGCCATTGCAACCAGATAGTCCCCGAGCCACTAGTGCACTACCTCCTCGACTGCCCCGCGACGGTGCCTGGGGACGGCGCCTGGGGACCCGAACCGAGAAGACACCACAGCCCGGCTGGTGTACCTGGCCGTCCGTGACCTGGGAACTCTCATCCCCATCCTGGCTGCCCACTCACTGCCTCGATGACGACGCCACATACAACGAAGAGTCGCCACGACTTCTCCATCTATTAACTCTCCTACTCTTCCTTCTTTCACTCCCCTACCTCCCCTCCCCCACCACTTAAAAAAAAAATCCAACGGAGCCTGTAACTGTTTTCTAGGTAAAAGTCTGAACTCGCCTAGAACCCATGCCACACTACCAATAACTTGACGGGGCAACAAGTGCCCGAAGACCCTCAACCCTGGCGATGCCTGCCAATGAAGCCCAAGTGGACGCCTGCTGATGAAGACCAAGTGACGCCTGCTGATGAAGATGAGAAGCGAGATGACACTCCCCTCCGGGGAGTCGCCGCAAAAGAGAAGAAGAGGTTACCCTCCAGCGGGAGGGCCCAAGAAAGACAGAAGAAAGAAGATGAACGACACCCCCAAACGGGGGCCACAGCCGGGTCACCATATGGAGAAGACCCGGGCCGGAAATACCGGCAAACCTCTAATGAATGAATGAATGAACCCTTCCCCTAAAGACCTTCCCCCTCCCCACAAACAACCGCTGACGTCATCACCCCCTTCCTCCAGGTCAATGGCGCCATTTAGCCATAGAGGTCAAGAATAGTGGCGCCACTAGTCACTCCTCTGCCATCCACCATACCATCAACACCTCCAGCTCATCCAGTTCCATCAACCTGTCGTAATTTAAAAAAAACTTGGATTACTTCAGTTTCATCGTAATTTATGATAGATCACCTTTGAAAATATTTTAGAAAATTCTCTTTATACAAAATGTTGAAGGAAGCATTCTAAATACATAAGACTTCAAACTATTGCTTATTGCAGTTCATGAATAATCTAGTAATGTCTATATTTTTAGCTTTGCAGATATTATTTTGGGGTGATGCTGTTGATGACATCTCTGCAGACTTGCAGCTGCCCACAACACGGGGAATATCTTCAACCTACAAGATTCGATAAACTTAATTAAAATGTAATAAACATTCTTTTTCTTTATCACTGCAATGTTCGAGGGACACACACACAGGTGTTCAAGGAACACAGAAATAGAAAAAGGAAATGACTGAGACATGCCTCAACTGCTGTATTTGTCTGCAGGAAGACAACATTCACACAATTCGGGAGCTTTACGCTCGAGGGGGGAAAACAAAAAATTATACCTACCCCAAGCCTACTAACAATAGTAGTAATGAGGCGGATAGCCTCAATACTGCCATTATTAGTAGTTTGAGGTATGATACATTTAAAAATTTCATGACCTTTGTATTGTCAGTTTCCTAATACGAAAAAGTATTGCGACGGTGGGCAGTGGACAGTCGTGTATCTCCACTGCAAACACTTCCGCATGCACAAGTGTCTTCTAATACAGCCTATTATGATCACCTCGTCTCCAGTGTTCTGTCTTGTCAGGAAGATTCTGCGGCGATTAGGCGGGTAAACTCCGTAACATACATTACAACCTAGCCAAACCTACTCCTGACACCCCTTAGACGCCTATATTTAACTGGGGAAAAATTACTTTAGTCTACGTGCACTACTCTCCTCTGAATTCATCGACCTGTCGCCAATCAGATTTAATTCCGAGTTTAACCGACCCCCCCCAACCCCCCCCCCCCCCCCACTTCAAACTATTTTACATACTAACACATTTACCCATCCACAGCTTGGGGAATGTTGCAACTGCTTGTCAAGATACCTTCCCAAGTATAAAGACAACCCTTGAAGGGCATCCAAATTTAACATGAAGGTAGTTAAGATCATTAAGACATTGTATTTCCCCTACAGTTCCATGTCCCTCATAGCACACTAGGGTAACAACCAACACTATGGGTTACCTAACCAGTTGGAAACCTGTCGTATACAATTTCCTAACACACTACTATGCTAGCCTGAATTCATAACCTACCTTACCTACCAGTTATGGCTGACATCCTAGGAACAACCTGAGGGCCACTACATTCAAGCCCGCCCCCCCCCCCCCCCACCCCACACTCTCTACTTGATTTTTTAACCCAGCAGGGCTAATAATCCTATTCTCACTAAAGCCAATATAAATCACCCCCCTAACTATGCTCATCAGCATCAGTTGTTTGTGAATCCTGTCTACCGACTAACACTTCACTTCAAATCACAGAGATTTTCATCATTAAATGTGCTGCTGCCAGAAGGGTTAGACTTCACTACTTACGAACTATCAAACCAATTGCAATTCTGAACACTAATACTGTTATATTCATAGGAACCTGAACACCGCTTAAATTTTCCAAAATGAAATTGTGTAAACTCAATAAATCAATATCTAACTTTGCACAGTTTGGCCAAAGGCATAAAATACGTAGAACACCCACCGCAACCACTACCCAAAGCCCGAAACCCACCAACATCCCCACGGAAACCACGTACAATAACAGATTCCACACAGCTTCTGAAGGTCGTTGGTGGGTTCCAAGCCACAGTTCTACGTAATCTATGCCTTCAGGGAAGATTACTCTCCCCTGCTATATGCATTCATAATGCATATAGCAAATTCTCCAGTTCTATACCTTACCTATCTTATAGAATTAGGTGGTGTTAAATAAGTTATTTTGATTGTAGGTCTACAATTATTAGTTACTACTAAGTGTTATACACCAAAATATGCAGCATACTCCAAGTATAGGCCTTACTAATTTGCAGAGCAGTGGCTGCGCATGGGGGAATGAAGGGAAGTAAAGTTAAGATCAAGGGGGTCTAGGTAAGATCAAGGGGGTCTAGGTAAGATCAAGGGGTCTACAAAGTCTCCGTAAATATATACTGTATAACCTAATTTCAAAACAAATGCTCCCCCCCCCCCCAAGACGCTCTAATAGTGTCTGGAGTCTTAAGCGCTAAACCCACAAGGTTATACTACTGAAAATATTTTTGGGACTTCAAAGTATAAAATTACTTGGCCAGGCCCTCTACAACCCTATTGAAAATAGGAAGATGTGGTTAATTCCACATTTCTGAGGAATTGTTATTGATTTTTTCGGCTATGATATATTCTGCCTAAGGAAAATTTGTCCCGTCATGTGAAACTTTGGCTGTGTAGTTTTAAAAATAAGTTAAACAAATAAGTGGTTGAGAATAAGACCTGCCTAACATGGGCCAAGAGGTCTATTTCAGTGCTCCTTTCTTATGTCTTAATAATGGATATGCCTGATTTAATAGGCTTTCCTTACACCCGGCATCAAGACTGCCATTACCTCACCACACTAAACTATCTTAGTATAATTATTAACCCGGTAGATTAACACAACTACCCAATCGTCAGGATGACATCTCTGACATTTTCATTAGGTATTTATACTCCCCGGGATGCGACCCCTACCAGTAGGCCTGTTGCAGTGTTCCTCTATGTGAACAGTGCCAATGAATATAAGGGCACAGGACCACTTGTGCCCGGGATCGAATCTCGGTTCTTCAGCTGATGCCACTACCAACTGAGCCATGATATGTCACTTACACATTTCATCTTGCAGGATGGTTTTTAAACTACATAATAAATATATTACACTAACTAAAACTTCCTAAAATTTAATCAGTCTTCAGTTCTAAGCTTTACAACTCATTTCTCCAATTTTAATTTCCACCCCATTCAAGGTAACCTATATAATACATTCCTCATTATTTCCTGGCCAGAGATTTCATCTCCGGTCGGGAGATAAGCTAATACTTCCTACTAAGCTACTTTTGATATCAACTGCTTACAATATTTCCTATACTCTCCCCACCACCTTCCTACCTAATACAATTACTATCTGCTTCAATAACCAAACTATAGTGGACTTGTATAACCTGGAAATACCTTACAAGTGGGCCCTGCCCACCTCTAACGACGTCTCCAACTGCTGCATCTCCATATAACACTAAATGTTATGGGTCAGACCATTTACTGGTGTGGTTGTCTCCACCCCTCAAACTGGTCAAAGTTGCTGTGTTGATGACTGTTGCAGCAGACAGCCTGGCACAGCAATCCTCAGTTACCACACCTGAAACAAAACATTCGCATTATAACCATGAACATTACACACAAACATTACCATGTAATATAAACCAGTAACATTACTGCCGGACTGATATAACCATTAATGTTTAACATAGTAAGTAAAGCTATCTTTTTCTGTATAAAAATATTTCTTTCACATTAACCTGATGACTAGCAATTTGTTAACATGGAAGTCTATATCTGCATCACAAGGCGCAAGTTCCTTGGATCAAGAGACCTTCACTAAGTTATTTTTCAATAATGGAAAAAACCCCCGAACTGGATACACAATTATGAGTTATGTAACGCATCAAAACCCTCCACTAAGGTCAATCCCCCCCCCTTGAAGACATTAGACCGCAAAGAAAATTAAGATTTAAAATTTGTGGGAACCAGAAGCTGCAGCTCAACTCTATTGTACTGACAAATATGTCACCAGACAATACTTACGTTATTTAGGTGCATTAAAAGGAAGAGGAAGCGGTAAAGCCGGAGGGGCGGCAGGAGGAGGAGCAACATATCTCTTCCGTACGACTACTGAAGTTCAATTGAACTTTAGTGACCTTGAGGTTGGTCACTGTCCTAACCTTCACTATAACACCATCACTGATAACCTGACTAACTCTGACTACCACCACTAGATGGCACTACTACACCATCACTATCAATACTACTCATGGTGGAGCGCTCAACCCGTGGGGGTCATGGACCACCTGGGAGGATAAGTTCACTCCCAAGTGGCATAGATCACATTCCTTGGATGTGATCTATGCCACCAGCACCACCTTCAAGGAACCTCTCTAAAGGTCACCATTCTCACCACCAGAGGCGCTGAACTCCACTACTATTGTATTGAGAGTATACTGGAGCATACCTGGAGAGGGCTTCGGGGGTCAACGCTCCCGCGGCCCTGTCTGTGACTAGGCCTCATGGTGGATCAGGGCCTGGTCAGGGCTGCACGCAGATGGAGATTATTGTACCACTAGTACTCTACATGAGCGAAGATTATTTTACCAAAGTTGTGCTCTCTCCCCCTAGTACTATGATTGATTTGGCTCCCAGCCTTGACAAAATTCGCAGCAAGATATTCTGGACACTGTTTGTGAGCAGTTTTACTTTCTTCAACATTTAACTTATCCAATTGCTGTAATTCATCGTGGCTTACATGCTCTCCTGGATCCAGGTCAGGATGAATCTTACCATTTTGTTCTGGGTGATTTGTAGTCAATCTTTCATTTTTTTGTCAAGGCAGAGTACCATGAAGAGCAAGCGTAGTCCATATGACATTGTATAAGAGCTAGACAGTGTCTTGCGAGCCAGGGCCGGATTTAGACCTTGAGGGGACTGGGGCACTTTAGGTTTGGGGGGCCCTGAACATGGAAATTAAATTGAATTACAAATAAGAAACGATCTAAAATGAATGATAAACAACAGTTTTCGAAAAATAAAATATGTCAGGTTTCGAAGACGTCTGATTTTATTTTTCTCAGTTTTATTGACTAAGAAGAGCTAACTATAATTTTCAGTTTGTAATATGTTCCATCTACACTACATAATAATTACCGATGTGTATTTGTATCTTTGGCGTCACACTTTCGGTATCTATATGGTGGCAGTTGACCAAAAGGACACATGCTTTTCTGTGACAGGAAGCCACATGACTGGGTCTGAATCACATGGTGGCACTTCAAAGTCCATGTTTACAGAAATATCTGTAGAATGTGGTTGTGGCGATTCATGAACTTTGTTATCTTGATTTGGTATGTTTTTATTATTTTATGCAGATGTACTTGGGAATGCGGGTGGGTCCTTAGAAGAAACTTCTGGTAGTGGTACTGGTTCTTCATTTCTAGCTTCTATGTTTTCCATTACGATAGCAGAGAAAAATTCTGCAAGGCATTTTGTCTTCACCAAGACCACAGCATATTTTTCGCTTGATTCTTTGGAAATATTTCTTTGCTGAGCTACTGACAACTGAATTTTCCGGGGCATACTGGGTATTCTGAAAAAAATAAATATTCAGACTTTATGACATTTAATGACAAGGTAGTTAATGACACACACACACACACACAGGACTGCAAACCTAGCTCAAGGAGAAAGATACTGGGATGAGTATAAAACCAAGCACATCTCCGGAAGCACACATCAACCAAATTTCTGCTGCAGCATATGGGCGCCTGGCAAACCTGAGAATAGCATTCCGATACCTCAGTAAGGAATCGTTCAAGACACTGTACACCATGTAGGTCAGGCCCATACTTGAGTATGCAGCACCAGTTTGGAACCTACACCTGGTCAAGCATGTCAAGAAATTAGAGAAAGTGCAAAGGTTTGCAACAAGGATAGTTCCAGAGCTAAGGGGAATGTCCTATGAAGAAAGGTTGAGGGAAATCGGCCTGATGACACCTCTTTTTAAAGCTATGTATGGATCCTGCCTCCACTACATCACTTCCTAGACTATTCCACTTCCTAACAACTCTGTGACTGAAGACATACTTCCTAACATCCCTGTGATTCATCTGAGCCTTCAACTTCCAACTGTGTGTGTGTGTGTGTGTGTGTGTGTGTGTGTGTGTGTGTGTGTGTGTGTATGTGTGTGTGTGTGTGTGTGTGTGTGTGTGTGTGTGTGTACTCACCTATTTGTACTCACCTATTTGTGGTTGCAAGGGTCGAGTCATAGCTCTTGGCCCCGCCTCTTCGCTGATTGCTACTAGGTCCTCTCTCTCCCTGCCCCATGAGCTTTATCATACCTCGCCTTAAAACTATGTATGGTTCCGCCTCCACTACGTCACTTTCTAGGCTATTCCACGGCCTGACTACTCTATGACTGAAGAAATGCTTCCTAACATCCCTTTGATTCATCTGAGTCTTCAACTTCCAATTTGTGACCTCTTGTGTCTCTGTCCCTTCTCTGGAAACATCCCGTCTTTGTCCACCTTGTCTATTCCGCACAGTATTTTATATGTCGTTATCATGTCTTCCCTGACCCTCCTGTCCTCCAGTGTCGTCAGGCCGATTTCCCTCAACCTTTCTTCGTAGGACAATCCCCGTAGCTCTGGGACTAGTCTTGTTGCAAACTTTTGCACTTTCTCTAATTTTTTGACGTGCTTGACTAGATGTGGATTCCAAACTGGTGCTGCATACTCCAGTATGGGCCTGACGTAAATGTTATACAGAGTCTTGAACGAATCCTTACTGAGGTATTGGAACGCTATCCGTAGGTTTGCCAGGCGCCCGTATGATGTGCGCCTCAGGAGATATGCTCGGTGTTATACTCACCCCCAGATCTTTTTCCTTGAGTGAGGTTTGCAGTCTTTGACCATCTAAACTATATTGTGTGTGAAGGCTTACTCAGCCCTGTAACAACTTCAGACAGTATTACTCAGGCTGGCTCCTCCTCAGGAAAATTAATGAATAGAAAAAGAAATAATAATTCACAAAGATAAACACTTTATTATTTATTAAATCAAACATAAAACAATAAAACATGAAAGGTGTATCCTATTTGAAAGAAAAATGAAAAATGAAATGAATAAAATAACATTTGAACTCAACGCTAATATCTACAGGGGGGTCTGGTGTTGGTGCCCACTGTTTTTGGGAATCTTTAGCCTTTTGCTGATGATGGGGTGGGGGGGGGGGGGTGCGGGGTTTTGGGGGACCACCCATGGCTAGTTCTTCACGTTTTACCGGGGAAAAAATTTTCCCCCCGATGACGGGAAAAGCGGGTTTCTTTCCCGCTGCAATGAGGGGGGGGTTTTACGCCCTGCAATTTCTACAGGTGACAGGTTCTTAAATGAAAAAATGGGGAATTTCTTTTGGACCTTAGTCCTTCCCCTGTTTTCTGGGTTGATTGACAGGTGGCCCTCACTGTACCCAAGGTAGAGTTGGGAGCTGGAGTCTAGTGATTTACTGTTTGCCCAAAGGCCCCAACGTCCCCTTTTGGGGGGGGGGAGGGGGAAAGGGGGGGGCGGGGGGGGGAAGGGAAAAATTTAGCGGGAGTTGGATGACCCTAGTTAAAAAGCAGCGGCAACCCAAAATATCCTTTGGGGTGGGGGAAAAGGGGAAAAAGGCGGGAAAAGGGGGACCCTTTGACTTCCCCTCCCTTAACTGTAGCCGGCAATAAAAACTATCACTTTCGGGGGGGGGGAAAAGGAAAGGCGGGGGGGGACTTCCCCTATTTTTCCCTTGTCCCCGGTAATGAAACTATTGTTACTATATTGCTATCCTTTTCTACTAAAACTTTTCCCTCACACCCCCCCTTTCCCAAGCCCAAAAGTAAAGGGGGTAAAAGAAAAATTGGGGCGGGGAAAAAAATTTTTCTAAATGTGGAAGTGCTTTAAAGGCAAAAAATTTCTTTACAAATGTCACAAACCTTAACCAGTCAGGAAAAAAATTGGATAAAACCATTTAAAACAAATATGGAATTTAAAAACCCGGGAGTCCCCAATTTTCCACCTCCGAGGGGACTGGGGTTTCCCCTTAAAAGTTTTTTTGGAAATTCAAAGGGTTTGTGGCCCTTTTTTCAAAAATGAATTCTTTTCCAGCAAAAAAAAATTTAAATTTTTGGAGATCCCCCCACACAAGGGCTAAACTTTCCTTTTCTTTTGGGGGAGTTTCTTTTTTTCTGTGGGAAGGGTTTTCCGGCTTGGAAGCACCCAGGGAAGGGGTACCATCATGGTATTGTAGAAAACACCGCCTAAGCCGTATTGGAGGCATCGTTCAAAAACAAAATGTTTTATTAATTTTGGGGAATTTTAAAATTATGGGGTTTCTTTCAAAAAAGAAAATTTTAATCTCAAAAAACCTTTTCCCCGAGTAGTCAGAAAGTTCAAGGGGTTTCCTTCCAGACTTTTAAGGAATTTTTGTTTAAATGCCTTTTAGTCAGAAAGGGGCATTTTTAAACCGTGCAAAAAAATTTTTACAAAACCCAAAAAACTTGCATGGGCTTTTTGGGTTTTTGGGGGAATTTAATTCAAATAAAGCTTTGATTTATGGGGAGAGGCTCAGAGAGTTATTAGAAAGTATCAGTCCAAGATCCCTAATCTTTTTTTATACCCAAGGGCTTTTTCTTCGGTTGGCATTTGGGGCCCTTTGGGGAGGAAATACGCAAAAAACTGATGTTAAGGGTTTGGATTGTTCGCCCCACGTAGATGTAAATTACGTAAATGTTATCAAAATAAACTAAAAAATTTGGCTATTCCCCAAGACCTTTCTTTCAGTCTCACGTGGTACCGGGCGTTCCCAAAAACAAAACTGCAAGTTCTATACTGCATCAGTCCTTGGTGTGTGGGAAAAAACGGTGTACTGCTTAGAAGAAGGATCCCCTTTTACTTGATGATATGCCTGCGCAATACCAATTCTAAAAAGAAGGCGCGCCCAAAAAAATTTGTGTAGATCGTATTTTTAAAGGGGATAGGCTCGAAACCCACCGATTTAAATAGCTTTAAGGCCTCTAAAGTAAATGAAAGTCTAATGAATTTTTCCTTTTTTAAAACCATGAAAATTGTGAAAAATATGAAGATACTAAAGGGTTCAATGATCTTTATTTTTAAATTAATTTGTCTACCTCTCGGTCAAATGAAACCCCAAAGGTGAACGGGGAAATGGGTTTAATTTTCTTTTGGGATAGGATTGCCCATCACTAAGTCAATCTTATGGACAAACGTGGGGGAAATACCTGGAATATCAGAAAAGACGTTGAAAAGTTACCCCACACATTAAAGTATTTCAGGGTCTTTTACGGCCCCCCCCCCAAAGATTCATTAATATTAATGTTGGTTGATCCGATGGTAAAGAGTCCCCAAATTTCTTGTAGTTTTTTCATAATTTTCAAAGTTTAGAGGTCCCAATTACCACACTTTACATTCTTAATTTTGTTTTTCAAGTTCGTGTGGAAAAACAAAGTCAAAGTTTTTTAAAGGGCATTTAACCAAATTTCTTCGGTAATATTTCTTAAGGTTTTTGATATGAAAAAGGGTTGGGGTTTCCCCCTTGATTTTATGAGGAAATTTCAACTTTCCCCCAAAATTTTTAATACTTTATAGGGGCCTTTTCCCATGTTTCAAATAATTTATTTGATTTAAAACGGGGAAAAACTTTTCAAAAACTTCTTTCCCCTATTTTAAAAATTTTCCCTCGGGACTTTTGGAAAAAAAATAGGTTTTTTTTGGCCCTTTGGGAAAACTTAGGTTTTTTCGAAACATGTCAGAGGTCTCCTAAATTTTTGGATTTAAGGTCAAGGAAAAAAGGGTTTTAGAAGACTGAACCTCCCCATTTACCCCCTCTTTAGTCCTAAGTCATGAAGGATGGACAATGGGCCTCTGGCCTGTCTCCCATAGAAAAGTTAAAAAGGGTTTGAAAACCCCAAAGGGGGTCACTGGGAACTTCCCTCATGGAAAAAAAAAAAAAAGACGGGGGTAGATAACGATGCCACCCCTTATTTTTAAAGGGAAAGCAAATTTTCCCTTTAAAAAGGGTTTGAAAATCGAATGCTGGCGCTCAATCCCCCCATTACAGGGGGAAGAAAGGGTGTGGTGAAGAGAGGTTTCACCCCCGAATTTGGTATAGTTTTTGCATTAAGTCAGATGTGAATTTTTGCCCCACGGTCGGGAAAAAAATTTCTCTAGGGTTTCCCCCAATCGGGAAGAAGTGGACAAAAGGGTTCACCCACCTCTGTATTTAGTTAGGGGTCTTTAAGAAAAAGGGCTTCGGGGAAAACCGAAGCATAAAAAAACAAATGAAAATATATATCTATGCCCCCCGATAAAAGTGGAGATAAAGGCCAACGATTTTTCAATAGTACTTTTTAAAAAGGTAGTAAAGATGGCATTTTGACCTTAGGTATCGCCGGGGGAAACCTGGGGAGGTTTGACAGTTGGCAAACTTTACACGATCTAAATGGGTAGGGGAATTAGGACATTTTTGGCCAAAAATAGGTTTCCCAAATTTTTTTTTAAAGGTTTTACGATGCGAAAAAAAGGGCCCGGCCACGGGCCCGGTCATGCCCCCTTTTTAAAAAGTCTTCTGCATTGACTTGGAACAACAAGATGGAATGTCTTCTCTTTCTGAATTTAATTTAAATTACTGACTTGAAAAGATATTTTTTTATATATTCAAATTTTATAAAAATTTTTTTCCCTTTTGGGGAAACCTTGTTTTGTTTAGCGGCATTTGGAATTCTAAAGGGAGAAGGGAAATTTTACGTTGAAAATTGAAAGGAGCCCTTTTCGTATTTTCAAAAAGGTTTAAAAAGTCGGGGAAAATAAAAGGGAAATGGACAGTGGGGGAAGCAAGGGCTTTGGTCTGACCCCTAGTCAAAAATTTTATGGTTCGGGGGTTTTGATTTTTTCCCTTTCTTTCTAAAAATTTAAAGGGTTTGACCTACTCCCTCGCTTTCGAGATAGAATCACGGGTTTTTTAAAACCCACATGAATCTCCCGAGACATTGTCTCATTGAACTTTCGAGGGGCTTCTCCGACTTACGGGAAGGGATCGAAACACTTATACCCTTTTTTTTGGTGATAAAAAGGGTAAACTCAGAAAAAGGGAATGGAACCTTTTACATTACCTTTTTTAGTGGGAGCAAGAAGTGAGGGGAAAGCTTTTGGGGCTTCAGCCCAAAACCTGTAAACCCATTTAGCCCTTAATGAAAACAACGGTTGGTAAAAAAAAAGTGTCTGTAGGGCCCCAAAATTAGTCTGAAATTATAGCAGAGAAATGGTTTCTTTTAAGATTGGGGAAAACGCTTATCAGAAATTATTTATACATGTGAAACCCAGTGTCTGTAAAATGGTAGATCTTAATTTCCTTTAAAATTGTTCCTGAAACCGAAGGATGCTTGGTCATTACAGTCTTTTTTAAAAATTTTTTCCAAAATTTTTGGACCTTTTTAGAAAGGGACAATCTGGACGTTTTGTCCCTTAAAAACCACACAATGACAAACAGGGAAAAAAAGAAGTATTTTACTTTCCCCTAGAGGGTTTTTTTTTTTAAGGTCTGAGAACCCTTACCCCTTTGGGTTCCCATCCTTTAGGTTTTATAGGGAATTTGGAGGCCCCAGAATTAAAGGGCAGCAGGGCCCCAGAACTTCCTCAGCTTTAATAGGTTCCGTTCTCTGATGAATTTTTCGTATTGGGGAGGAAGAGCTGTCAGGAAATGGCAGAAAAAATGAAGTCTCTTTAAAAGGGTTCATAACTGGATCAATTCTGAAATTTTATCCAAAAGTCGAACAAACGAGAGTGTTAAATGTAACGGGTTTAAAGTTCTGGCCCGGCTGTAAGGGGCAACCCGGGAAAACTTTCCTGTTTTAAAAATTAGTGGTTTTTTGATATGCTTTTTAAAGGGTTGCCTTTTTTTGTAGGTTATAATTACATATGATATCCCGCGCAAAATTGATAGATATTCAAAAAAGTTTCCAGGAAAAAAAAACATTCCTAAACCCGGTTTTGCCCAGGTGTAAACAGGCCATTCACAGAGGGTAGCGGTTTTTCAAACCTGATTTAAAGTTGAAAATTATGTCTTCCCCTTGTGAAAAGGGGGGTAAAATTTGGGGTTGGAAAAATGTGCACTAGCCGCAAGTTGTTCCATTACTTTTCATCTAATTTCTGTTTGAGAAAATTTTTTTTATTTTAAAATTTAAAAGGGGAGTTTTGTTCGGGGCTCACGATCCTTTCTTTTCTTCCCCTTAAATCAATTTCTGGTTTTTTGGGTCTTTCCTCAAAATTCCCTTAATTTAACCCGTTCCTCACATTTTCTTAGCTTGGTTCCCCAAATTTCTTTTGCTCTTCCCACGTTTAAGGCTTTTCCCCCGCTCCCTTTTTGGGGCTTCTCCCCTCTTTTCTTTAAAAATCTTTCTGGATTTCTCTTAATTCTCTCTCTCTCCCTTTTTTCCCGGGCTTTTTAAGGTTTTCTTTCTCCCTTTTTTTTTTCTCTTTGATTCTCTCTCTCTCCTTATTTCTTTCTTTTTAAAATTTTCTCTCTTCCCTTTTTTTTTCTTTTCCCTTTTAACTGTCTTTTTCTCTTCATTCTCTCTCTTTCATTTTTTTCCTGGAAATTTGCACTAATGAAAAATTTTAAATTTTTCCCTGTTATTCCTAACTTTCTTCCCGAAATTTATCCAACACTGGTATTTTATCCTACTTGAAAAAATAACTTAAAAATATAGGGGAAAGTGAAAAAGGGTATTAAAAAAAAAACGGAGGGTTCAATTCTGCTCCCCTCAAAATGAAAAAAAACCAGAGGGCTCGTCCCTGTTTTAAAATTAAAAAATATGTTTAACGGGGAAAAAGAAGGGTTCTATGCCCGGGTCCCAGCAAACAGTAAGGGGAAAAGGGGGCATTTGACCATCCAAACTTTCACCCAAAAAAAATTTAAGAGTGTCCCATGCAGTTCCCCTTTTATAATAAAAAGTCCCAAAGAAAAAAGTTGTCATGGAAAATCTCCGGGGGCCCTAGGTTAATCCCCCAAAGTGTTTCAAGCTTACATTTAAAAATGGCAGAATTAACTAAATTTTATTCCCGCCCGAATTTATTTCAAAAAAATTGAGACTATAAAAAATCCCCCAAATCTTTCTAAAAAAACCCGTTTCCCCTAGTCCTACCCTAGAGGGAAAGATTACTCAGGCTGGTGGTAACCGTGTGTGGGATGCGGCGTTGAAGTTCCCAAAAATAGATTTTGAGATGGATTGAATCTTGATTTTTAGTTTGAGTTGCCTGGAAAGGGCGCCACTTGTGGGGGTTACCCCAGCCTGTAACAAATTCGACGTATTACTCCGGCTGGCTTTTCCCCAGGAAAAATTTAAGAATTTGAAAAAGAAATAATAATTCACAAAGATAAACACTTTATTATTTATTTTAAATTTAAAAAATTAAAAAAAATTTAAAAAAATGAAAAGGGAAATCCTATTTGAAAGAAAAATGAAAAAAGGAAAAAGAATAAAAAACATTTGAAAAACAAAAGTAAATCTACAGGGGTGTTTTTGTTGGTGACAAAGGGTTTTTGAAAACGTTTTTCCCTTTCTGCTGATTGGGGTTTGGGGGGGGGGGGGGCAGGTGTTGGGGACCCTCCGGCAGTTCTTACAGTATACCAGTGGTAATCCTTCCCCTGAAGGAAAAAACGGTTCTTTACCGCTCTGCAATGATGTGGAGTTTGTCCTGCCAAATTTTTACAGGGGGCCAGGAAATTAATGCAAAAAGGGGGAAATCTCTGGACCCAAATCCTTTTCCCGTTTTTCGTTGATTTACAGGGGGGCCCCCAAAGTCTTCCCAAAAGTAGAGTTGGGAGCTGTGAGTCTAGTGGGTTTACTGTTTTACCAGAGCCCCCACGTCAAACCTTTTGGGGGGGGGGGGGTGGAAGGGGGGAGGGGAAGGGATAGCGGGGGCTAGACTGGGCCCCAGTTTAAAAAGCAGCCCGGGAATTTAAAAATTCACTTTAGGGGGGGGGAGGGAAAAAGGGGGGAAAAAAAGGGAGCGTGTTACCCAAACCTTAAATAGTAGGGCCCGGGAATTTAAAAATACACTTTCGGGGGGAGGGGGGGAAAAAAAGGCGGGGGCGTGACTTACCCCAAACCCTTTAAAAAAATTTGCCCGGGAAATTTAAATACCTTTCGGGGGGGGGAAAAAAAAGGGGGGGGAGCGTGACTTTTCCCCACCTTAACTTTGGCCGGTAATTTTAAAATAAACACTTTCGGGGAGGGGGAAGAAAAGGGGGGAGCCCTGAATTTCCTCCCTTTAACCCAGTTTGCCCGGAATGAAAAAAATTGTTACTATATTGCTACTTTCCCACTGAACTTTTCCCTTAAAATGTGTCGCCGTCTTTTTGCCCTTCCCCAAACTTATGATTTGCATTTTTAAGGGGTTTTTTAAAATCAAGGAGCCAGTTTCTGGGCCAGGGTTGGGGGCCTGTCCGGTGTGTGTGTGTGTGTGTGTGTGTGTGTGTGTGTGTGTGTGTGTTTTTGTGTGTGTGTTTGTGTGTGTGTGTTGTGTGTGGGGTCTGTGTGTGGTTTTGTGTGTGTGTGTGTGTGTGGTGTTTTGTGTGTGTGTGTGTGTTTTGTGTGTGTGTGTTGTGGTGTGGTGCATGACGTTTTGTGTATGTTTTATTTCGGTGGGAAGTGTTAAATTTCAAATGTTTTATATCGTAAACCCTTTTTGAGCAACACACAGATTAAACAAGGACCACTGGACCCACACCCCCGCCTAGACTAAAAACGGTCGAAAGGACCAACCCCCAGAACCTTTTAGGCCCCCGGCCATCAATTGACTCAATGGTCTTTATTCTAATTGAAAACTAACCAGAAAAAAGCCCCGAGGTCGACATAGCCAATTTAAAGGGCCCTACATAAAAATAAACTACCTCACATTTGAACACAGGATGTTGGCCCCAATTGGTCACCTTTTTACCACATGGTCTGGTCATTTACCTCTAAATGACGTAAAAAGAAATAGGGAGGGGGTGGGGGGGCACCCTTTAATTTTTAATTTTTTGAGCCCCCACCCCCAAATTTTTTTGGTTTTAAATTTTTCCATTTTAAAAAAAATTTTTTTTTATTACATTTTATTTTTTAAGGAAGTCCTTCGTTTGGGGACCCCCCTGGCAGGGGGCCCGGGGCCGTTGCCCCCCCTTTTAAATCCGGTTTTTTTGGGTGGAACCCCGCGGGGATTTAAAAATCCGAAATTTAAAACCCTTTTCTTATCTTTAATCTTGTCCCCACGATGCGACCCCCACCCGCGACTAAAACCCAGGGGACGTTTCTGGCAGGAAACTGAACCAAAGGGCCTCAAGTTTTGTGAGGAGGAGGGTTTCCCAACCCGGCCTGGGACCCTTTGGGGGCGGGCTCACCCCACCCCGGGGCCAAACCCAAAAATCCCCGGACACAAACCCTACCAAACCCCCAAAAAATAAAAAAAAACCCTTTAACCAAAAACTAGACATTCGGAACAACCCAGACATCCTGGAAAACCCAAAACACATCCTGAACAAGCCAAAAAACCTTGGACCACACTCTAAACCCCAACAACCCCCGGATTAACAAAAAAAAACCCCAGACAAAAAAAAACACCCTAAATCAACAAACACACCCCGGACACAAAAAACAACCCTTAAAACAAAAAAAAACACCCCCTGGACACCCAACCAAAAAACCCCCGGACACGCCCTAGGGCACCCTGGAAAATCTCAAGTTGCCCTTTATAGAGTAAACATTTAATAAACCAGGCCGTTTATTCGTCTGTTGCCCCAGTTTTTAAAAAAGTTTGGGGCCCTTTAAAACTTCGAAAAAGAACGCAGGGTTTTTGCAGCTATAAAAACCCAAAGCCCAGTAAACACTTTAACCGTTTTTTGGTTTTTTTTTACAGTTTTGGGGAAAGAAATTTTCCTAGTGTTAAGGGTGTGTGTGTTGGGGGGTGTGTACTCATATGTGGGTTTCAAAGGGGCGTTTACAGTCCTGGCTCCGCCTCTTCGCTAGTCGCTACTAGGTCACTCTCCCAGAGCTTGCTACCACCTGCTGCTCACAAGCCTGCAATACCCACGAGCCTCCCTGGGGCGGTGAAGATTGCAGACCAGAGGCCTAGCTTCTCCCTACGAGCCCCGTGAGGGCGGGGATTGGGGCTAGGCCTGGGGACAGTTGGTCCCAGAGACATGGCCCCTGAGACATAGGTCACAGACATTCCCACGACAGGGGGCCAAAGCCGGGTCACCATCTGGAAAAGACCCGGGCCTGGAGAGTACCGGCGAATCAAGGAGGAGGAGGAGGAGAAGACATATCTAACTTGTAAGTGACTAAGACAAAAGAAGTGCAGTCATAACGGCACTTGTGTTGACCAGACACTGACACTGTCTAATATGCTAATAATATTGATAACGAATAGAAGAAGAAGAAGAAGAAGAAGAAGAAGAAGAAGAAGAAGAAGGAAGAAGCACATAATGATTACATCCGCATTTAAATATTCTTCATGTGAAATACAGTTCCAAGAGTGTGACCCGCGGACGTAGCTTCCCATTGAAGTAAATACAAAGAACAAACAATAAATATTAACCAAAACAACAATAATAAAGTAAAAAGAGTGAGAGCAGAAGCGACCATCTTGATAACACCAACACATTCCTTCCTCAGATTAACTGGCAGGAAAATATAAGAAAACTACGTGTATCAAGAAGAAGAAGAAAATATGCATTTACTCTCAACTGATAGTATCATAAACACCAAGAAAAATATAAACACAACAGAAACACAGATGTCCTGGTTTCTCAGTCAAGTATTGTACACAACCCCCGGCGGGATCCCAATGACGTACGACCAACAACAGTGAATAAACAGCGCCCACCATGACTTTTGTATTGAAATTCCTGAATGTTATGATTTCATTAATCCAACGAGTATTATCTGCAGACTTTACTGGATGTGTCTGCCATTATTCTCACCCCCTAGGTCTTACTTCTTGAGTGACGGTTCCAACTTCTGATCCTCCGCCCCCTCGAATTTATTATACACTATTTCCAATAGTCTTTTCCATTTGGGGATTTTCATAACCTCGCATTTGCTGGGATTGAACTCTAGTAGCCAACTGTCTGACAAATATGGCAATTTGTCTGGATACTTTTGTAGCCTTTCCTTGTTCTCTCCGTTTTATTCTCTTTAAATTTTACATCATCTGTAAACAGGGATATGTCTTGCTCTCGTTCTTCTGGTATATCATTTTACATACTCCAGAGACACTGCCAGTCGCAATACTGATCCTTGTGGAACCCCACTTGCTACACTTACCCATTCTGACACCTATTCAAATATGATCACTTTTTGTCTCCGTTGTAGCACATTCTTGTTATGTTTCGCTTGTTTTTCAAATTTTTTATT
>NC_069436.1:17837399-17879080 GCF_026875155.1 Cherax quadricarinatus
TTTTAACGTTAGTGTTAAAAATTTTAGCCAGCAGTTCTGTAAAACGCCCAGCTTGCAACCACAGTTAGGAAAGTTAATCTTCAAATAGGAAGATAAAATTTTATGCATTTTATTATATTGTCCTTTTTCATTAAAGTGTTTTTATTAGAAAGTATATTACGTGCTGCCTTATCAACCTTGTAGTCGATAGATTTTAAACTACCAGTTGACCAACAGTCAGGTAGGAACGTATGGGCAAGTCTTGCGAGTTCCAATTTTCACTTTTTAATAAATACTTGTATTGTTGACAGTTGAATTCCAGCTGGGTTCGGCTCTTCATGTGACTGTTAGCATCAACTGTTTGAATTCAAGGTCTCAAGAGGGACAGAGCTGCTGTTGCGTGTATTGATGCACGCAGAGGGGCATATCAGCTGGACCTCTGCTTGCAGAGGTAGATGCCTTCATGCCGTTCAGGTGATCTTTAGCTAAATAACTGGACCTGTCCTTTCTTGTTTTAAACCAGATTGCCTACAATTACCTTAGGTGTTGTAGGACCCCGTACAAGCTTAGCTCTTGCCCTCCCCCCCACACTTTCAAGACAGTAACTTGTTTCTGTTCTTATGAATTCTTCTGGTGGGTTTATTTTTGACAGCTGCCAAGTATGGTCCAGTAGGCCACCTGCAATGTTTCTCCTTATGTTATTTAGTAATTTGCCGCATTTACAATCGTCAGGGCAAGAAAAGCTCTCAACTTTGTCACAGTCCCGTCCATGTTCACTGGTAACTTGGTTCCTGGTGTGTACACAGTGACCACCGGTTAGAAAACACTGTCGGTATCAAAGTATTTATGAATGCTGTCTTGTCCCATTATTGTAAAATAAATTGCATGTAATAACGTGCGACTGAGTCGGCATCAGTCGTACCCGTGAGGGTCGTGCGAAAGTGAGGCATTGGAACATCCCTGTGATAAAGGGACAGTGATTAGATATGACTGTTTTTTTTATATTTTATTTAAAAACAGTACAACAGTACATAATTCAAGAATATAAATAGACATAAAAAGATAACAAATTCTCAGAACCAATGGCTCGATAACCTCTCTGAAAAAATGGCAATACATAAAGCAAAAGCTTACAACAAAACATCTCAAAACAACTACCAGAAACAGGGTACTAACCTATCATATATAACTTTAAAACAACATTAACATACCCATACTGGAGCCTAACATTTAAAAAGAAAAACCTGATTTCACAAAAAAAAAAAAAATGGAAAACCCGTGCATATGTATAAATGTACACAAACAAAACAGTATATAAAAATATTTTGATCTACAAAAATCTAACATATCATGACCTCATAACCTATAATAAACATAACCAATTACATATACCATTAAAGCATATGACTCAAGAATCGGGTCATACCAACATTCACCACACTCTCATGCACCCCCCCCCCTCTCAAGGAGAAGAGCCTGCTATTGCCCACTGACTTACACGGAACCTTAACCTTCGTACATTCAGATTCATTCACAGATTCACGAGGATTTCTAACGTTAGCCTCCTATATCCTTCCGAAAATACCTGATCCCACCTCTTCCCGTACAATTCCTTGTTCCGACACATCGTACGATAAAACGTTATCGCAAGAAAGTGCCTTCGCACCTCACTAACCCCTTTCCCCCTCATCACCCACGATATGTAGACATAATCCACCATGATATAATCTAAAGCTCTTATGACTTCCTCTTCTAAACCACCCATATCAAGACTTAAAACACGCGGAACCACCACCCCCTCCCTCCCACCCTCTGTACCAACCTACCTAACCAACCCCTGACATCTTCTAACCCTTCACAAAAAATAAACTACATGGAACGCCGTGTCGTCACCTCCACAAAAAAACACATCCTGTCCCTCTACTACCCTCCTGGTTCTTAGTATTGCCCCTGACGGCAAGATACCATGTAAAAAACGAAACAACGTCACGCACCCTAGGCAACAATTTCAGCTTATTAAATCTATACCAAATGTTTCTCCACGAGCACATGGGGAACAAACCCTCTACAGGGGCAACGCACTTACCCGCCATTAACCTACAAAAAACCCGTATTCGAATGTTTCTCCGTTCCCTAATCAGCAACAAGGCCCCTAGAACAATTTCACATTCCCTCAATTCAACGCTTCCATACCACTTCTTCAACCTCATATATACCTGTTCTATATTTCCCGCCATCACACCCACATGCAATACCTCCCACTTAAGAAACACATTTAGCCCTCCGTCTTAAATCCATCAATCCCAAACCACCCTGGCACAATGGTAACATAACCTCTCTTCTTAACCAATCACACCTTGATCCCCACAAAAATTTAAATACCCTTCTCAAAATTCCCGCAATCGCCGTCGCTGTAATCGGGAACACAGCCGCAACATGTCAAACCTTACAATACAATAAAACATTTACGACAATCACACGTTGGGCCAAAGTGAGATGCTGGGGCCTCAAAACACCCAGACGTCCCACGATCCTTTCTGACAACCTATCCGAGTTTTCTTCATGCTCCACATCCATGTCATCCTTGTATATAATACCACAAATCTTTAGCGACACCGCACACTTTTTAACAACATTACAACTCGCCTTGCCCCCCCCCCTTTCCAAGTGCCCAACCCCATGATCATTGACTTCTCACTGTTTACCTTCATACCCGTGGCACGTTCAAACACTTGCACAACATCGTCCAATACTTTCATAGACATCCTTTCACGAACCAGAACAGTCGCATAATCTACATAACCTATTAATCCCGGCCAAAGCGTCCCTCCCTCAACCCCACCCTCGCCCCCGGGTACTGACAGTACGTTCAACCATTCTATAAAAGGGGTCCTGAAAACACACAAATAAGATCTGTGGCATGAGACACCCCTGCCTGAGACCTCTACCCATCGCAAATTCCCTCCCCATACACCCATTTATTTGTACCCTCATTTTTGCTCCCCTATACAGCGTATTTACCCAATCAACTATTTCTTCCCCATAACCCTGTCTCCTAAGTATAACCTGCAGTGCACGCCTTTCCACTATCATAGGCTGTCTGCCAGTCCAAAGCCAGTAAAGCCACCCCCTCCCCCCCTCCTTTTGACTCCACAAAACTTCTCAGAATCCCATGTCCTTCAATCACCGACCTTCCGGGCAACCCAAACTGGGATTTCGAAACGACCCTCCCCACTACACATTTAACTCTATTACCTAAAATTTTTACAAAAACCTTATAGTCCGCACATAGCAACGATATTGCCCGATACTCCCAAAGGGTGGGCTGCCTCTTACCTTTCGGGACCAGCACCACAATTGCCGTAGTCTGCTTATCTCCCAACTTACCCTTCTTCATACAATTAAATAACCTAACCATGAAATTTCCTATCAACGCCCAATGCTGTAAATAAAATTCCACCGGTAGACCATCAATACCTGGGGCTTTTCCCTTCCTCATGCCCTGTAAAGCAATCTCTATTTTCTCTGCAGTAATAACCCCACCCAAAGCCGTCCTATCACTATTACCTAAATTGCACGTTGCATATGCACTTGCCCAGTACTTTTCATACCACATATCTGCATATGCATTCATACCCTTCGTATTTCTTATCTCCTGCCCTGCTCTATAGATCCCCATCGTCTCATTTACCTCTAATCTCGGGATAGCCGTCAGCGCCTGCCTTTGCTTTTGATGTCGCAACACACACTGACGGCTTGTCCCCCCACAAAACTTCTAACCCTGCTTGCACCCTTACCGCTTGAAACCGATCATTTTGCAACGTTCGCGATCTCTGTCTACTATTTCGTCCATGGGAAAAACACCACCAACCATCCCCTGCCCATAACCTCTTAATCGATCCTCTAAATAATTCACAAGCCCATATTTTAAATTGTTTATACGTTTACCCTCCCTCACATAATACTTTCTTATCCTTTCTTTGGATACAAAATCCCACCATGTTACAATGTCATCTACCTCCTGAGCTTCCTTGTAAAGCTCTTTCCATAGAATAGAAAAACCCTCCAAATCTTCATCACTCAACACACTAATGTTCAATTTCCAATAAGTCCTATACATTTCTGCCAGCTCCTCCCACCCTACTTCCACCACTACAGCCCTATGATCTGACATAGCCGCCTCAACGGTATTAAAAGATTTCACAACCCCTTGAGAAAGATACACTATCTAACCTCGCTGCGTATCCCCTCCTAACAAAAGTATGTTCTATTTCCCCCCCCCCAAACGCACAACGTAACCTAACGTCCCTCATCAAATCCCTGAGAGTTACAGACATATGTCCTGCCCTTTTGGTTCTACGTCAGCCGCCCTAATAACGCAGTTCCAGTCACCCCCCACTATTGCCACTTCCGGAAGTGCACGCAAAAAATAGACAAGATCCTCGCACACAAAATCCTTCCTTACCTGCATGCTATTCTCCGCAGGCGCATACACACTTACAAAAGATACATGCTTACCCATCCACGACCCATCCACACGCAACACCCTTCCCCCCTCACTTCTCTGCAAAACAAACGGGCTCGTCTCCTTCATTAAAATACCCACACCACCTTTTAAATGGGTAGTTGGCAGGGTCATCACTTTATAACCTGCTACCTCCAACACTTTACCCTCCTTGAAATTATATTCTTGGAGGAACACAACATCCACTCTATATTTATTAAGAAACATGGTTTAGAAAGACACGTAAGCAAACACTATAACATATTTATTAGAAAACGTTTCGGTCCTGGGACCTAGATCACTTCTAACATACAGAGGTAGAAAGACATTATATATATAGGCGGAGAGTGAGGTGTGACGCACGTGACCTGAGGAATGTCATAAGAACATAAGAAAGGAGGAACACTGTAGAAGGCCTACTGGCCCATGCGAGGCAGGTCCTTATCAAAACAACCTCTACCTATGATGAGGACGGGTAGACGATGAAATCATGTGACTCCTGTTGTTGTTGGGTTGGTGCTGCTTAAGTATCATGTATGCCAATGTTTTTGAAATTTTGTAGTTTCTAGTGTTGGGTTCTATAGTGTCGGTGACGGCGATTAGTGAGGCTTCTAGGCACCGTCGGCGCGTCTGAGGTCTGGTTCGGTGAGAATGAGTTGTGCCTCATTCCAGTTCATCAAATGCCCCGTGGAGTCTCTGTGGAGGACACAGGCGTACCTTACATCGTCTCTGTTAGAGGCATTTCGATGCTCATTCAGGCGGACTGCAAGATCTCTGCCTGTCTCGCCACATATTTCTTGGGACAGAACCCACAGGGGATAGTGTAGACGCTGCTGTAGAGTTGAGTGTGGGCTGCTTTCGTAGTGAGGTCTTTGATAGATGTGTTTATGGTGGAAACGTGATGTTACCATAGCAAGTTCCCGGTGGAGTATTCGTGGCAACATCGCACATGGGAGTACTATGAACTGCTTAGGGGCTGTTCCATGGGTGGTTTGTTGAGATGTGTCACAAGCTATCCTAAACAACGCCCATGACATTTAAAATGGTATAAAATACCGACAGATTGTAGGTGGAAATAAATGGTATAAAATACCGACACAAGGGCAATATAACACAATGCATTAAAATGTATCCTTTATTGACTACGTTTCCCACACAGTGGGCTTTTTAAAGCACAACAAACTACTGGGTGGAAGAACGCGAGTATTTATAGTCCGGCTGAGGTCGGGTAGTGAAGGTCTGATCTGATGATGTACCGAGTTGGGTTGTAGAGTCAAAACTTGGGTAGTTGAAAGACGACTGGACAAGTTGTGAGCAGACCTATCTACGTGCTTCTATTGGATAGCGATGAAGAAGACTTCAGATGCAATTCTTCACCTGACTCAGCCGGCATAAATACTCGCGTTCCTCCACCCGGTAGTTCTGTTTGTGACTTGAAAAGCCACTGTGTGGGCGAAACGTAGTCAATAAAGGATCACATTATACTGCATTTGTGTTTAAATATGCCAGATTGTTAGGTAAGACACATATGCAACAGTTAGGTATCTTTATTTCGAAACGTTTCGCCTACACAGTAGGCTTCTTCAGTCGAGTACAGAAAAGTTGATAGAAGCAGAAGATACTTGAAGACGATGTAATCTGATTACATCGTCTTCAAGTATCTTCTGCTTCTATCAACTTTTCTGTACTCGACTGAAAGAACCCTACTGTGTAGGCGAAACGTTTCGAAATAAAGATACCTAACTGTTGCATATGTGTCTTACCTAACAAACCGCCCATGGAACAGCCCCCTAAGCAGTTCATAGCACTCCAATGTGGCGATGTTGCCACGAATACTCGCCGGGCAGTGTTCCTCCTTTCTTATGTTCTTATGACATTCCTCAGGTCACGTGCGTCACACTTCACTCTCCGCCTATATATATAATGTCTTTCTACCTCTGTATGTTAGAAGTGATCAAGGTCCCAGGACCAAAACGTTTTCTAATAAATATATTAGTGTTTGCTTACGTGTCTTTCTAAACCAACTTGTCGGTATTTATTACCAAGGTTTATACCATTAAGAAACATTACACAACATTCTCTTTATTCTTGCTTCATAAGCCATTAACATTGACAGTCATACACCGAAGGCCTGTTAAATTTCCACCCCTGCTCTTCTCATCACTTTTCACCACTAGAATTAGTATTTCTGTAGGTTATCTTCACAAAACCGTCTTTCCCCCCTCCCTTCTTCCGATGTCTCCTATCATGACCTCCCCCATCGCCACCTCTTCCCTCTCCTACCACCCCAGTCTACTTCCCAGGCCTCTGCGCTGGCGTCAGTACATCTGAGTCTGAGGTAGATGCCCGTTTCCTTGTTACAATCATGTCCCCCATATCATGGTCTGGGGAAGCCTCACGGTGAATCTCAACATCCACCTTACAATGATTTTTTTTATATTTTATTGAAAAACTCTGGTACACAAACAGGAAACAAATAGACAAAGTAACACAAAATAAAAATAAAATGGACACAAGTCCATACAGATCCACACAGGTCAGCTTATTGTAAAACGTGTCAACCACACACAAACCCACAACTACCTAGAAAGGTAGTTCAAAACATTACATTGGGAAAAAAGAAAAACCTTACAGAATATATATTGAATTTCTGAAAAGTCCCACCAAATACAAACTAAAAAAAACCTGTTAAATAAACTACACAACCTCATGTTTAGGAAAAAAAAATAGGAAAACAATCGATACAAAAAAGAAAACCTCAAATACAAGGAATGTAAAACATATACGCAAATAACAAAGATGTGATAAAATTAAAGTCTCTTCTTTCCAAGTAAAGAATTCCTGTGGAAAACATTGAACATTGTTCCTACATTCAGCAATATATGTTTCAGAAAAGTACATAAACAGTATATAAAAGACATACACACGTAACAAACACCCACCTCTCCCCCCAATACAACCCAGACACACAACAATTCTTACCCCATCTCATCTTTCAGGTTACATATCTAGGGTCCCTACCTGCATGTCAAGACAAAATACATTAAGTTACACCATACCACAATCATTAACATATTTACTTATAAGGTAATCTTTTAGCTCATTGTGGGACTAAAAGAAACCTTTACATTATATATATAGAAACATCCTCATAGATCACAACCAAAACAAGACAAAAATGCAATACCAATCCCCATTGAGAGTAAAACTCTTGCAACCCCACTCCCCCCAAAAGCACTCCCTCGTGAACGAAAACTCCTCATCAGGCATACACCACGCATACTCCATAAGTCAATTTCCCTGGGAGACTAGCCCGTTTCTACCCCTGAACTACAGTCTCCACAAATCCCCCAATGTAAAAACTTTGTAGCCTTCCATAAAATCTCGCTCCCACCTACCTCTGTATATCTCTTTATTACGACACTTAGTTTTATAAAAAGTTGCTGCTAACGCCCCTAGTCTTTCCCGAACCGTCCTTTCCCGTAACATCCATGATATGTAAACAAAATCAACAATTATGTAAGCCATCGCCTGTTGAACCCTGTCCTCCACCCCACCCAGATCCAAACTTAAAACCCTTAGAACTGACAATCCACTCCCCCCCACCAATCGACATACTCCCCCCAACCATTCCCTCACGACACCTAAACGGTCACAAAAATAAACAGCATGGAAAGCAGTCTCTTCCTCCTCCCAATACGAACACGCGCCACTCTCTCGTATTCGTCTGTTCTTTAATACCGTCGCTGATGGTAGAATGTCATGTAAGAATCGGAACATCACTTCTCTTACACACAACCGCCGCCAAATGCTGTCCCACGCATACATGGGGTAAGCTCCCTCCACAGGGGCCGTTATTTGAGACCAAACCCTCTTTTCTACTGATACTATCCTCATTTTCGATGTTGCACCTGCTTGCAAAAATATCTGCAAAATTGCCTCAGTCACAGAGATCCTTCCCTCTCCACCACCTCTGAATATTTTCCCTCACTTTACACAGCCCCCTTCCCCCTTCCCCCTTCCCCCTTCCCCATGCTCTTGCCTGAACACATGCTTGACATAAACTCCCTTTAATCTATTTCCCAGTGAAATTAACCCCAGCCCGCCCTTGGCTACCGGAAGTGTTACTACCTCCCTCCTTAACCAGTCACATCCTGAACTCCATATATACTTATAAACTCTACCCAAAAGCCTCCTTACATCGCCTGTCACCAACGGGTACACTGCAGCAACGTGCCAAATTTTGCTGTATAAAAGTGCATTCACCGCAATAACCCGCTGATGTAAAGACAGGTGAGGCGTCCTCAACCCATTCAAACGTCCCAGCACCTTATTCACAACACACTTTGAATTTTCCTCTGTCGCAAACACCTCATTTGCCATGTACACAATCCCACAAATCTTAAGTCTATCCACCTCTCTCCACCTTTCCCTTTCACACCTCTCGTCCCCCTCTCCTCACCCACCCAAAACTAGTAGTTTAGACTTATCCACATTCACCTTCATACCTGTCGCTGCTCCAAACACATCTACGATTCTCCCCAATCCTCTTAAACTTTCCGTCCCTCTCACTAGAACCGTTGTGTCATCGACATAACCAATAATGTGATGAATGGTTTTGAAAACCGACAAGTTGAAGAATTGAGACACTTATGCAACACATGGGAATCTTTATTGAAGAAACGTTTCGCCACACAGTGGCTTCATCAGTCCAGTACAAAGTAGAAATGGGTAAGGAGAGTAGAAGTTTGAGGTAATAAGTCCCTCAACCTGGAATCGATGTGTTCAGTCCATTACTCTTGTAGGAAGTGCAGCATAGGGCCAGAGAGGTGGCTTATATCTGCGGTGAGACGAGTTGAAGCAGGAGGAGGTGGGATCAGAGTGGGACCTGCCACTAGTGTAAGTAGGTCGTCGTCCATAGGTTGGGCAAGCGTTGAAGTCTTTGTACCAACCTATGTACGACGACCTACTTACACTAGTGGCAGGTCCCACTGTGATCCCGCCTCCTCCTGCTTCAACTCATCTCACCGCAGTATATAAGCCACCTCTTTGGCCCTGTGCTGCACTTCCTACAAGAGTGATGGACTGAACACATCGATTCCAGGTTGAGGGACTGATTACCTCAAACTTCTACTCTCTGCATTGGTCTGATAAAGCTATTGGATAATTATTTCTACTAATATATGTATAACATACACAGACCTAGCTCACATCAATGACATGCTACTATACAGAAAGCCCTTTGTTATGCAGAGCATTTCGGGCAAATCAGATCAATTTTGTCCAAGGATGCGACTCTCACTAGTCGACTAACACCCAAGTACCTATTTTACTAAAAGGTGAACAGGGATAGAAGGTGCCATAAAAAAAATTCCTAGTGTTTCCACCTGTACCAGGAATCGAACCCCGGACCTCAGTGTGAGCTAGTAATAGAGCTACAGGACACCGTCTGGGCGAAACTTCTCCATCACTGAAGATTCCCAGGTGCCAAGCCTTATCAACTTGGCGGTATTATATACCGTAAATGTAATATGTCCTGGACAGCATTAGCGGAAATACTAACTATAAGGGGAAAAGGGGTTTTCCCAGTGATTTGGGTCTGGAGCTTGAGTTGATGACTGAGGCGCAGGACAAACACTGTCACATTTGTCCTGTCTAGGATGGACTGGGTGTGAGGCCATTGGTGCAGGTCCCTCAGTCAGGGGTAGTGATGATAACCGGATAAAATGCCAAAAAATTGTGCTTACATAAGCACGCACTTTGGTCTGATTTTTTTTTATTACAGAAAATTTCTTCCTGAGGTCTTGTGTGGTGGGAGTAATGGAGTGGAAGTATGCATAAATTGATATGAGCGAGGTTGCTTCGTGTGTATGGAAACTAGCGGTAACCTCTAATTCAGCTGCGTTAACTCTGGTTCAAAGGTTTCAGGAGTAGTCCTGGGCAGAGCTGGTTAATGGTTCTGGAGGGGCCAAGAAAATTGTCAAGGGGCCAAAGGATGCTGGGAAGGGGGAGAGGGAGGGTGTGCCCAGCAAGGGCGCGGTGAATATAAGCTATGAGGAAAGAGGTAGGTAAAAACGGTTAAGAGCTCTGTATTGCAAAAATTTACTCTTAACGCTAATGGACTGTGGTAGCACAGCAAGCACGGTTAGCGAGGATGCTCCAGATATGGGATGGTGGCAACGCTTTTTGCAGGAACACTACTACGAGGCCAGACTCTGGAGATCGCAGGATAGGATATGTGACGTATGTTACCCGTATCTTTTAAGGTAGGTATGGCAGTCTTGACAAAAGTCTTGCTTCATCATCCCAATAAAGACGGTGGCGATGGTTGCAACTTCGTGTAGCTGGGGAATGGCAGGTTTGTCTAGTATCTCGTATAAATCTGCGCCAGCAGATAACGATGAAAGTGTAAAACGGCAGTTGGGATTGATTTGGCCATTTGTTGGAAGATGGAGAAGCAAGGTTTCAGTCAACGTACATTCCATATGCACCATATTGGCAATTTTCTGACCTTAGTGATCTTAGCTTATTGTAAGTTAAATACTAGGATCTTGAACAGATACTGTGCGGGAAGTGGGGTTAAGTTATTAATGAGAAGTTAAAGAATACCTAATCTAGTTTAAATTCGCTATTTCAGTATTTCTTGATTAGATACCCTCAGAACCTTTTTTATAGTGCTTTAGTTGCAGCATTGATAACTGCAGTACATAAGCAAGACGTGTGCAACTGTATTTAGATATGCACAGTTTAAGACATTGTTTAGAGAAAAATTTCATTGCATGTCTTATACTGAGTGTTTTTAAAACTGTTGAAGACAAATAAAAGAAAGAAGAATTTGACTTGAGGACGACTTTTCTATCATGGCCAGTAGACCTACTGTTGCTAGTCATGTTCCACGGACTCGTGCAGGTAAGGTTAACAGGCGGGTATATAAAGGTTTGTAGAGGTGAAATAAGCACAGCGACAACTTTTTGATAAACACTAAACCTCTAGCTTTTCCTGTTTCAACAGTCAAAACACAAACCATGTCTAATGTAAACAACGACGTCGTACTTGGGGAGGACATTATCAAGGAGCTGACGGATTTCCAGAATTACAGCGAGGCAGACAATTTTGATTACAGACAAATTGATTTGTCCTTGTTCTGCGAGACAACATTGCAAACTAATTTTGAGGGTAAATATATCCGTGTTACTTTCTCCTTTTCTTTTTCTACTAAAGAAGTCTTCTGCATAGACGAAAAGTTTCAGCTTCATCTTATTGTAAATCGAATAAAATTAGACTTAAGGGTAAGACTTTTTTAACGCGTCGATATAATTTTCTAAGTTTCGCCTGAACAGCTTTGTCAGTCTTCCTCAGTCGAATAAATTGGAAATTGGCATTAATAGATAATTCTTTAAATACGTTACCTTAGCCTAAGACGAAACTTCTATCAAAAGGGTTCTCTGTTAAATCTTAATTTCCACTTGTCGGCTCTTGCCTTTGTCTGCAGATATCTTAAATTTATAAACGGTTATTAGATATAAAAGAGCACTGTCTGCCTTCATATTCCTGCTTGGCATAACTTCCAATTTCTTTTGACAACTTCATTGCTCCAGTTATGTTTAGTGTTATTTGAAACTTGCACACCTTTTTACATTTTCTCCTCAAGGAAGGCTCCTTGACGTTGGAGAGGAGCTTTGAATCTAGGGAATTGGATCTGTGTTCTGGTTCCCTGAATTAAGCCTGAATACCTTCCACCCCCCTCCACTCTCCTTGATTATAATCTACATTGTTTTACAAATCATTGAGATCTTCCTCCTGAATTTGTCTACCTAAATTCTGTATCGTCACTCCATACTTCCAGCCTTGACAATATTTTTCTATACTTTCCAAGTCTACACAGTCTTCTGTTTAAAACTTTTTCGTAGTCCTTACTAGGATTCACTGCCTCGCCTTTATATAGGAACATCTTGCGAATCAATATCGTGACTTTATTCAGATTATAATAATCAAAATCAAAATGAAATGTGCTTCTCGGTCCTTAACTCGTCTATCAAAATGTGAATAAATGAACACGTGTGTGATTCACAATTACATATGTAGTGTCATTATACATCAATGCTAATTGTATTGTTTTTACTTACAAAAAATCTGAAGACTTTGCCTTTATTCTTTCTAGCAGATTCGATAGCAGCCGGAGAGAACCCCAGCCGTAAACACCAGTTTGCGGTTAATAAGGCTTCCTTAATGGAAGGCACACAAGCCTGCTTGATCGTCAACCCCACTAATGTCTCTTCTGGCTATTCTTCAAGCAGCCAGATGGACCAGTCCTCCATAGTAACATCATGGGTTTCCCATCGCCCGACTGAAAGCTCTAGACTTGATATTTACACGTATAGACTGCCTCTCGAAAAAGAATTTGCATCCGATGGCAAAGTTCATAAAGACTCAAGAATTTCTGGTTCACAACAGGTATGCACAAATGTTCCGACAGAGACATGCATGTATCCCGTTCCTGTTGCTCAGCCAAGACTTTATGGTTCTCGACAGATATATACAACAGGGGTTCGGCCAGCGACATCCATGTATTCCTTCCCTTTTCCAACCAGTTGTTTTTCTTCCATCGAGGCCATCGGTTACTCCTTCACTATCCACCGGTAGTATTGATCAAAGACCAATTGACCCACTTGTCAAACCATCGCCTATTCCCTCATTACATTCAAGTGGCGCTTCGTTTGTCGTGCAGCCTGAGGCCAGTTTATCTTCACAGCAGTCTACCTTCGCATCAGCTTCTGTACCCACGTTCTTTTCAAGCGTTCCTTCGATCAACAGCAGCGAAATGCCTCAAATCATCAAAGAGGACCAGAGCGAGAGTAACAGACCAAAAAAACTTAAAACCTGTAGACGTCACGAAGTCACTTGCCCTACTTGTAGTATTGTCCTCGCATCGAGAGGACACCTTATGCAGCACATGAAGTCTCATAACTCTGTTAAACCGTCGGTTTCGTTTGAATTCAATGCCGAACACAAGATGACCTGTCCTACATGTGGCCTTGTAGTCGCAACCAAAGGACACTTGAAGCAGCACATAAGGTCTCATAGTACTAGCACTTCTAATCGATGTTATAAATGTAATTGCACTTTTACCCAGAGATCTAAACTGAGCAGTCATCTTTTACGTGCTCATGGTATATCGTTTAAACGCGTGAGAGCAATTCCGCAAGGATAGCAAATATTACAAACTTACTTCCTTAAGGTTTGTCAGATTTATTTTAAATAAATTCCGTCCCGATGTTTAATATAGAATATATTTAAAATATAGATTTGCTTTAATCAAAATATCAAGAAAATAGAATATTAATTTTATTATGGTGTACCATAATAGTACATCGTATTACAAAATCAATACAGCCATTTAACAAAAAAGATTACGTTCAGCCCACCAGTAGCTTCATTAAGCCGCTTTAATAAAGCTCTTGGCGAGCGACATGTAGGTTTTCTTTCTCATTAGTTGCTCTTCTGTACATTTACCTAAAGTTCCTTTTAGCATTTTTCAAGAAACTTTTAAAATAGTTCATCAGAGCCCGGATTTTTTTTTTCTTAAATCAAACTTTGATCAGGTCTCTAATGAACATTTTATTTTTAAGACTCTCCTAGAAATATGAATTGTATCATCTACAATTGTTAATTTTTGTGACGGGAAGTGTTCACCTTTTAAGTTTGAAGAGGGTCAACATTTCTAATATTTTGACTTTCTTGGATGAGTTAGGTACTGTACTAGCATAATTACATTTAGATTTTATCATTTTTAACCTCCTAATGTGAACATTACGGCATCTGATGACCATCTACTCTTTTGAAAGATCGGTAAATTATTCTCTTCGTCATTTATTTGTGATAATTTGCTTTACCTGTTATTTAAGTCCATTTTACATAGCTTGTAATATCGTCAAAATAACCATTAGTCAAAGTTCTCATTGTACAGCAATCAGCTGCTCCTAAAATAAAACTTTCAGAACTTTGCATTTGTGTCCATTTTCCTAACTGATAATGTTTTTTTTTATACTTGTGTATTACGTATGAAAGATGTGCTCAAGTATCTGCGGATATTGGTCATTTTACGGCATGTTAAAGACTAATTTTCAAAATATTATAAACAATTTAATTCCCCTCATCCATTAGTATTTCGTATTCAACTATGGCTGCGCCGTGAGGCTAGCAAAAACAGGCATAGATTTCTGTTG
Organism: Cherax quadricarinatus; assembly: GCF_026875155.1. Taxonomy (NCBI): domain Eukaryota; kingdom Metazoa; phylum Arthropoda; class Malacostraca; order Decapoda; family Parastacidae; genus Cherax; species Cherax quadricarinatus. Next base: position 17,852,109 of record NC_069436.1, read on the forward strand.
ATGTACAGGGAAATGAACAAGAGGATGCTGCTGCGCGGTCAGCTGTGCATGATCTGCTTAGCGCTTCTTTTTTACTATAATAATAATAATGTGCATGATCTTCCTGTTTTCCATAGGCCTTAATGCTGACAATATGGGTGAAGAGGCAAATCCATTCACCTGAATCCTCTTAACTGCGTAAGTTTTGCCCTGTGACTTAAAGGCGTCAGGTCATATATGATATTGGTTTGGGAATAGTCGTGGATAAGTGGGACAAACTACCAGAGAGCGTCATTGAAGCGAGAACTTTGGTTATATGCGAAAATAGGTTGAACAAATAGACGATTGGATATGGGTGGGTGATAACTGGACCTGCCTATCATGGTCCAGTAACTGTTTTCATTTTTGTTCCTCGATAATCACAAAGAAGATCAATGGGTGGCACAACAAAGTTAGGTGCAGGGTATGAGGTACGTCGTTGAATTAGACACATGTGCAACTCTTGGGTATCTTTATTGAGGAAACGTTTCGTCACACAGTGGCTTCATCAGTCCATACAAAGGAGGAACTTGAAGAACAGGAGGAGAATGAGGTAATCAGTCCCTCAGCCTTGAGTCGATGTGGTCAGTCCATCAATCTTGAATAGAATACGGCATATGAGCGGAGAAGCAGCTTATAAACCGTAGACAGGTGAGGGGCAGCAGTCGTAGGTGGTGTCACATTTGTCCAATGTGGAAGTAGGTCGTGCCCAAGGGTTAGGCAAGTGAAGAATTCCCAAGTATTAAGATCCCAAGAAGTTGCAGTGTCTGACAGGATTGTAGATGAATGGTTCAGAGAACCGACATGTTGTTGAATTAGACACATGTGCAACTCTTGGGTATCTTTATTGAGGAAACGTTTCGCCACACAGTGGCTTCATCAGTCCATACAAAGGAGAAACTTGAAGAACAGGAGGAGAATGAGGTAATCAGTCCCTCAGCCTTGAGTCGATGTGGTCAGTCCATCAATCTTGAATAGAAAACGGCATATGAGCGGAGGGGACCTACTTCCACATTGAAAATGTGACACAACCTACGGATTGCTGCCCCTCACCTGTCTACGGTTTTATCAAGCTGCTTGACACATTAAAATGGTAATAAAATACCGACAGGTTTTTAGGTAAGGACACATATGCAACAGTTAGGTATCTTCATATTTCGAAACGTTTCGGCCTACACAGTAGGCTTCTTCAGCAGTACAGAAAAGGTTGATAGAAGCAGAAGATACTTGAAGACGATGTAATCAGTCCATCACCCTTAAAGTTTTGAGGTGGTCAGCCCTCAGTCTAGAGAAGAGAATTGTTCCATGAGTATGAAACAATATGGAGATGAAGTATGTATCTATAATGTTCGCCAAGACCGTAGTCTGGCACGGGTCTCAATCTTGCGATGACCGTCTCTGGCTCCCGAGGGAGAAAAGGTTTCTACAATGATGCGACATATGCTGTTCAAGCACTTTTCCGGTCAGTTAACTGGATGCAATTCATAAGCGACAACACCGTATGTACTCATAACTATGGACACTAGCGAGGAGGAGGATATGTCGTTATCACAGGTAAAACAGCTTGTCGGTTCGTTGCTCCATGGTACACTAGTGGGCCCAGTCATCTCTGGTTCCTCTTCGGGGGGAATCTCATCCTAGTTGCCTGCGGAGTGTCTCAGTAACTTCCGCACTCCATAAGATGTGTTAGGGGCCGACTGGACAACGTGCTGACAGTACTGGCACATCTCCTCCTCAGCCTTGTCATACCATTCATCTTGGTGTGGGAAAGCCCAACGAAGCCGATGGATGGCGGTTACACTGCGCTCTGGACCAGCTTCTATCACATGGGAGGGGGGTTTCCTGAGTTGCTTGCTCGACCACTGTTGAGATGGGGTATCACCTAGACCTCCCCCATATGTTTCATGGGCTCTGGCAGCCACCAGTTGGTCTGTCGCTAGGCTGATTGGGACAGTAATCCAACATGTGGGATGGCAGTTGCTGCCTTGGCTGCCATCATCTGCGCCTCATTTCCCCGGATGCCAGCATGGCTTGGGGATCCAGTTCAATGTCGATCTGTTACCCTGAACTTATAAGGCTGACATTATGCTCAGGATCGATGTGATGAAGGTGAACATTGTCCTGTGTGGTTGAGGATGGGAGAGGGCAATGATTGCAGACGTGGAATCAACATGTATGACAGGTCGGAGTTCGATGTCATTAGGGATGTGACAAATGCCTGCTGAATCGCCACTAGCTCAGCTTGAAGGATCGTGCAGTGGTCAGGGAGTCGCCAGCTTGTGTGTGACCATTGTGGTACAGTCCAGCTGCTGCTCTCTTCTCTGTCAGGGTCGACAGAACCATCTGTGACAATACACTGCACATGTGCCTCCCTCTGACAGTGCCATGCTTGTCTCAGCATGATTGCTGAGAGTGTCTTGACTTCAGAGTCGCTTCAGTTGGGTAGCTGCATGACGCAACATCGCGCTGGATCTGGGCGCAGGGAGGTGTTGGATGGTACCCAGCAACAGGAATGGTCCACAAAACCCCCCACCCCCCCCCCACTTCTCAAGGAGTAGTTGTATAGGCTGCAGCTTTCCGCCCCAGCAGCACAAAAGAACGAATCCGGGAGTAGTCCGTGAAAGTGTGGGATCTTGTGACTTGGTTGTCAATATTCCGTCTTCTTAGTGGGGTACCTGCTGCCTGTGCAGAATCGTGGCCACTTTGCAGGCGTTTATGTATCTTACTCTGTCAGCCAAGGGAAGGAAGCGGGCCTCAGATCTAGAATACTGTGTTGGTCCAGATGGGGGCCAGGCATAGTTCTTAGCTGGATTTTGTACGACCTCCACTCTTTGCCTTGCTCTGCGGGAAGAGATGAGCTAACGCCGGTGCCCGTAGTCAATTGAGCGAGCGTATAGCTTGTATACTAGTACAAGCGAAGTACATCTTGGCTTGCCCTGCACGGTGCATCGTCATGCTTCTCTGGCGTTGAGTCTCCCCCGAGTAGGCACGTGGGACCTGACATTTACTCGGCCGTTTCTGAAAGGTCAGCTTTTTATCAATGTAGATTCCCAAGTACAGGTAGGAGCCTGTCCACTCAAGTTCTATATCTGAATACGTAATCTTTCACAGGATCTGGTCCCTTGAACATCATTGCAAGAGATTTCTCGGCCGGATCTAGAGGCTAGTTCCTTGCATTACTGCGTTATTAGTCCAAAGCTCTCTGAGCCTGATCGTTCTAAATTGCCTTCCCATTTCACTACGAGATGCAAGATCATCAGCCATAGCTGAGGAGCTGTGTACCATAATGAAAGGGGGAAGGCTCACAAGTTCCTGCATAAGGATGTTAAACAGGGGTAGGACTGAGCAACCTCCTTGTGGCGTACCCATTTTCCAGGGATTTTAAAGGAAGAGTAGTGTCCCTGAAAGCCCCGACACTAGCCTGCCTGCCCCTAAGGAAGGACTCTATCCAGGCCTGGAGGCGTCCTTTGATTCCCTTCCGAGCTAGTATTGCCAGAATTGCTGTGGGGCTGGCTAGCTCAAATGCCTTTTCAAGGTCGAGGTAAGACGACAATACTAGGGTTTTTTGTTACTTGTCGGCAATCTGGCTTAGTGAGTGGTTATGCACTCTGCTGTACCCACTACTTTGATTGAAGCCAATATGTGATGATGAGAGGGTCCAAGTTTCCATAGGAGGGCGGTTAAAACCCATCTCTCAGCAGTCTTGGCTAAGCAGCTGGTCAGCGAATATGGGTCTCATACTGCCTGGGTCCTTGGGCTTTGGATTTGGTACGATGGTAGCTTTCTTCCAAGCTGCTGGGAGTGTCCTGCCCTCCACAATTGTTAATTACGCTTAGTATGGGCCTCCCATTCCACTCTGCCCAGGCCCGTGCAATCATGGAGTATGTAACACCATCGATGCCCGGGGCAGTTCACCTGTGTTTTAAGGGCCACGTCGGAGTTCCAAGTCCGTGAGGTCTTCATCAGTCACCATCTTCCGACTCACATGCAGCTTGTTCGTTAGCTGGCGCTGTGGCAGAAGATCTGTCTGTATATTCCGGATGTCCTGTGGGAGCTGAGTGGATGCTCCCCTGAAGTGAAAAGCTCCACTGTTCTCAGCTTCTGGGATGGTTCGGGTGGGGCTGGTGGCCTCGGCTTGCTCTTGCATTTGCTATGTTGAGCTTGCCCCATATCTCAGATAAGGTGGTGTGATGGCCCGAATGTGAGCACCACTCCAGCTATTTCTCAGTTTTTACATCTGAGAGAGACTCTGCGGGCATGCTGCACAATGGCTCTTAGAGTGTTCCTGTTCTCTGCCGTAGGGTTACGCCTGTATAGTTCCTAAAAAGAAGTTGAGCGGTGGTTCTGCTCCCGAACTCGTCATTGTAAGAACCACCAGTCTCTTTTGTGAGTGCGTCCTGCGGACTTCTTTGGGAATTGCGCACTCTCCTTGCCTTGATGGAGAACAGTGTTGCTCCTGTTTCAGCGTATCACAGTCTTCAGATAGAGAGATGTGGACCACCAGTCATGATGATACTCCTGGAACACCTTCCAGTGGCCCTCTTTACGTCCCATCTAGGAGGCAGCAAACTGTGGGAGGCTGTGATGTTGAAGGTGGTGATCACTGCAAAAGTGCTGTCATGACAAGGTGGGATGAGTTTCCCATGTGGCTCCTGCTGCGAGTTGTCTTGGACCCGAGGTAGTCGAGGCAGACCACCCAAACAGGTGGGTGTGGGTCTCCATTGTTTAGCAACTTTACCCTCTGGAATATCGTGTAGGAGCAATTGCTATATGTCTGCCCAGCAGCTTGGTTGCTGAGTGAGAGTGCAGAATAGGGTGATGTGCGTTGAAATCTCCACCCACAATATACAGTAAAAATTCTTGTCGGTATTATATTACCATTGTACACAATATGTATGGAGAACTGATGAAGCCTCTGTGTGGCCCCCCGAAACCCGTTTTCTCAATAAAGATACCCAAGAGTTGCACATGTTTCTAATTTATCCACAATAATACACTCAGTGCGTGTAGTGCGAGGAGCTCTGCTATGTCCAAGGGTGTTTCTTGGGTTCTTGTAGGTGTTATAGAATGGTAATGGGCGCCCCAGGTATGTGCACAAGATGGCTGTACCTCGACATACCTTCCCCACAGTCCACAGGGTTGGCTAAACCTCGTGAGGTATTGTATTGGATACAAAATAACAGCTGTGCCTCTTCATTGAATGCCCGGGTCCATGTGCCGAAAATACCCAGGGGCGCCAAAAAAAAAACGGGTAGTTTGGGCCCCCCCCCCCCCCACCCCCCCCCCCCCCCCAAGTCGGGACAGTCAGAGTATCTTGTAGCAAGGACGATGTCAACCCGATCCCGAATTACTGCCTCCAGCATGAGGTGCTGTTTGCCCCTCAGGCCTGAATGTTCCCATTGTAGGACCTTTGAGGGTGTGTTTTGGTAGAGGTTTTCCATCCCTGTTGTTTCCTGAAGCTGGTAGGTACTGAGTCCTGCCCGCTCTGAGAACCTGCAAATTATGGCCATCCACTGTTCTCCTTTCGGTCAGAAAGCACACTCTCAGCGAGAGTACTGACATCTGCCGGAATGCGCTCTGTTGTTCGTGGAGTTGATTGTGTGCAAATAAGATCCGTGAACACCTTGATGAGTGCTACGAGATCCTTCCTGGTGAGGGGCCTGCTTTGGAGATGGGTTCGAAACAGTGGATATTATCTGGGCTGCTGTGGTCTTTAGGGATGCTGAGGGTGGATTTCTTTATTGTATGCACCGTGGTCTGTTGCTGTATACCAGGTTGAGTTAGCCCGGGAATCTGCTGGTGGGTGCCTGTTGAGACTGCCAAAGCGACTGTGCCGGGTAAGGAGTGGCTGCGTTGTTCGTGCTATGGCCGGTTGGGGCTCGTTTAGTGCAGCCTGCTGATCGCATTGACCCGATGCACCCTGCTGACGCTCCTGTTCCTCTTGTTTCTGTTTCTTCGTGAGGTAGGGGTGCAGGGAGGTTCTGTGACCTTGACGGCCTGGTTGGGCTTCTAGGGTTGGGAAATTCCTGGAGATGAAGTGACAGGATGGAGCCTTATATAAGCGGCCAAGAGGTGAGACGTAGGGTCACTTAGAAGAGGTAAGAACTCAGATGTTGGGAGATCAGGTCCCCTCTCAAATCCAGCCGTTCTCACTAGTAGAGGTTGTCGAAGTTGATTGTAGGTCTGTACCATGATACCCTTGTGTTGCTGTGTCTGACAGATTGAACATTAAAATGGTATAAAATACCGACAGGTTGTTAGGTAAGACACATATGCAACAGTTAGTGATGAATGGTTCAGAGAACCGACATGTTGATAAAAATTAGACACATGTGCAACTCTTGGGTATCTTTATTGAGGGGAAACGATTATCGCCACACAGTGGCTTCATCAGTCCATAACATAGGAGAGGAAAACTTGAAGAACAGGAGGAGAATTGAGGTATCAGTCCCTTCAACTAGGGTCGATGGCAGTCCATCAATCTTGAGTAGAATACGGCAGATGAGCGAGAAGCAGCTTATAAACCGTATGGGCAGGCAGAGTGCAGCAGTCATAGGTGGTGTTACATTTGTTCAATGTGGAAGTAGGTTGTGCCCAAGAAAAATTAGCAGCGAAGAATTCCTAAGTATTAAGATCCCAAGAAGTTGCAGTGTCTGACAGGTTTGTATGATGTAAAGTAAAAGACACACGTGCAACTAATTGTGAATTTATTGTGGCAACGTTTCGCCTTATCCAGGAGCTTTATAAAGCCCCATTACAAACAATACATGGACACAGAGGGTATATAAAGGCTCAGGAGTGATGTGTAATACTAGTGAGGTACCATTTCGGATGTTTCACTAGTGGTAGTAGTGTAGTAGTAGTAGTAGTAGTAGTAGTGGTTTAGTGACAAAAGTAATACAATATGGTGAGCAATTAATTCGTACATGAGTAAAAGGATATAAAAAGCTATTAATTTGGTAACATAAAAATAGGTTGGACAAAATATAACTGGAATGAGGCAGCTTGTTTCAGTGTTCACCTCTCTGTGCTTTGTGTAGTATAGAAAGGAGAGACTATGTGATGCAGGGTTTACTGTTATCAGGAGGATTCTTGCTAGGACTTCGGAGATGGTGAAGCTGCGTTGTTTTGTTTAATTGTATTCGAAACAGCGATCAGTGCAGATTCGAGGCACTTGCGTCTGTGGAATTAGTTCTTTGATCACTAATTGGGGTCTCTGAATTTCATGAAGATGACTTGGTGGAATTTCGGTGTTGTACACAGGCGTGTTTCCACGTTATCGTATCCTACATGCGCTAAATGTGTTCATTGAGGCGGGTGTCGAGGTTTTGGCTGTTTCCCTACGTAAATCTTGCACAGCCTCCAAGGGTATAGTGTAACTCCTGCATTGACTGGAGTGGTGCTTGGATTTTTTCCTGTGTTATATTCTTTATTGAGGCTAGAAGCGTGGCGACTCTGGTGTTAGCTTGTGAAGGACTTTTGAGACGTTAGGTGCACCTGGCTGTTGGGATGAATTATAACCTTTGCTGGGAGTGGTGTTGATGCGTGGAGAATTTTATGATCTGGAGAGCTCTTTTCTTGCAGTCTTTGATGAAAAAGAAGGAAAATGTAAAACTCAGTGAATGTTTGGTGAATGTATGTACCTCCTCGTCAAGAACCAGGACTACAAATTTCGGTATTGCTTTAGGAAAAAACAGATGATGATGCTCTTTGGTCTTGGTATCTTGGACTGGATAAAAGTGTGTGAGATCATTTATTGGTGGGTTTCCGATAAACTTGTTATCTTAGGTTGTTGTCTACTTGTGGAATGAGGACGTCGAGGAAAGGTAGCTTGTCATTGGACTCTTCTTTAGTGTAAACTGGTTCGCCGGTTCAACTGCGTTGAGCCTTGCCCGAGTCCTGAACCATCAAAACGTTTTGGAGTTATTACGAGGACATCGTCCACGTAACGTAAACCAAGTGACGCTTGAAGGGATGATGTTGGCGAAGTGTTCGGACTCTAGTGTTCCATGTATAAGTGAGATACTAGGACGGCACTATGGGGGACCCCATTCCATGCCGGTAGGTTTGGTTTGTAGAGCTTGTTATTGAAAGAAAAACAGTTGAAATTAACACAGAGGTTCAATTAAGGTCAACAAAATTCTCCTGGAGGTAGAGGAAGATTAGGTCGATAGACTTTACGTCGTAGAACCTCGATGGCTTTTTTGGTAGGTACTTTTTGTGAAGAGGGAAGTCACATCCAAACGGCTTAGTTTTCTTTTTACGGATGCGAGGGGGTACGGATGCGGTTGAGAAGGTCACCTGAGTGTTTAAGATGATCGGTTCTGATGGTCCCCAGAAGGCAGGAAAGATGTTTGGCAAGAAACTCCGGCTAGTTTGTGTGGAGCATGCTATTCCTGAGTGATTGGTTGAGTGGAATATTGTGTTTATGGGTACTGGGTAAAACCATTACATGTGTGCTGGGTTTAGGGTTGTTGTAACACAGTACAGAAGTTTCTTCCCTTCTCTAGTGCGTTTCCCGAGTATTTGTCTGGTTTGTATAGAAATCATTGTGAGCATCTCCCACTGTTGGTGCTGATTGGGTTCGTTGTAGATTGATCATTCAAAAGGTCCACATTTTAGTTGAAGTTGAGGACACTTATTGCCGCATATGGGAATTTTATTAGGAAACGTTTCGCACACAGGTGCTTCATCAGGTCCAATACAAAGAGGAAGGCGTAAGGAGGAGGTGGAGAATGAGGTAATCAGTCCCTCACCTGGAGTCGATGTGTTCAGTCCATCAATCTCTGTACGAAAAGTACAGCATAGGGCGTAGGACGTGGCTTATTTACTGTAGTGAGGTACACTTGTCAACCTTTGGACCAAGACCTACTTGACTAGTTGGGGCGGATGGTACCACTATGGACCCCGCATCCTTCGCTTCACGTAACCTCACTGCAGTATATAAGCCACGTCTACGGCCCTAAGCTGTACTTTCTACAAGATTGATGGACTGGAAAACACATCGACTCCAGGTTGAGGGGACTGATTAACCTCATTTCTACTCTCTTACGCCTTCCTCTTTGTTATTGGGATTGATGAAGCCCTGTTGTGGCGAAACGTTTCCTGAATAAAGATTCCCATATGCTGCATAAGTGTCTCAATCTTACTTGTCGGTTTTTCAAACCATTCGTCACAACTGTCAGTCACGCCGCATCATGGGATCTTGTTACAAAGAATTCCTTCAAACACTTGGTTCAACCTGTGGAACAAGACTACTCGACTAGTTAATGGTTACCACTATGACCCCGCCTACCTCCTGCTTCAGTCACTCACTACAGTATATAAGCCACGTCTAGGCCTATGCTGTACTTTCTACAAGATTGATGGACTGAACACATCGACTCCAGGTTGAGGGACTGATTACCTCATTCTCCTCCTCTCCTTACGCCTTCCTCTTTGTATTGGACTGATGAAGCCACTGTGTGGCGAAACGTTTCCTGAATAAAGATTCCCATATGCTGCATAAGTGTCTCAATCTTCAACTTGTCGGTTTTTCAAACCATTCGTCACCATCATTTTAGTGTTGTAGTCACTGGTGTTGAGGATGACGACTCCACCTCCTTTGTCGGCGGTGGTGACGATAATGTTGGGGTCATTGGCGAGGTTCTTAAGGGCAGTGATGTATCGTCTAGGAAGATTAGAAGAAGAAGGTTCACATAAAGCTGCAGTGAGAAAGCCCTGTATATAACCCTTCTGGAAGTTGCTGTCACTGTGTCTATGGTTCCTGGTAACTAGATTGAGTTGATAGTTAGGTTTGCGTATGTTGGTGGTAAATTTGAGTCCCAGACTCAGTGCTTGTTTTTCGTAGTCGGTTAAGGTGCGTGACGATAAGTTGTTTATCAAGGATTCACGTCCCATTTCCTTCCAACGACTGTTAGTGCAGAGGTACTGAAGTTTGCAATTGAGTTTGATGTTCTGTTGGAGGTTAGCTGTGGTGACTGTGCTGAGAATATGCTCAGCAGTGTGTTGGTCAATTTGAAGATTGGCCCTCATATTCCTTGCAGTGTCAAAGGTTTCCTTAGCGATGTTAGAAAGTTCTTCGGCACATTCAGTTAAGTAAGCTTGGGTAGCTGGAGAGAAGGGGTGCTTGGAGTTGGAGAGTTGTGCAGGAGTAGACTTGAACATTAAAATGGTATAAAATACCGACAGATTGTTAGGTAAGACACATATGCAACAGTTAGGTATCTTTATTTTGAAACGTTTCGCCTACACAGTAGGCTTCTTCAGTCGAGTACAGAAAAGTTGATAGAAGCAGAGGATACTTGAAGACGATGTAATCAGTCCATCACCCTTAAAGTTTTGAGGTGGTCAGTCCCTCAGTCTGGAGAAGAGCATTGTTCCGTTGTCTGGAACAATGTCTTCTCCAGACTGAGGGACTGACCACACTCAAAACTTTAAGGGTGATTGGACTGAAATTACATCGTCTTCAAGTATTCCTCTGCTTCTATCAACTTTTCTGTACTCGACTGAAGAAGCCTACTGTGTAGGCGAAACGTTTCAAAATAAAGATACCTAACTGTTGCATATGTGTCTTACCTAACAACAGGAGTAGACTTAGGGATCACCTTCTCTGCCAGGCAATCTTGTAGGAAGTTGTGTCTGTTGCGATAGCTGTGAGCACGAAGAAGGGTGTCCAAATAACGTCTGCATGAAATGTCCATTATGTTGCGGTGTCCGACAGATTGTAATAAAGTTGGTAGAATTACCGACAATATGTAAAGTAAAAGGACACTTAATTGAACTCTGTGTTAATTTCAACTGTTTTTCTTTCAATAACAAGCTCTACAAACAAACCTACGGCATGGGAATGGGGTCCCCCATAAGTGCCGTCCTAGCCAACTTATACATGGAACACCTAGAGTCCGAACACTTCGCCATCATCCCTTCAAGCGTCACTTGGTTACGTTACGTGGACGATGTAAGAACATAAGAATGTAGGAACACTGCAGAAGGCCTACTGGCCCATACGAGGCAGGTCCTTATCAAAACGATATCTACCTAAAGCTACTCAAGTAATAACTCCCGTACCCCTTGACACCAATCAAACCCAGCCCCTCCCACTCATATATTTGTCCAGTCTCTTCTTAAAGCTACCCAAGGTTCTAACCTCTATCACCCCACTGGGAAGACTGTTCCACGCATCTACAACTCTGCTTAGTAAAAACCAGTACTTACCTATGTCCTTTATAAAATCTAAATTTATCCAACTTAAAATCCATTATCCTGGTTCTTACCTGGTTCGATACCCTCAGTTCTTTATTAATGTCTCCTTGTTTTGCCGTCATCCACTTATACAATTCAATGAAATCTCCCTCATTCACGCCTCTCCAGAGAGTGGAGATTTAAGGCTTTAAGTCTATCTTCATACGGAGGTTCCTTTACACAGTAAATCATTTAGTCATTTTCTCTGTATGTTCTCTAATGAGTCTATGTCCATCCTGTAGTAAGGGGGACCAAAATGAGCAGCATAAATCTAAATGAGGCCTCACTAGTGATGTATAGAGCTGTAAATAACTTTTGGACTTCTGTTACTTTACTTCTTGGATAATCCTAGTTAATCTGTTGGCCTGGTTGCGCACACTGAGGCACTGCTGTTTGGCTTTAGATTTCTGCTTACCATGACTCCAAGTCATTTTCAAATTCTGTAGACCAAGCTTCTACTTCACCTAGATTATTAGCTTACGAGGGATTATTTTCATTACCAAGGGCAAGTACCCATCACTTATCCACATTAAACTTCATCTGCCATTTCTCAGACAAGACATTAAATTGTTCAAATCGTCCTGGAGGTTCATGATTATCCTCCTCAGGAGTGAATTATCGGCCTATTCTTTGTATTCATCAGCAAACTTACTCATGTCATAGTAATCCCTTCATCAAGGTCATTAATGTAAATTATGAACAAGAGAGGGCCTAAAACTGACATCCTTGGTGGAACGCAACTAGTGACTAATCCCCATCCAGATTTCAACTCCATTAATGGTAACTCTCTGCTTTCTATTGGTAAGCCATGCCTCAATCCATGCTAGAACTTTACTTGTCGGTTTTTCAAACCATTCATCACACACATAGAACTTTACCTCCTATACCATGAGCTGCCACTTTTCTTAAGAGTCTCTTGTGAGGTACTCTGTCGAAGGCTTTACTAAAATCCAAATAAACAATATCATATTCCTTATCACTGTCAACTGCCTCAAATGTTCTATTGAAGAACGTCAGTAAGTTTGTCAGGCAGGAACGACCTCTCGTGAATCCATGCTGAGATTCATTTATCAAGTTATGCTCGTAATAACTCCAAAACGTTTTGATGTACGGGATCTTCAGGCAAGGCTCAACGCAGTTGAACATAAGAACATAAGAAAGGAGGAACACGGCAGCAGGGCCTGTGGCCCATACTGGCAGGTCCTTTAGAATTCATCCCACTAACAAAACATTTGCCCAACCCAATTTTCAATGCCACCCAAGAAACAAGCTCCGATGTGCAAGTCTCACTCAAATCCAACCCCTCCCACTCATGTACTTATCCAACCTAAATTTGAAACTACCCAAAGTCCTAGCCTCAATAAACCAACTAGGTAGACTGTTCCACTCATCAACTACCCTATTTTCCAAACAATACTTTCCTATGTCTTTCTAAATCTAAACTTCTCTAATTTAATCCATTTACTGCGGGTTCTCTTTCTTGGAGAGGATATCCTCAAGACCTTGTTAATATCACCCCTATTAATACCTATCTATCACTTATACACTCGATTCAGGTCTCCCCTCAATTCTTCGTCTACAAGTGAATGTAACTTAAGAGTCTTCAATCTTTCTTTCATAAGAAGATTTCTAATGCTATGTATTAACTTAGTCATCCTACGCTGAATGTTTTCTAACGAATTTATGTCCATTCTGTAATATGGAGACCAGTATTGAGCTGCATAATCTAGGTGAGGCCTTACTAATGATGTATAAAGCTGCAGTATGACCTCTGGACTTCTGTTGCTTCATTCTTGATATAAATCCCAGTAATTATTTGCCTTATTAGTACGCTTAGGCATTGCATGTACCATTAAAATGGTATAAAATACCGACAAGATTTGTTTAGTAAGGACACATATGCAACAGTTAGGTATCTTTATTTCGAAACGTTTCGCCTACACAGTAGGCTTCTTCAGTCGAGTACAGAAAAGTTGATAGAAGCAGAAGATACTTGAAGACGATGTAATCAGTCCATCACCCTTAAAGTTTTGAGGTGGTCGTCCCTCAGTCTGGAGAAGGCATTGTTCTGTTGTCTGAAACAATATGAAGTTGAAGTTGACAGGATGGAACCTTTATATGTGCCAGGGAGGTGAGACGGAGGTTGCTTTGGGAGGGCAGGTCCCTCTCAAACCTGCCGTTTCACTAGTAGAGGTCGAGTTGATGTCTGCTACAAGATACCCTTGTGTTGCAGTGTCTGACAGAATGAACATAAAATGCGTATAAAAATAACCGACAGATTGTTAGGTAGACCATATGAACAGTTAGGTATTCTTTATTTCGAAACGTTTCGCTACACAGTAGGCTTCTTCAGTCGAGTACAGAAAAGTTGATAGAAGCAGAGATACTTGAAGACGATTTATCAGTCATCACCCTTAAAGTTTTGAGGTGTGTCCTCAGTCTGGAGAAGAGCATTGTCTGTTGTCTGAAACAATATGAAGTTGAAGTGGACAGGATGGAGCCTTTATATAGTGCCAGGAGGTGAGACGGAGGTTGCTTTTGGAGGGCAGGTCCCTCTTATATTAAAGGCTCCATTCCTGTCACTTCAACTTCATTATTGTTTCAGACACAGAACAATGCTCTTCTCAGGACTGAGGGGGACTGACCACTCAAATCTTTAAGTTGGATGGACTGATTACATCGTTTTCTTCAAGTATCTTCTGCTTCTATCAACTTTTCTGTACTCGACTGAAGAAGCCTACTGTGTAGGCGAAACGTTTCGAAATAAAGATACCTAACTGTTGCATATGTGTCTTACCTAACAATTCTGTCGGTTATTTTATACATTTTAATTGTTCTTCTGTCAGGACACTGAAACAACAAAGGAGGTTCTTGTAAGACATCAACTTCGACCTTATAGTGAGAACGGCTGGGTTTGAGAGGGACCTGCCCTCCCAAAGCAACCTACGTCTCACCTCCTGGCACTATATAAAGGCTCCATCCTGTCACTTCAACTGGACTTAGCTCGAGTGGTGACGTGTGCTTACCTAACACATCGACGATCTCGCCTCTCTCGAAATTATCCCGTATTGAGTAGTGCTTTGAGTAGTGCTTGCTGGACCTTCGTCTTCCTCTCCACCATCAGGATTGGTGCGTCGGTGGTTGCCGACCGAAGGGCAGGAAGCCTCTTGCTGCCTGAATTCTCTTCGCCTGTTGACTGCACGCCATACAGCCAGTCTCGCCACCACTCAGGATATACAGTGCTCCATCAAGCTACAGTTCACCTCCTCAGTGTCCTGCGCCAGGCAAGTACGTGTGTCTACTTACACGTACTTGCTGCTGTGTACTCTCACTTTTTGGCCGATTGTCACTCCAATACATCTTTCGTTAATTAGACGATGCCTTCGTTGCCATCCACCTTCCCACCCCCCTTCCACTCTCCCCCAACCTCCCACACCTGCCTCTGCTTCTACTAAATCCATTCCTTCTCGCATAAATCCAAATTCTCTAGATTCCTGATGCCACTATCTGTCGGAAATTTGTTATAGCAGATCACTGGTGCACCTCAACTTTAAAGGTCTTCAAAAACCAACTTTCAGGCTTCAAAAAACTCCTTCTTGACAAACATTCCTACCGAAGCGTACAACTCACGCGATACCAGACAAAAACTTCTCAACGCAGGCTTCACCATTTATTTGGACTCCTGAGCACCGTGCCAAAAAGCACAAGTCATTGCTAAATCACGTGACTACTCTCTCCTGACAGCCTATGACACAGACAAAGGAGACTAAATAAAAAGTACATCAGTACTAAGACCAAAGTCTCTGTTGACGATATTTACCAGGACAGAAAACTTACCATTCTCAAAATTACGCTGTTCTACTTTGCTGACGGCCTCTACACTCTTCAGTCAAGGAATATCTTTGCCCAAGTCCATCCGGCATTCCTCTCAAAACGCTCTCCTCACTCCGAACTTCCACCCAATCACACAAATGTCTTAAATGCTAAAATTCGGCCACGACAAAAAAAACACATGCACATCTACACAAGTCTGCTCCAGATGTTCAGCAAACTGGCACGTCTGGAATACTTGCAACCTCCCCCTTTTAAATGTTCTATCTGCGGCGGGGGTCTCACACTTGCAAGTTGCAAAAATTTCCTGCCTTCTAGAAAGGCACATTCTCTCCTCCCTCGAGCAAACCAACTCCTCCCTCCCCAACCCCTTCCCTGCTCCTCCCTCCCTTCCTTGCCTCCTCCCTACACACCCCCCCCCCTCCCCCCCCCCCCCCTCCCCTACCCCCAATGCCTGGGCCCTCCCCACGCACTTGGCTCTACCTCACATTTCTACTCTACAAATCAAACACCAACACACAGAACAAGCACTTCTCTACTACACCCCACACTAGATTCAAAAACTAACTGTCAACTTGCCACTGCTGCCCACTCTGCGATGGTAATCTCACAGCTTACCAATCAGACTTACTCACATGTCCTTAACCTAATCTTGTCTGACTATCAATCTTCCCTCTTTAATTATCCCTCTTCCATGCTTCTCTTCAAGCCTTCCTCACAACCTCTCAATTCCTTCCTCTCTCCCACCCCCCACTTCCTACTCCCACCAGCTCTCCTCCTCCACTACCTCTCTTCACTACTTTCTACAGACTCCCACCAACACCCCTACTGCTAGGCTTACGACCACCCTCCCCCCACTTCTTACCCACTTCATCCCCTTCCAAAGCTTCACTTCCTCACAGCTTACCAAAACTTCCATTCCTCTGCATCCACCTTCCGCCCACTCCACCACAAACCATAAACCTCAAACAGGTCCAACTCCACCTCCTCCAGACCCAAAAATCCACACAAACCTAAACCTACCCCAACTTCAACGGACCCAGGACCAAAGAACATAACAACGATCCATCTCTTCTCCCCCTCCAGGGGAAAACGGGTCAGTAGCACCTTACAAAACACACATCACTGATGGCACCACTATCACGGGCTTTAATCCAAACTCCTCCCCCGACATTAACTTGCTAAGACGAAACCATTAAATCACGTTTAAGTGCGATTTCAGTGCAACGTACGTTCTTATTATACAATTAGACAACCTAATGGCCGAGCTCCTTTGTAGCAGAGAGGCCAGATATTGTTTTGCTAAAAACAGTACATGCCTCAAAGCCCCTCTATGTATCCGCTCCATTATGGTTATTACTGAACTACAGTCCCCTATGTCCCCACGATGTGGGTTGCCATCCTTGTCAATTTCCAACTCATAAAACATGAATTTCTCCCAATCCCTTTTATTCACCAACACTGTCTTGCGGTCAGATACATATATGATATTTGGTTTGGGAATAGTCGTGGATAAAGTGGGGACAAACTCAGAGAGCGTCATGAAGCGAGAATTGGTTATATGCGAAAAATAGTTGAACAAATAGACGATTGGCTTGGGTGGGTGAAAACTGGAACCTGCCTATCATGGTCCAGTAACTGTTTCATTTTGTTCCTCGATAATCACAAGAAGATCAATGGGTGGCACAACAAAGTTGGTGCAGGGTATGAGGTACGTCGTTGTATTAGACACATGTGCAAACTTTGGGTATCTTTATTGAGAAACGTCTCGTCACACAGTTGGCTTTCATCAGTCCTACAAAGGAGGAACTTGGAAGAACAGGAGGAGAATGAGGTAATCAGTCCCTCAGCTTGAGTCGATGTGGTCAGTCCATCAATCTTGAATAGAAATAAGGCATATTAGGAGCGGGAATGCCAGCTTAATAACCCGTAGGACAAGGTGAGGGGGCAGCTAGTCGTAGGTGGTGTCACATTTGTCCAATGTTGGAAGTAGGGCGTGCCAAGGGTTAGGCAAGTGAAGAATTCCCAAGTATTAAGATCCCACGGAATGTTGCAGTGTCTGACAGGATTGATAGAGAATGGTTCAGAGACCGATGTTGTTGAATTAGACCACATGTGCAACTCTTGGTATCTTTATTGAGGAAACGTTTCGCCACACTGTGGCTTCATCAGTCCATACAGAGGGAGAAATTCAAGAACGTGAGGAGAATGAGGTTAATTCAGTCCCTCAGCCTTGAGTCGATGTGGTCAGTCCATCAATCTTGAATAGAAAACGGCATATGAGCGGAGGGGACCTACTTCCACATTGAAAATGTGACACAACCTACGGATTGCTGCCCCTCACCTGTCTACGGTTTTATCAAGCTGCTTGACACATTAAAATGGTAATAAAATACCGACAGGTTTTTAGGTAAGGACACATATGCAACAGTTAGGTATCTTCATATTTCGAAACGTTTCGGCCTACACAGTAGGCTTCTTCAGCAGTACAGAAAAGGTTGATAGAAGCAGAAGATACTTGAAGACGATGTAATCAGTCCATCACCCTTAAAGTTTTGAGGTGGTCAGCCCTCAGTCTAGAGAAGAGAATTGTTCCATGAGTATGAAACAATATGGAGATGAAGTATGTATCTATAATGTTCGCCAAGACCGTAGTCTGGCACGGGTCTCAATCTTGCGATGACCGTCTCTGGCTCCCGAGGGAGAAAAGGTTTCTACAATGATGCGACATATGCTGTTCAAGCACTTTTCCGGTCAGTTAACTGGATGCAATTCATAAGCGACAACACCGTATGTACTCATAACTATGGACACTAGCGAGGAGGAGGATATGTCGTTATCACAGGTAAAACAGCTTGTCGGTTCGTTGCTCCATGGTACACTAGTGGGCCCAGTCATCTCTGGTTCCTCTTCGGGGGGAATCTCATCCTAGTTGCCTGCGGAGTGTCTCAGTAACTTCCGCACTCCATAAGATGTGTTAGGGGCCGACTGGACAACGTGCTGACAGTACTGGCACATCTCCTCCTCAGCCTTGTCATACCATTCATCTTGGTGTGGGAAAGCCCAACGAAGCCGATGGATGGCGGTTACACTGCGCTCTGGACCAGCTTCTATCACATGGGAGGGGGGTTTCCTGAGTTGCTTGCTCGACCACTGTTGAGATGGGGTATCACCTAGACCTCCCCCATATGTTTCATGGGCTCTGGCAGCCACCAGTTGGTCTGTCGCTAGGCTGATTGGGACAGTAATCCAACATGTGGGATGGCAGTTGCTGCCTTGGCTGCCATCATCTGCGCCTCATTTCCCCGGATGCCAGCATGGCTTGGGGATCCAGTTCAATGTCGATCTGTTACCCTGAACTTATAAGGCTGACATTATGCTCAGGATCGATGTGATGAAGGTGAACATTGTCCTGTGTGGTTGAGGATGGGAGAGGGCAATGATTGCAGACGTGGAATCAACATGTATGACAGGTCGGAGTTCGATGTCATTAGGGATGTGACAAATGCCTGCTGAATCGCCACTAGCTCAGCTTGAAGGATCGTGCAGTGGTCAGGGAGTCGCCAGCTTGTGTGTGACCATTGTGGTACAGTCCAGCTGCTGCTCTCTTCTCTGTCAGGGTCGACAGAACCATCTGTGACAATACACTGCACATGTGCCTCCCTCTGACAGTGCCATGCTTGTCTCAGCATGATTGCTGAGAGTGTCTTGACTTCAGAGTCGCTTCAGTTGGGTAGCTGCATGACGCAACATCGCGCTGGATCTGGGCGCAGGGAGGTGTTGGATGGTACCCAGCAACAGGAATGGTCCACAAAACCCCCCACCCCCCCCCCACTTCTCAAGGAGTAGTTGTATAGGCTGCAGCTTTCCGCCCCAGCAGCACAAAAGAACGAATCCGGGAGTAGTCCGTGAAAGTGTGGGATCTTGTGACTTGGTTGTCAATATTCCGTCTTCTTAGTGGGGTACCTGCTGCCTGTGCAGAATCGTGGCCACTTTGCAGGCGTTTATGTATCTTACTCTGTCAGCCAAGGGAAGGAAGCGGGCCTCAGATCTAGAATACTGTGTTGGTCCAGATGGGGGCCAGGCATAGTTCTTAGCTGGATTTTGTACGACCTCCACTCTTTGCCTTGCTCTGCGGGAAGAGATGAGCTAACGCCGGTGCCCGTAGTCAATTGAGCGAGCGTATAGCTTGTATACTAGTACAAGCGAAGTACATCTTGGCTTGCCCTGCACGGTGCATCGTCATGCTTCTCTGGCGTTGAGTCTCCCCCGAGTAGGCACGTGGGACCTGACATTTACTCGGCCGTTTCTGAAAGGTCAGCTTTTTATCAATGTAGATTCCCAAGTACAGGTAGGAGCCTGTCCACTCAAGTTCTATATCTGAATACGTAATCTTTCACAGGATCTGGTCCCTTGAACATCATTGCAAGAGATTTCTCGGCCGGATCTAGAGGCTAGTTCCTTGCATTACTGCGTTATTAGTCCAAAGCTCTCTGAGCCTGATCGTTCTAAATTGCCTTCCCATTTCACTACGAGATGCAAGATCATCAGCCATAGCTGAGGAGCTGTGTACCATAATGAAAGGGGGAAGGCTCACAAGTTCCTGCATAAGGATGTTAAACAGGGGTAGGACTGAGCAACCTCCTTGTGGCGTACCCATTTTCCAGGGATTTTAAAGGAAGAGTAGTGTCCCTGAAAGCCCCGACACTAGCCTGCCTGCCCCTAAGGAAGGACTCTATCCAGGCCTGGAGGCGTCCTTTGATTCCCTTCCGAGCTAGTATTGCCAGAATTGCTGTGGGGCTGGCTAGCTCAAATGCCTTTTCAAGGTCGAGGTAAGACGACAATACTAGGGTTTTTTGTTACTTGTCGGCAATCTGGCTTAGTGAGTGGTTATGCACTCTGCTGTACCCACTACTTTGATTGAAGCCAATATGTGATGATGAGAGGGTCCAAGTTTCCATAGGAGGGCGGTTAAAACCCATCTCTCAGCAGTCTTGGCTAAGCAGCTGGTCAGCGAATATGGGTCTCATACTGCCTGGGTCCTTGGGCTTTGGATTTGGTACGATGGTAGCTTTCTTCCAAGCTGCTGGGAGTGTCCTGCCCTCCACAATTGTTAATTACGCTTAGTATGGGCCTCCCATTCCACTCTGCCCAGGCCCGTGCAATCATGGAGTATGTAACACCATCGATGCCCGGGGCAGTTCACCTGTGTTTTAAGGGCCACGTCGGAGTTCCAAGTCCGTGAGGTCTTCATCAGTCACCATCTTCCGACTCACATGCAGCTTGTTCGTTAGCTGGCGCTGTGGCAGAAGATCTGTCTGTATATTCCGGATGTCCTGTGGGAGCTGAGTGGATGCTCCCCTGAAGTGAAAAGCTCCACTGTTCTCAGCTTCTGGGATGGTTCGGGTGGGGCTGGTGGCCTCGGCTTGCTCTTGCATTTGCTATGTTGAGCTTGCCCCATATCTCAGATAAGGTGGTGTGATGGCCCGAATGTGAGCACCACTCCAGCTATTTCTCAGTTTTTACATCTGAGAGAGACTCTGCGGGCATGCTGCACAATGGCTCTTAGAGTGTTCCTGTTCTCTGCCGTAGGGTTACGCCTGTATAGTTCCTAAAAAGAAGTTGAGCGGTGGTTCTGCTCCCGAACTCGTCATTGTAAGAACCACCAGTCTCTTTTGTGAGTGCGTCCTGCGGACTTCTTTGGGAATTGCGCACTCTCCTTGCCTTGATGGAGAACAGTGTTGCTCCTGTTTCAGCGTATCACAGTCTTCAGATAGAGAGATGTGGACCACCAGTCATGATGATACTCCTGGAACACCTTCCAGTGGCCCTCTTTACGTCCCATCTAGGAGGCAGCAAACTGTGGGAGGCTGTGATGTTGAAGGTGGTGATCACTGCAAAAGTGCTGTCATGACAAGGTGGGATGAGTTTCCCATGTGGCTCCTGCTGCGAGTTGTCTTGGACCCGAGGTAGTCGAGGCAGACCACCCAAACAGGTGGGTGTGGGTCTCCATTGTTTAGCAACTTTACCCTCTGGAATATCGTGTAGGAGCAATTGCTATATGTCTGCCCAGCAGCTTGGTTGCTGAGTGAGAGTGCAGAATAGGGTGATGTGCGTTGAAATCTCCACCCACAATATACAGTAAAAATTCTTGTCGGTATTATATTACCATTGTACACAATATGTATGGAGAACTGATGAAGCCTCTGTGTGGCCCCCCGAAACCCGTTTTCTCAATAAAGATACCCAAGAGTTGCACATGTTTCTAATTTATCCACAATAATACACTCAGTGCGTGTAGTGCGAGGAGCTCTGCTATGTCCAAGGGTGTTTCTTGGGTTCTTGTAGGTGTTATAGAATGGTAATGGGCGCCCCAGGTATGTGCACAAGATGGCTGTACCTCGACATACCTTCCCCACAGTCCACAGGGTTGGCTAAACCTCGTGAGGTATTGTATTGGATACAAAATAACAGCTGTGCCTCTTCATTGAATGCCCGGGTCCATGTGCCGAAAATACCCAGGGGCGCCAAAAAAAAAACGGGTAGTTTGGGCCCCCCCCCCCCCCACCCCCCCCCCCCCCCCAAGTCGGGACAGTCAGAGTATCTTGTAGCAAGGACGATGTCAACCCGATCCCGAATTACTGCCTCCAGCATGAGGTGCTGTTTGCCCCTCAGGCCTGAATGTTCCCATTGTAGGACCTTTGAGGGTGTGTTTTGGTAGAGGTTTTCCATCCCTGTTGTTTCCTGAAGCTGGTAGGTACTGAGTCCTGCCCGCTCTGAGAACCTGCAAATTATGGCCATCCACTGTTCTCCTTTCGGTCAGAAAGCACACTCTCAGCGAGAGTACTGACATCTGCCGGAATGCGCTCTGTTGTTCGTGGAGTTGATTGTGTGCAAATAAGATCCGTGAACACCTTGATGAGTGCTACGAGATCCTTCCTGGTGAGGGGCCTGCTTTGGAGATGGGTTCGAAACAGTGGATATTATCTGGGCTGCTGTGGTCTTTAGGGATGCTGAGGGTGGATTTCTTTATTGTATGCACCGTGGTCTGTTGCTGTATACCAGGTTGAGTTAGCCCGGGAATCTGCTGGTGGGTGCCTGTTGAGACTGCCAAAGCGACTGTGCCGGGTAAGGAGTGGCTGCGTTGTTCGTGCTATGGCCGGTTGGGGCTCGTTTAGTGCAGCCTGCTGATCGCATTGACCCGATGCACCCTGCTGACGCTCCTGTTCCTCTTGTTTCTGTTTCTTCGTGAGGTAGGGGTGCAGGGAGGTTCTGTGACCTTGACGGCCTGGTTGGGCTTCTAGGGTTGGGAAATTCCTGGAGATGAAGTGACAGGATGGAGCCTTATATAAGCGGCCAAGAGGTGAGACGTAGGGTCACTTAGAAGAGGTAAGAACTCAGATGTTGGGAGATCAGGTCCCCTCTCAAATCCAGCCGTTCTCACTAGTAGAGGTTGTCGAAGTTGATTGTAGGTCTGTACCATGATACCCTTGTGTTGCTGTGTCTGACAGATTGAACATTAAAATGGTATAAAATACCGACAGGTTGTTAGGTAAGACACATATGCAACAGTTAGTGATGAATGGTTCAGAGAACCGACATGTTGATAAAAATTAGACACATGTGCAACTCTTGGGTATCTTTATTGAGGGGAAACGATTATCGCCACACAGTGGCTTCATCAGTCCATAACATAGGAGAGGAAAACTTGAAGAACAGGAGGAGAATTGAGGTATCAGTCCCTTCAACTAGGGTCGATGGCAGTCCATCAATCTTGAGTAGAATACGGCAGATGAGCGAGAAGCAGCTTATAAACCGTATGGGCAGGCAGAGTGCAGCAGTCATAGGTGGTGTTACATTTGTTCAATGTGGAAGTAGGTTGTGCCCAAGAAAAATTAGCAGCGAAGAATTCCTAAGTATTAAGATCCCAAGAAGTTGCAGTGTCTGACAGGTTTGTATGATGTAAAGTAAAAGACACACGTGCAACTAATTGTGAATTTATTGTGGCAACGTTTCGCCTTATCCAGGAGCTTTATAAAGCCCCATTACAAACAATACATGGACACAGAGGGTATATAAAGGCTCAGGAGTGATGTGTAATACTAGTGAGGTACCATTTCGGATGTTTCACTAGTGGTAGTAGTGTAGTAGTAGTAGTAGTAGTAGTAGTGGTTTAGTGACAAAAGTAATACAATATGGTGAGCAATTAATTCGTACATGAGTAAAAGGATATAAAAAGCTATTAATTTGGTAACATAAAAATAGGTTGGACAAAATATAACTGGAATGAGGCAGCTTGTTTCAGTGTTCACCTCTCTGTGCTTTGTGTAGTATAGAAAGGAGAGACTATGTGATGCAGGGTTTACTGTTATCAGGAGGATTCTTGCTAGGAAAAATCTTACCGATGGTGAGAGAACCCTCCCATCCCCAGATCTTCAGAAAGAAAAACCAAAGTAAATCCCCGGGGAATTTCCCCAACCCTAGAACCCTAAAAACCGGGTAAGGGTTTAAAAACCTCCTGCCCCTACTCAACGAAGAAAAAAACAAGAGGAAAGGAGGGTCAACAGGGTGCAATCGAAGCAGGCACTAACGAGCCCCCCCCGGCCATAGCACGAAAACGCGGCACCCCTTACCCGGCACAGGCGCTTTGCAGCTCAATGGCACTCACCAGCAGATCCGGCTACCCACCTGGTATACAGCAACAGACCACGGTGCATACAATAAAGAAATCCAAACCCTAGCAGTCCCTACAGACCACAACACCCAGATAATATCCATGTTTCGAACCCACTCAAAGCAGGCCCTCACCAGGGAGGATCTCGTAGCACTCATCAAGGTGTTCACGGATTTTATTTGCAACACAATCAACTCCACAAAAACAACAGAGCCATTCCGGCAGATGGTCAGTACCTCCTGAGAGTGTGCTTTCTGACCGAAGAGGAGACAGTGGTGCCATGAATTTGCAGGTTCTCAGAGCGGGCAGGACTCAGTCTCCAGCTCGGAAACAACATCGATGGAATAACCTCGGTACCAAATCACACCCTCAAGGTCCTAAAATGGAACATTCGGGGCCCTTGAGGGCAACAGCACCTCTTGCTGGAGGCAGTAATTCGGGGTTTCGGGTTGAATCGTCTTGTACAAGAAACTCTGACTGTCCGACTATGTGCCCAAGACTACCCGGTTTTGTGGGTATTTTCGGCACAGGCCCCGGGCTTCACTGCAGGGGCCCACAGCTGTATTTGTATCCAATACATTACCTCACGAGGTTATAGCCAACCCTGGGGGACGGGTGGGGAGGATGTCGAGGTACAGGCCACCCCTTGTGCACATCCCTGGGGCGCCCATTACCATCTATAACATCTACAAGAACCCAAGACAACACCCTCGACATTGCAGAGCTCCTCGCCTAGCACGCAGGGAGTGTATTATTGTGGGTGGAGATTTCAACGCACATCACCCAATGCTGCACTCTCACTCAGCAACCAATGCTGTGGCAGACACATAGCAATGCTCCTACACGATATTCCAGAGGTAAAGTTGCTAAACAATGGAGACCCCCCCCACCTGTTGGGTGGCTGCCTTGACCTTACCTTCGGGTCAAGACAACTCGCAGCAGGAGCCACAGGGGAAACCATCCTCACCTTGTCAGTGCCCATTTTTGCAGTGATCACCCCTTCAACTTTCAACAGGCCCCCCACAGTTGTGCTGCCCCCTTTGATGGGACGTAAAGAGGGCCAACTGGAAGGTTTTCCCAGGATTATCTTCATGACTGGTGGTCCACTATCTCTCTTTTCTGAAGACTGTGATACGGTGAACAGGAGCTAATCACTGTTCTCATCCAGGCAGCAGAGTGGCAATTCCAAAGAAGTCCGCAGGACGCACTCACAAAAGAGACTGGTGGTTCTACAACGACGAGGTGCGGGAGCAGAACCACCGCATCACTCTTTTGGGAAAGCTATACAGGCGTAACCCTACGGCAGAGAACAGGAATACTCTGAGACCCATTGTGCAGCATCCCCGCAGAATCTCTTCAGAGTAAAACTGAGAAATGGCTGGAGTGGTGCTCAACATTCGGGCATCACCCCACCTTATCTGAGATATGGGGCAAGCTCAACATAGCAACTGGCAAGAGCAAGCCGGAGGCACCAGCACACCCGAACCCATCCCAGGAAGCGGAGAAACTAGTGGAGCTTTTCATTCCAGGGGGGCCTCCATCAGCTCCCACAGGACATCCGGAATATACAGGGCGGATCTTTGCCACCCGCGCCAGCTAACGATACAAGCTGCATGTGAGTCGGAAGGGTGTGACTGATGTAGACCTCAGGGCTTGGAACTCCGAACGTGCCATTAAGAACACAGGTGACACTGCCCGGGGATCGATGGTGTGACATACTCCATGATTGCACGGGCTGGGCAGAGTGGATGGGAGGCCATATAGACGTCATTAACAAGTCGTGGAGGGCCAGGGACACTCCAGCAGCTTGGAAGAAAGCTACCCTCGTACCAATTCCAAAGCCCAAGGACCCAGGCAGTATGAGACCCATATCGCTGACCAGCTGCTTAGCCAAGACTGCTGGAGGATGGTGTTAAACCCCCTCCTATGGAAACTTGGACCCTCTCTCATCACATATTTGGCTTCACCCAAAAGGGGTGGGTACAGCGAGTGCATAACCACTCTACTAAGCCAGATTGCTGACGTAACAAAAAACCTAGTATTGTCGTCTACCTCGACCTTGAAAAGGCTTTGAGCTAGCCAGCCCCACAAACATTCTGGCAATACTAGCTCGGAAGGGGAAACAAAGGACGCCTTCCTGGTGGATAGAGTTCCTACCTTAGGGGCAGGCAGGCCTTTTGTCAGCTTTCAGGGACACTTACTCTTCCTTTAAATCCTGGAAAACGGTACACAGGAGGTGTGCTCAGTCCTACCCTGTTTAACATCCTTATGCAGGAACTTGTGGGGCCTTCCCTTTCATAGTGGTACACAGCTCTCAAACTATGCTGATGATTTGCACTCGTAGTGAATGGGGAAGGCAATTTAGAACGACAGGCTCAGAGAGCTTTGGACCTAATTACGCCCGTCTTGCAAGGAACTAGGCCTCAAGATCTCGGCCGAGAAATCTCTTGCAATGATGTTCAAGGGACCAGATCATGTGAATAGATTACGTATTCAGGATATAGAACTTGAGTGGACAGGCTCCCACCTGTACTTGGGAAATTACATTGATAAAAAGCTGACCCTTTTGAAACAGGCCCAGTATGTCAGGTCACGTGCTTACTCAGACTCAACGCCATGAGAGCCATGGGCGAGGCACCGTGCAGGGGCAAGCAAGATGTTACTTCGCTTGTACTATATACAAGCTATACGCTCGTCATTGACTACGGTGCACCGGCTTAGCTCATCTCTTCCCGCAGAGCAGGCAAAGAGTGGAGGTCGTACAAAATCAGGCGGGTTTAAAAACTATGCTTGGGGGCCCCCCTCTGGACCAACACAGTTATGTCTCAGATCTGAGGCCCGGGCTTCCCTTTCCTCGCTGACAGAGTAAAGATACATAAAAGCCCCAAAGTGGCCACGATCTGCACAGGAGCAAGGGACCCACTAAAAGGGGAGGATATTGACAACCATGCACAAGACCCCCACTTCCGGACTACTCCCGGATTCGTTGTTTTGTGCTGCTGGGGGAAGCTGCTGTATAAATACTCCTTGGAAGAGTTGTGACCTTCCTGTTGCTGGGTCCCATTCCACCCCTCCCTGGCGCCCCAAACCAGCCCTGTTTGCATCTGCAGCTACCCTTTAAGGTCTCTGCATCAAGACACTCTCAGCAATCATGCTGAGACAAGCATGGCATGGAAGGGGGCCATGTGCAGTGTATTTTAAGTGG
>NC_069436.1:17879580-17904580 GCF_026875155.1 Cherax quadricarinatus
GAGTCATAGTCCGGGCCCGCCTTTTCATGTTTGCTACTAGGCCCCTTCTCCCCCCCTGCCCCATGAGCTTTATCATACCTCGCCTTAAAACTATGTATGGTTCCCGCCTCCACTACTTCACTTTCTAGGCTATTCCACGGCTTGATTTAACTCTATGACTGAAGAAATACTTCCTAACACCCCTTTGATTCATCTAGTCTTCAACTTCCAATTGTGACCTCTTGTGTCTGTGTCCCATCTCTGGAACATCCCGTCTTTGTCCACCTCGTCTATTCCGCGCAGTATTTTATATGTCGTTATCATGTCTCCCCTGACCCTCCTTGCCTCCAGTGTCGTCAGGCCGATTTCCCTCAACCTTTCTTCGTAGGACAATCCCCGTAGCTCTGGGACTAGTCTTGTTGCAAACCTTTGCACTTTCTCTAATTTCTTGACGTGCTTGAAGAGGTGTGGATTCCAAACTGGTGCTGCATACTCCAGTATGGGCCTGACGTAAATGGTATACAGAGTCTTGAACGAATCCTTACTGAGGTATCGGAACGCTATCCGTAGGTTTGCCAGGCGCCCGTATGCTGCCAGCATTATCGGATTGATGTGCGCCTCGGGAGATATGCTCGGTGTTATACTCACCCCCAGATCTTTTTCCTTGAGTGAGGTTTGCAGACTTTGGCAGTCTAAACTATATTGTGTCTGCGGTCTTCTTTGCCCTTCCCCAATCTTCATGACTTCGCATTTGGCAGGGTTAAACTCAAGGAGCCAGTTTCTGGACCAGGCTTGTAGCCTGTCCAGGTCTCTTTGTAGTCCTGGCTGATCCTCATCCGATTTGATTCTTCTCATTAACTTCACATCGTCCGCAAACAAGGACACTTCTGAGTCTATCCCTTCCGTTATGTCATTCACATATACCAAGAACAGCACAGGTCCTAGGACTGACCCCTGTGGAACCCCGCTTGTCACAGGCGCCCACTCTGACACCTCGTCACGTACCATGACTCGTTGTTGCCTCCCTGTCAGGTATTCTCCGATCCTGCAATGCAGTGCCTTTCCTGTTATGTGTGCCTGATCCTCTAGCTTTTGCAGTAACCTCTTTTGAGGAACTGTGTCGAAGGCCTTCTTGCAGTCCAAAAAAATGCAGTCGATCCACCCCTCTCTCTCTTGTCTTACTTCTGTCACCTTGTCATAAAACTTAGTAGGTTTGTGACACAGGATTTTCCCTCCCTGAAACCATGCTGGTTGTCAATTATACACTTGTTTCTTTCCAGGTGCTCCACCACTCTCCTCCTGATGATCTTCTCCATGACCTTGCATACTATACACGTTAGTGATACAGGTCTGTAGTTTAGTGCCTCATGTCTGTCTCCCTTTTTAAAAAATTGGGACTACATTTGCCATCTTCCATACCTCAGGGAGTTGCCCAGTTTCAAATGATGTGTTGAAGATCTTTGTTAAAGGTACACACAATATCTCTGCTCCCTCTTTAAGGACTCACGGAGAGATGTTGTCTGGTCCCACCGCCTTTGAGGTGTCAAGTTCGCATAGCAGCTTCTTCACCTCCTCCTTGGTTATATGTACCTCATCCAGCACTTGCTGGTGCACCCCCCTGCTCTGATTTCCTGGAGTCCTACTGGTTTCCACTGTAAATACTTCTTTAAATCTTGTGTTGAGCTCCTGACATACCTCCCGGTCGTTTCTTGTGAATTCCCCATCACCCTTCCTCAGTCTGATTACCTGGTCCTTGACTGTTGTTTTCCTCCTGATGTGGCTGTACAACAGCTTTGGGTCAGTCCTGACTTTCGATGCTATGTCATTTTCGTATTGCCGCTTAGCCTCCCTTCTTATCTGTGCATATTCGTTTCTGACTCTTCGGCTAATCTCTTTATTTTCCTGAGTTCTCTGTCTTCTGTACCTTTTCCATTCTCTAGTACACCTAGTTTTTGCCTCCCTACACCTTTGGGTGAACCAAGGACTCGTTCTGTTCTTTCCATTATTTCTGTTTCCTTTAGGAACAAACCTCTCCTCTGCCTCCTTGCATTTTGTTGCCACATAATCCATCTTTTTGTACTGGTTTTCCTGTCAGTTCCCTCTCCCACTGAATGTCTTGAAAGAAGTTCCTTAAGCCTGAGTAGTTCCCCCTTTTGTAGTTTGTTTTTTCCCACCCTATTCCTGCTGCTCTCTCCACTTGGAGCACAACTATGTAGTCGAAGCACAGAACCACATGATCACTAGCTCCCAGGGGCCTTTCATACATGATATCCTCGATGTCAGAACTACTCAAGGTGAATACAAGGTCCAGTCTTGCTGGTTCATCCTCTCCTCTCTCTCTGGTAGTGTCTCTAACATGTTGATGCATGAGGTTTTCCAGTACCACATCCATCATCTTGGCTCTCCATGTTTCGGGACCCCCATGGGGCTCCAGGTTTTCCCAGTCAATCTCCTGGTGATTGAAATCACCCGTAACTAGTAACTTTGCTCCCCCCATGTGTGCTCTCCTGGCCACCTCGGCTAGTGTGTCGACCATTGCTCTGTTGCTCTCATCGTATTCTTCTCTTGGCCTCCTGCAGTTCTGTGGTGGGTTGTACATTACTGCAATTATCACCTTATGTCCCTCAGACTGGATTGTTCCTACAAAGTAGTCCCTTTCGCCCATGCCATCCATTCCTTCCATTTTCTCAAACCCCCACTGGTTTTTAATGAGCAGTGCAACTCCTCCTCCCCCTCTCCTCCCTCTGTCTTTCCTGAGGATTTGATATCCGGGTGGAAAGATTGAATCTGTTATTATTCTGGCGAGTTTTGTTTCTGTGAGTGCTATTATGTCTGGGGATGTCTCCTTGATTCTTTCGTGCCACTCCTCATACTTATTTGTTATTCCATCTGTATTTGTATACCACACCTTCAACTTCTTTTCTAAGATTGTGGTCTGGGAGGTGTACTGGGGTTGGGGAAGTGGGAGACCTGATAAGGAACTATGGGTGGTTGCTGT
The DNA here is from genome assembly GCF_026875155.1 of Cherax quadricarinatus. Classification (NCBI taxonomy): domain Eukaryota; kingdom Metazoa; phylum Arthropoda; class Malacostraca; order Decapoda; family Parastacidae; genus Cherax; species Cherax quadricarinatus. The sequence goes on from NC_069436.1 coordinate 17,882,558, forward strand.
GGGGGTGAGTTTGTAATGCAGTGGGTGGGGGTGAGTTTGTAATGCAGTGGGTGGGGGCATTGGATGTGGCATGGGTGTTTTGGTTTAGAGTGTTTGGTTGCACTGGGGTTGACCTGGTTGGGAGGCTTCTATTGGAAGTTGTGAGGGAGGCTGTATTTGATCTTCCTGTGTCTGGGATCTCCTGTCTGTCTTCTCCATCCCCTCTCTTTCCTCCTTTAGCCTTTGTACCATCTCTCTGTTTCTGCCTTTCTGCTTGTGTTCTGTCACGGTCGAGATACACCTTCCTGTATGCCCGCATGTCCCTTAATCGTTCTTTCTCCTGCAGGATCCTGTTCCGAGTCGATTCTGCCTTGAAGGTCACTTTCACTGGCTGGGTTCTTTTTTTTACAAACCCCCCCTATTCTCCGAAAATTTTCCAGCTGGGTCGTGTCGTCTTCTCCTATTGCTTTCATGATGCTTTCAATTGCTGTTTTTCCCCCTTGTTTTCTTGCTTCATATGTTTCCCCTTCAACTTCCTGGAGCCCATACACAAAGACTGACCTCACCCTTTCATTCTCCCACTGCATATCCCTGTGTATCCCCTCATTCAATTTGATTTCCTCCATTGCAGCTTTCATTTCTTCAGTTTCATTAGCTAATGTACTTGGGCTCAGTGGCCTGTCATTTTCCCTTCTCGGCTTTCCCTGGGCTCTGCTGTGGTCTGTTAGGGCCTCCACATATAGCTTAGCTCTTTCATTTACTACAGTCTCCACTGACTGAGCTTCTACATGCAGTTTTGCTCCTTTCCCTACAGTCCCCTTATTTGTGGCTGAGGTAGCAGTCTCTGTTATCAATCCCAAAATGTTCTTTAGTTCTTTAGGCTGTTTCAGATTTTTCAGTTCCTCTTCTAAACTCTGTATCCTGGCCTCTGCTGCTTTGACTTGCACCTCCCACTTCCTGCTTTCCATGTCTAACCTCTCTTCCATTCTCATGCTAAGTTCTTCTAGTTTCTTTTCCCATTCATGTTCCCTTTTTGTGAGCTCTGCTGCCCAATCTTCCTTTGCAGTTTCCTCCTCCTGTCCCTTGGCTTTTCTTGTTGCTCTCTGGCAACCCATTTTTGTTTTATCCTGATTGCCTCAGAGTGGGAAACCTATGTAATTCTGTATGTTAGGTTAGTATTGTGTATGTCAGAGTGTGGGGGGGGAGGTAGTGGAGGAACTGTGGCTATGTGGGAAGGAGGGAGAAGCAAGTGGGTGAGTGGGAGAGGGAGAGGGAGAGGGGGAAGGAGGGAGAGGTGGGGAGGGGGAGGGTGACAGAGGGAGGGGAGGGATCAGGTGAAGGAGTGAGATGTCGGTGGGGGAGGGGGGTGTATGTGAGAGTCTGGCAATGTGTGTACACTCACCTAATTGTACTCACCTAATTGTGGTTGCAGGGGTCGATACTCAGCTCCTGGCCCCGCCTCTTCACTGATCGCTACTGGATCCTCTCTCTCTCTGCTTCCTGAGCTTTGTCATACCTCTTCTTAAAACTATGTATGGTTCCTGCTTATACTACTTCACTTGCTAGGCTATTCCACTTGCTGACAACTCTATGACTGAAGAATACTTCCTAACGTCCCTGTGACTCGTGTGAGTCTTCAGCTTCCAGTTGTGACCCCTTGTCCCTGTGTCCCCTCTCTGGAACATCCTATCTCTGTCCACCTTGTCTATTCCCCGCAGTATCTTGTATGTCGTTATCATGTCTCCCCTGACCCTTCTGTCCTCCAGTGTCGTCAGTCCGATTTCCCTTAACCTTTCCTCGTACGACATTCTCTTGAGCTCTGGGACTAGCCTTGTTGCAAACCTTTGTACTTTCTCTAACTTCTTGACGTGCTTGACCAGGTGTGGGTTCCAGACTGGTGCTGCATACTCCAGTATGGGCCTAACATACACAGTGTACAGTGTCTTGAACGATTCCTTATTAAGGTATCGGAACGCTATTCTCAGGTTTGCCAGGCACCCGTATGCTGCAGCGGTTATTTGGTTGATGTGTGCCTCCGGTGATGTGCTCGGTGTTATGGTCACCCCAAGGTCTTTCTCCCTGAGTGAGGTCTGTAGTCTTTGTCCACCTAGCCTTATACTCTGTCTGCGGTCTTCTTTGCCCCTCCCCAATCTTCATGACTTTGCATTTGGCTGGATTGAATTCGAGAAGCCAGTTGCTGGACCACATGTCCAGCCTGTTTCCCGGTCTCTTTGTAGTCCTGCCTCTCCTCGTCCGATTTAATTCTTCTCATCAACTTCACGTCATCTGCGAACAGGAGCACTCAGAGTCTATTCCTTCCTCATGTCGTTCACATATATCAAAAATAGCACTGGTCCTAGAACTGACCCCTGTGGGACCCGCTCGTAACAGGCGCCCACTGATACCTCTTCACGTACCATGAATCGTTGCTGCCTCCCTGTCAGGTATTCCCTTATCCATTGCAGTGCCGCCCTCCCTTTTACGTGCGCCTGATCCTCCAGCTTCTGCACTAATCTCTTGTGGGGAACTGTGTCAAAGCCTTCCTGCAGTCTAGGAAAAACGCAATTACCACCCTCTTCTCGTGTCTTACTTCTGTTACCTTGTCATAAAACTCCAGGAGGTTTGTGATACAAGATTTGCCTTCCATGAACCCATGCTGGTTTTCATTTATAATCTTGTTCCTTACCAGGTTTTCGACCACTCTCCTCTTGATAATTTTCTCCATAAACTTTACACACAATACATGTCAGAGACACAGGTCTGTAGTTTAGTCCCTCGTTTCTTTTTCCTTTCTTAAATATGGGGACTACATTAGCTGTCTTCCGTTTCTCGGGTAGTTGCCCAGTTTCAAGGGATGTGTTGAAGATTGGTGGTTAGAGGCAGCACAGCATCTCTGCTCCTTCTCTAAGGACCCATGGGGAGATGTTGTCCGGTCCCATCGCCTTTGAGGGTCAAGGTCACTTAAGAGCTTCTTTACCTCCTCCTCAGTTGTTCGTATGTCATCCACACTTGTTGGTATATTTCCTCTTGATGTTCCCTTCTTGCTGTCTTCCCACAGCCCTTCCTGTCTCTACTGTAAAAATTTCCCTTAAATTCTCCTGTTCAGCTCCTCACATCCCTCCTGATCATTTCTTGTGAGTTCCCCACCTTCTGTCTTTAATCTGATCCCCTGGTCTTTGACTGTTGTCTTCCTCCTGATGTGGCTATACAACAGTTTCGGGTCAGTCTTGATTCTCGATGCTATGTCATTTTCATACTGTCGCTGGGCCTCCCTCCTTACCTGTGCGTATTTCATTCCTGGCTCTGCGATGATTCCCTATTTTCGTTGTGTTCTCTGCCTTCTTTTACTTTTTCCATTCTCTATTGCATTTTGTTTTTGCCTCCTTACACCTCGGGTAAACCAGGGGATCTTTTTGGGTCTTCCCGTTGTTACTGTTCCCCTTGGGAATAAACCTTTCCACTGCCTCCTTGCATTTTGTTGTTACATTATTCCATCATTTCATTTACGGGCTTTCCTGCCAGTTCTCTGTCCCACTGGAACTCCGGCAGGAAGTTCTTAAACCCTATGTGTCCCCTCTTTTATAGTCAGGCTTTTCCCATTCAACTCCTGTTATTCTCTCCACTTGCGGGCTCTACTATGTATTCAAAGCACAGAACCATGTGGTCGCTAGCTCCTAGGGGACTCTCTTACTTGATGTCCTCAATATCTGAGCTGCCCAGGGTGAACACAAGGTCAATTTTGGGCTGGTTCATCCTCCCCTCTCACTCTGGTAGTTTTCTTTAACATATTGGGTGCATGGGGTTTTTCCAGCACCACGTCCAACATCCTGGCTCTCCATTTTTCGGGACTCCCATGTGGCTCCAGGTTTTCACAGTCAATCTCCCTGGTTTGAAATCCCCCATAACCAGCAACTTTGCTTGCTAGAGTGAGCTCTTATTGCCACCCTCAGCAAGTGTGTCCACCATTGCTCTGTTGCTCTCTTCATATTCCTCTCTTGGCCTCCTGCAGTTCTGTGGTGGATTATACATCACTGCAATGACCACTTTGTGTTCCCAGACTGAAGTGTACCTGCTATGTAGTCTCTTTCTCCGTCTCATCTTTTCCTTCCATTTTCTCGAATTTCCTTCTGTTTTTTACGAGCAGAGCAACCCCACCTCCCCCCCTGCCCCTTCTATTTTTCCCTCATGATCTGGTATCCTGGTGGGAAGATTGCATCTGTTGTCTCCATGAGTTTTGTTTCTGTAACTGCTATGATGTTGGGGACTTCTCATTGATTCTTTCTTGCCATTCCTCATGTTTATTCGTTAATCCATCTGCATTTGTTTTACCAAACCTTCAACTTCTGTTCTAATACTGTAACTGTGGTGCGGGGGGTTGGAAACAGAGGGATCGGTGTGTGATGGTTGTTTTTGGATTGTTCAGTTGCCTTGGGGGTGTTCGTGGCTGGAGTCCTTCTGCAGGTGTTTCTGGGGGGTGCGCTTGTCCTTCCATTTGAACCTGGATTATTCTCCCTCTCCTTTTTCATTTCCTCCCTTTCTTCTTTCGTTTTTGAACACTCTCTTTCGTTGTCTTCCTTTCGCCCCTGTGTTCTGTCTCGATCGAGGTACACACCCCGGAACTCCTGCTTGCCTCTCAGCCGTGCTTTCTCCTCAGGATCATGGTCGGGTTGATTCTGCCTTGAAAATTACTTTGAGAGGCCGATTCCCTTTTTCTTTGTGAACCACCCAGTTCTCCGAAAATTTCCCACCTGGGTCATGTCCCCCTCGCCTATCACCTTCATATCTTCAATCGCTTTTTTCTCCTCCTGCTTTCGTCATAAGTTTCCCCTTTAGCTTCGTCTAGCCCATAGACAAACACGGAATCTTTCCCTTTCCACCTCCCACTGTGACTCCATTGCATCCTCTGATGTGTTTTAGTTCCTTCCCGTGGAGTTTTCCCTTTCCCTTCAGTCCCTTCCCTAGTTATTCCCCCTATGCTTCTTGGTTTATCCTTCTTTCACCTGTCCTGGCCCCCACAGGTATCTGGTAAGGTCCTTGCAACATGTCCTAGTTCCTTCTTGTTTCCAACCTCTCATTCTGTCCTAGTGTGCTCCCTGTTTTTGTTTTGGCCCCATGTGGGTTTGACAGGACCTCTGCATACAGTTTAGTTTCTATGCTTCCTTCAGACCTGTTGTCTGTGTTTGATGTAGCCATTGCCGATGCTACTTCTGTAATATCTTTGTCTCTGTGCTGTTTCAGATGTCTCAGCTCCTCTTCTAATCTCTCTATCTTGATTTCTGCTGCTGTGGCCTGTTGCTTCCACCTTCTGCATTCTGCTGCTAACCTCTCTTCCATCTTGGTGGCCCGGTGGCCTGGTGGCTAAAGCTCCCGCTTCACACACGGAGGGCCCGGGTTCGATTCCCGGCGGGTGGAAATTCCGACACGTTTCCTTACACCTATTGTCCTGTTCACCTAGCAGCAAATAGGTACCTGGGTGTTAGTCGACTTGTGTGGGTCGCATCCTGAGGGACAAGATTAAGGACCCCAATGGAAATAAGTTAGACAGTCCTCGATGGCGCACTGACTTTCTTGGGTTATCCTGGGTGGCTAACCCTCCGGGGTTAAAAATCCGAACGAAATCTTATCTTATCTTCCTTTCCAGCTCATCTAGTCTCCTTTCCCAGTCTTCCTCCCTTTTTTTGAGCTCTACCTCCCATTCCTCCCTCCCAGATTCGTCCTTGGAGCCCCTTGTCCTCATCCTGGTTAGGGGGAGGGGAATAGATGGTTAGGAGAGGGGATGGATGGTTGTGGGGGAGGGGGAGGATGGTTATTGGAGGGGTAGAGAAGTTGGGGGGGGGGGTTAGATGGTTTGAGGGAGAGAGGGGATGGATTTGGTTATGGGGGAGGGGGAGGATGGTTATTGGAGGGAGGGAGGTAGTTGGGGGGTTAGAAGGTTTGGGGGGGGTTAGGTGGTTTGGGGGAGGGGTAGGTGGCTAAGGTGAGGTGGTTAGGGAAGGGGAGAGGTGGTTAGGGGAGGGGGGGGGTACGTGTTTGTGTTTAAGTGGTGGGGGTGTGTGGGTGTGTGTGTGTATGTGCGTGTGTGTGGGGTGTTGTGGGGTGGTGTGTGTGTGTGGTGTGTGTGTGTGGTGTGTGTGTGGTGTGTGTGTGTGTGTGTGGTGTGTGTGGGTGTGTTTGTGTGTGTGTGTGTGGGGGTGTGGGGTGTGTGGTGTGTGTGTGTGGTTTTGTGTGGTGTGTGTGGTGTGTGTGTGTGGTGTGTTATGTGGGGTGTGGTGTGTGTGTGGTGTGTGTGTGGTGCGTGGTGTACGTGTGTGGTGCTGTGTGTGCGGTGTGGTGGTGTTTTGTGCGTTTTGTGGTGTGTGTGTGTGCGTGTGTGGTTGTGTGTGTGCGTGTGTGGTGTGTGTGTGCGTGTGTGGTGTGTGTGTGTGTGTGGTGTGTGTGTGGTGTGTGTATGTGTGTGTGTGGTGTGTGGTGTGTGTGTGTGTGTGTATGTGTATGTATGTGTATGTGGGGTATGTATGTGATGTTGTGTGTGTGTGTGTGTGTGTGTGTGTGTGTGTGTGTGAGTGTGTGTGTCTACCCTTGTGTGTTTTGTGCTTGTGTGTGAGGGAGGGAGGGTTAGAGGGGTAGGTTGTGTGGTTTAAAGATCCGTCGTGTAGGCCCCAAATTTTGTCTCATTTATCTTTTCCCCAAATTTTCTACTCTCTCCACTTATTGCCCTTTCTGGATTTACGTATTAATTGTTGCTGGTTATTATCATTTTCCTTGTTCACATTGAGAGAGGACTTCCTAGCTTCCTAAGTATTCTTACTGCTAATATCTACCGGTAGTAACACTGCCCGTGTGCGTGTGTGCATGGTTTTGTGTGTGAGTGTGTGTGAGTGTGTGTGTGTGTGTGTGAGAGAATCTTGTGCGGTTTTAATGATGGCCGCAACTTCTTGTGACCTGACACAACCCTCCTGGGACCTACCCTAGCACCGTCTTACAAAGTTGCCCTTAAAAGCTTGTCCCACCTTACCTTCTCACACTCGTGAACACTATTTCTCTATGCTATGCTATTTCTATTCTAATTCTGGTAATAGCTTGCAGGAGTGAGTGACCAGTATCAAACAGTATGCAAGGCCCGCCAGGGCCGTCAACATGCAAACCACAAATAGGCGAATAAACTTGCGGTGACAGTTGCCAGCTGCTGATGACGAAGTCGTCGTCGTAGGCCTTAAATTCCTATTTTTTGGGGATATTTCACCCCTGATGATTAAAAACCATGTATTCTCATACATCCCCCTTCCTCACGCGATTTCACTCTTCACTGATGATAGTATACACTTCACATTATATACACTTCACTTTATATGTATAATGGCACACAACTTGTCGTGACGTCACTTCTTCAGGCCTACCGCTACCAATGTGGCAAAAAGCGCCTAAGACCCCCAACGGTTTGCGCTTTGAAATATTATGATTTCAGCTTCCTCTCACTTTCTTTAAAATAATAACTTTAATTATCACTCGTAGTATTGTTCACTGACGTTCCACTACCACTGATTACTGCTAACTGTTATTGCACACCATACAACGCTAAGGATCTCGGAGCCTTGTTACCCACGTCTTCACCCCACGGACCCACGCTACTGTGTGTGTGTGTGTGTGTGTGTGGTGTGTGTGTGTGTGTGTGTGTGTGTATGTTGTGTGTGTGTGTGTGTGTTGCGTGTGTTGTGTGTGTGTGTGTGTCAGTGGTCCTTGACTGCCCGCAACTTCTTGTGACCTGACCCCCACTCTCCTGGGGCTTACCCCACCTACTTACAATGTTGCCCTTAAAAGCTGTGTGTATGTATGTGTGTATTCGTGTGTATTGGGGAGGTATGAGGGGTAGATACTGTTAATACATACCAGTAATTCTGGGTTGTAAAAAGTGGAAATTTCTACTAGGGTCTAAAGCTTCTATGAGTGTCTGCCCCTTTTGTGTTTTATATGAGAGAGGGATGGTTAGGGGGGGGTAGATGGTGTGGTTTAAAGATCCGTTATACCTCTCTGTTCCAACTGTCTTTCCTAGAAATGCTACTCTCTCCACTTATTGCCCTCTCTGGATTTAAGTATCAATTATTGTGGTTATTTTTCCTATTCCTTGTTCACGTTGAAAGAGGACTTCCTAGCTTCCTAAGTATTCTTACTACTAATAACTACTGTAATAGCTTGCAGGAGTGAGTGACCAGTATCTAACAGCGATGCAAAGCCTGCAACATGCAAACCACAAAATATGTGAGTGATACTTGTGCTGGCAACGGTCGTGACAGTTGCCAGATGCTGATGACGAAGTCGTCGTACGTAGTCCTTAAATCCCTATTTTGGAGATCCTTCACCCATGTTGATTATAGCCACATGTGCTCATACATCCCTCGTTCCTCACGCGATTTCACTTTTCACTTATGATAGTATACACTTCACATTATATGCACTTCACTTTATATGTATAATGGCACACAACTTGTTGTGACGTCACTGCTTTAAGCAGGCCTACTACTGCCACCTTCCCTTGTTATATATTTTATTTTTCCTTTCCCCACATATTTGTACTCACCTATTTGTGGTTGCAGGGGTCGAGTCTTAGCTCCTGGCCCTACCTCTTCACTGGTTGCTACTGGGTCCTCTCTCCCTGCTCCATGAGCTTTATCAAACCTCGTCTTAAAACTATGTATGGTTCCTGCCTCCACTACGTCACTTTCTAGGCTGTTCCACTGCCTGACAACTCTATGACTGAAGAAATACTTCCTAACATCCCTTTGACTCATCTGAGTCTTCGACTTCAAATTATGACCTCTTGTTTCCGTGTCCCCTCCCTGGAACATCCTGTCTTTGTCCACCTTGTCTATTCCGCACAGTATTTTATATGTCGTTATCGTGTCTCCCCTGACCCTCCTGTCCTCCAGTGTCGTCAGGCCGATTTCCCTTAACCTTTCTTCATAGGATATTCCCCTTAGCTCCGGAACTAACCTTCTTGCAAACCTTTGCACTTTCTCTAATTTCTTGACGTGCTTGACCAAGTGCGGGTTCCAAACAGGGGCTGCAAAATCCAGTATGGGCCTGACGTACACGGTGTACAGTGTCTTGAACGATTTCTTACTAAGGTATCGGAACGCTGTTCTCAGGTTTGCCAGGTGCCCATATGCTGCAGCAGTTATCTGGTTGATGTGTGCTTCCGGAGACATGCTCGGTGTTATACTCACCACAAGATCTTTCCCCCTGAGCGAGGGTTGCAGTCTTTGGCCACCTAGCCTATACTCTGTCTGCGGTCTTCTGTGCCTTTCCCCGATCTTCAAGACTTTGCAGTTGGCGGGGTTAAATTCGAGCAGCCAGTTGCTTGACCAGGTGTCCAGTCTGTCCAGGTCTCTTTGAAGTCCTGCCTGATCCTCATCTGATTTAATTCTCCTCATTAACTTCACATCATCTGCGAACAGGGACACTTCTGAGTCTAACCCTTCCATCATGTCGTTCACATGTACCAAAAATAGCACTGGTCCTAGGACCGACCCCTGTGGGACCCCGCTCGTCACAGGTGCCCACTGTGATACCTCATCACGTACCATGACTCGTTGTTGCCTCCCTGTCAGGTATTCTCTAATCCATTGCAGTGCCCTTCCTGTTATATGCGCCTGATCCTCTAGCTTCTGCACTAATCTCTTGTGAAGAACTGTGCCAAAGGCCTTCTTGCAGTCCAAAAAGATGTAATCAACCCACCCCTCTCTCTCGTGTCTTACTTCTGTTACTTTATCATAAAACTCCAGAAGGTTTGTGACACAGGATTTGCCTTCCATGAATCCATGCTGGTTGGCGTTTATACTCTTGTTCCGTTCCAGGTGCTCCACCACTCTCCTCCTGATAATTTTCTCCATAACTTTCCATACTATACACGTCAGTGACACTGGTCTATAGTTTAGTGCCTCTTTTCTGTCTCCTTTTTTAAAAATGGGAACTACATTTGCCGTCTTCCAAGCCTCAGGTAGTTGCCCAGTTTCCAGGGATGTGTTGAAGATTGTGGTAAGTGGCATACACAGCATATCCGCTCCCTCTCTAAGGACCCACGGGGAGATGTTGTCCGGTCCCATTATTATTATTATAATCAAGGGTGAAGCGCTATACCCGGAGGATTATACAGCGCCTGGGGGGGGGATGTGGAAGGCATTCAGGCTTAATTCGGGGAACTGGAGCACAGATCCAATTCCCTAAATCAAGAGCCCCTCACCAACATAAGAACATAAGTATGTAGGAACACTGCAGAAGGCCTACTGGCCCATACGAGGCAGGTCCTTATCAAAACGACATCTACCTAAAGCTACTCAAGAAATAACTCCCGTACCCCTTGACACCAATCAAACCCAGCCCCTCCCACTCATATATTTGTCCAGTCTCTTCTTAAAGCTACCCAAGGTCCTAACCTCTATCACCCCACTGGGAAGACTGTTCCACGCATCTACAACTCTGTTAGAAAACCAGTACTTACCTATGTCCTTTCTAAATCTAAATTTATCCAACTTAAATCCATTATTCCTGGTTATTACCTGGTTCGACACCCTCAGTACTTTATTAATGTCTCCCTTGTTTATGCCCGTCATCTACTTATACACTTCAATGATATCTCCCCTCATTCTACGCCTCTCCAGAGAGTGGAGATTTAAGGCTTTAAGTCTATCTTCATACGGGAGGTTCCTTACACAGTAAATCATTTTAGTCATTCTGTATGTTCTCTAATGAGTCTATGTCCATCCTGTAGTAAGGGGACCAAAACTGAGCAGCGTAATCTAAATGAGGCCTCACTAGTGATGTATAGAGCTGTAAAATAACTTTTGGACTTCTGTTACTTATACTTCTTGAGATAAATCCAAGTAATCTGTTGGCCTTATTGCGCACACTGAGGCACTGCTGTCTTGGCTTTAGATTTCTGCTTTCCATGACTCCCAAGTCTTTTTCACATTCTGTATGACCAAGCTCTACTTCACCTAGATTATAGCTTCGAGGGTTATTTTCATTACCAAGGGCAAGTACCTTACACTTATCCACATTAAACTTCATCTGCCATTTCTCAGACCAAGACATTAATTTGTTCAAATCGTCCTGGAGTTCATTGATATCCTCCTCAGAGTGAATTATGCGGCCTATCTTTGTATCATCAGCAAACTTACTCATGTCACTAGTAATCCCTTCATCAAGGTCATTAATGTAAATTATGAACAAGAGAGGGCCTAAAACTGATCCTTGTGGAACGCCACTAGTGACTAATCCCCATTCAGATTTCACTCCATTAATGGTAACTCTCTGCTTTCTATTGGTAAGCCATGCCTCAATCCATGCTAGAACTTTACCTCCTATACCATGAGCTGCCACTTTTCTTAAAGAGTCTCTTGTGAGGTACTCTGTCGAAGGCTTTACTAAAATCCAAATAAACAATATCATATTCCTTATCACTGTCAACTGCCTCAAATGTTCTATTGAAGAACGTCAGTAAGTTTGTCAGGCAGGAACGACCTCTCGTGAATCCATGCTGAGATTCATTTATCAAGTTATGCTCTTCAAGGTGACTTCTGATAATGTCAGCTATAATTGATTCTAATAACTTGCCCACTATAGATGTCAGGCTTATTGGACGGTAATTTGAAGGAGTGGACTTATCCCCTGGTTTGAATATAGGAACCACATTAGCCATCTTCCACATCTCTGGCACAACACTGGTAAGGATGGACGCATTGAATACACTCGTTAATGGCTGACTAAGCTCCATCTTGCATTCCTTAAGTACCCTTGAAAAACAACCTTCCTTGAGGGGTCCGGTCCCATTGCCTTTGAGGTATCAATGTCCCTTAGCAGCTTCTTCACCTCCTCCTCCTCATTTGTATGTATGTCATCCAACACTTGTTGGTATATTCCTTAGTGTCCCCCTCTGTTCTGTCCCCCCAGAGGCCTTCCTGTCTCCACTGTGTATGTGTGTGTGTATATGTATGTATATGTTTGTATGTATGCGTGTGCGTGTGTGTGTGTGTGTGTGTGTGTGTGTGTGTGTGTACCTTGTTCGCGCGCTTCCGCGCGTGCGCAAGCGAGGATCGTGTGTTGGGAACGTGTCATCGCGCACGTGTGTGTTGTTGGGGGAAGGGGTGAAGGCGGCCTTCTACATTCCTGTGTGTATTATGGAGGGGAGGAAGAGGAGGAATAGGTGGAGGAGGAGGAGGAGGAGGAGGAGATAAGTTTTAACATGTTTGTGTGCTACATAGAGGGAAGGCAACTCGTGCGTATGATTACTTACTGACGTAGATGTGTTGTGATCAACTCCAACACTTTAGAGAAGGCCTTTGCAATGAGAATAATTGATGTAGTTTATTAGTGTTTCTTGATCTTGTGTGTTCCCTAGTTTTGCTGTCGTCATTTTCAAATAAAATGTCCCTACTATCGTCTCTGAGAATCTTAGTTGTGGCCATGTTTTCTCTATTTCTTCGATCCTGCTCTGTTGATGTAAAATCTTTCCCTCTTAATTAATTAATCTTCATAGCCTAATCATGTAGCTCTGAGACGAGCCTTCTAGCTAACATTTATTTCTAAAGTTTTTCTATCTGTATTTTTGATGAGACGATGGTTCCATGTTGGTGGTGCGTACTTAAGTACATGTTTTGCATACATTGTGTAAATGATTTGAAAGCCTTGTTATTAGTAGTTTTGAAATACATAATTTTTTTTTTTAGATTTGCGTAAGCGGACAATTATTTCTGTTGTATATTCATATTAGTAGAAATTCTTCACGTGATATCCGCCTCAATGTTTTCTTCAAGTTTCGTTTCTGGGCTTCCCTCCGTCTCAGGTGGCATTTTTTCTTGTTTCTAATATCGTCTGTTCCCATACTCATATTATTTTTATTATAATAAAAAAAAAGCGCTAAGCCACAAGGGCTATACAGCGTCCCATACTCATAGCTTAGACTTTCTTAAGGAGGTTTTCCAGTAGCAGCTTTTTAGACCATTCCTGTAGCTAGGTCACAACTACCTGCAGCATTTTTGCAGTCCTAATGTACAGCAGTACCCTTAGGAGAGTCCGTGTCAAAAATATTATTAAGGTCGAGAAATATACACTCCATCCATCCATCCATCCCTCCCTCCAACCCCTCTCTCTCTCTTTTTCAGTACCCATGCTGATCATTGTTATAATATCTTTGGGCTAGGTAGGGAATTTTCATCTTTACTGGAACTATTTTTTAACTCTAATATTTCAGATGATTTACTAATTAAATCATTCTTATCACCTTCCCGACATTACAGGGTATGAACATCAGAGATACTAACTTACTGTCACTTGTTTATCATGTTAATTTTAAAGATTGGTAATACATATAGAATTTTCAGATTCTGGAGCTCTCGTGCCCCTAGGGAATGGCTTGCATAGTACCTCTAAAAAAATTGTTTTCAGTATCCGGCGAGAAATCTGATCTATCCTGTTGCTCTGTATTTCTTTAGTTAACGGCAAATTTTGTTCTGTCTTAACCACGTTAGTTTTGGGTCTACTAGCAACGTCCTCTCATCGTCAATTTCCAGTTGACTCATATCTATTGTGAAGATTTTCTAGGTTCCTGATTTTTTTTTCAGTTCTCGTCAGCTAAATGTTCGTTTCATTTTTAGTTTGTGATATTTATTTTTTTTTCGTTTTGTAATGTTATTACTGAATTTTCTTTAGCATCTTCATTATGTTGATGCAATTTTGATGTTGTTTTCTGCTTCCCTCTTGGTTTTCAGGTTATTTTTATTCATGGCTGTTGTTTCCTGTCCTCTATTTCATCCCCTCTGATGTGTAGGCGTAATGCCGACAGATATTGTTACAAGGACAATACGCAGAACAAGCTTTTACTGGGACTACGTTTCTCTCAGTGTCGAGTTTCATGAAGTATTGACTTGATGAAATTCATCCCTCATATCTCTGTCTCTTGATCTGAATATTTTCCAGTACCACTTGGTCTACAGATTTTCAATGCTCTCGTGTTCTTTATTTTTCCGCAATACAACCTCCGACCTCTCGACAGAGCTGTTCCTCAGATCTAAACATGAAATTTCTGCAGTCTACTTTATTGCTGCATCTGGAAATAGGGCGAGTTCTTAAACCAACATTTGTTTATAGAAATTAACGTTCTTCTTTACTTGGATGTACTGTCTTTAGTTTTGGAAGTGCAGGGAGAGTGAGGCTTGGACGATGTAGACAGGGTTAATGCGTTAGCAGATTTTGGGACAAAAATGTAATGAAGGAGTGTGGAATGAAAATGGAGAATAAGTTTTGGCTTGAAAAATTACCCAGGATGTACTTTTGGTTGGGAAATTGGTTCAGGAAAAATGTTTGAAGGTTGGATTTCGTTAATGAATGTGAATTGAAACCGGGATAAAGAAGGGGTATATGTTTGTGTGTGTAATGCAAAGGCAATTTCAGAGCATGTATATGTATTGCAAAGAAGAGGAAAGGAATGTTTATAGTGCATGTGTGTGTTATGGGTATACTCGAGTGTGTGTGGAGACACCCACTAGATGTGCAAGAAAGGTATAAAATACCGACAATATGAAAGTTAAGACACATGTGCAACATCTGGATATCTTTATTGTAGACGTCTACAATAAAGATATCCAGATGTTGCACATGTGTCTTAACTTTCACACCCACTAGAGTATGTGTTAAGTATGGAGGATCTCAGGCTTGCTCAGCGTCTCATCTCTTTCACGAACAATAGGACCCGGGTTTGATTTCAGGTCCGACCAGGCGTATTTGAAAGATTTTACAACCTTATTCACCAAACCTTAATACATAGGCTCGCATTCTTAAGTTGTTAATTATACCCTAGATATGTTCTGTGTAATAAATTAAAGATAACAGCTGTGGATTATAAAAATATAATAAACATTATGTAACTTTGTTACAAAAATTTAATCTTTTAAAGAACACTTATTTCTTTGTTTTCCTAAGTATTAGATGCAAAGGCTTGACTACAATGTATTTTTTCAAGACCTTGTAGCAAAATTCTTTTTTTTTTCCCAACGACGCATTTTTCGAGTCCCTTTAGTATAGCATTCTTTCTCTATATAATTTTTTTTTTTTGAATTTATCCCACCGAGAGTCTGGAGTGTGGTGCCGGGTTGGTTAATTTATTGGGTTTAAAGCCTATCAGCCACACGAAGGTCATTACGGCTGCATGTAACCTGTATACAACCAGTCAAGAACACCGTATTTCTCTATATTAAGATAAAGTAAACTAAATGTATACATACTGAGATATACACCCCTTCAATTGCTGCTGTCATAGCAAGCAAATCAAGAGAGATATATTCATCAGAATATATACAAAGTGGTGTCTGATATTCAAATTTTCTTTTAGTGAGGCACTGAATATTCTTTTATAATACACATATAAACCTTTTTAGTAATTGCTTGCATTATTTGGCTTAAATCCAATCGACCACACGAGGGATAGAAAGCATGTGCTATCAATGCCACAATTATTAAAATCAAGGGGGAAGCGCTAAACCCGGAGGATTATACAGCGCCTGGGGGGGATGTGGAAGGCATTCAGGCTTAATTCGGGGAACTGGAGCACAGATCCAATTCCCTAAATCAAGAGCCCCTCACCAACATCAAGGAACCTTCCTTGAGGGGATCAATGCCACAAGAGTAAATTTTACTTTGTTAAGTGTTATAATGTTATAATGTTTGGTGATACTTTTATGGCTTCAGTGTTTTACACTATGTTAAATTCTGATATATGCGATTTTACATGTGAAATGTTGGCTTGTTTGAATTACAATTTTAAAATGTTGCCATGATACATGTATTTCCATTTTATAATGTTGCTATGTGAAAAGTTACCATGCTAAAATGAAGCTATGGTAAGAAATTAAATTATAAACGGCAAAAAATACAATGTTCAAAATGTTATTATGGTAGATACTACCACATTAAATGCTATGTAAAAATGGTACCATGTTCAATGTTGCCGGTCTAGTTAAAATTCTTAAGAACTAAATGTTTTCAAGTTAAATATTTCCTCATATCTGTTTTTTTTTTTTAGCCTTTTTCTGTAAAACAGATTTAAAAAAAATTACGTACCGCTGGTGTGTCGGAAACGAAGGCCTCAGCGTCCCGACATTACACCAAGGATTTCTTTTAATCCAGCACCTCTGATATATATATTTTTTCATGTAAGGTGCTTGATGTAAATGGATAGATTTTTCTCTCTCGAAATTAGCTGTTTTAAAAATGAGTCTTCCGTGTTCGTGTTGCTTTTTCCTGCAATGCTTTTTTTTTTAAATCGTGTGTGCTTGGTGACAGATGTTTACGGTAAGAGACTAAAGTTTGCATAAAAATGTAATATATATATATATATATATATATATATATATATATATATATAATATATAAAATATATGTCGTGCCGAATAGGAAGAACTTGCGATCTTGGCTTAAATAGCAACGCTCATCTTGCCATATAAGACAAGCCAAAATTTGTGTATGCAATAATTTCGTCAAAATCATTCTGAACCTAACGATAAAAATGTATTTCACTGTGTTTGTTTAGTATTAAATTATTGTAAACAAATCTAAAATATATTTAGTTGGGTTAGGCTAAAATAAATTTTTCTTGTTATAATAAGGTTAGGTAAGTTTTCTAAGATTCCTTTGATACAAAATTATGAATTTTTACATTAACATTAATGAAAAAAATACATCTTTAAACTTATAAGAGAAAATTTTAGAAAGGACTTAATTTTAAATGAGTTCTTGCTAACTGACCAGTTTTACCTATTCGGCACGACATTATATATATATATATATAATATATATATATATATATATATATATATATATATATATATATATATATATATATATATATATATATATATATAAAGAACACTGCGACTAGCGGGGGGAACGAACCCGTGTTGTTTTAGTCCCCCTCATGATGGGCGAAAATTCCAGACGATCTAACCCACGTGATCATATAATCCAACAAGAATCAAGCACCCAGCAGAGCTACGTATTGTACCGTGATTCGAGGACATACGAAGGTGAGGGTATCTCAGAGCTAATTTCATTCTACTTCCCGTTTGGTGCCCTAGCCTCCACAAGCAGTATAGTGTATATAGTATTGTAAGCACGAACGAGTGGTATTTAATCAGTACACCAAACGATGAGTAGAATGAAATTAGCTCTGAGGCACCCACACCATCGTATGTCCTCGAATCACAGTACAACACCTAGCTCTGCTGGATGCATGATTGTATGGTCCTGTGGGTTAGAGCATCGTGGAATTTGATCTCATCATGAGTGTTGTTATTGATTAAATACATTCGTTCGTGGTTACAATGCGATTTATATATGTCGTGTCGAATAGGTTAAACTGACTAATTTAAAATTAAGTCCTTCCTAAAATTTTCTCTTATGTTAATGTCTAAAATTAATAATTTTGTATGAAAAGAACCTTATAAAACTTACCTAACTTTATTATAACAAGTGCAATTTAATTTAGCCTAATCCAACTAAATACATTTTAGATAAGTTTACAATAATTTAATAATGAACAAACACAATGAAATATATTTTTTCGTTAGGTTCAGAATGATTTTTTTGCTGAATTAATGAATACACAAATTTTTGCTCGCCTTATTCGACAAGAGCGTTGCTATTTAAACCCAAATCGCAAGTCTTACTTATTCGGCACGAGATATATATACACACATATTAAGTTTGTGTGCATAGGTAACTATACGTACAGAATTGTATGTATACAAATCTGTTATAGGTTTCTGTTTTATTTTAATCGGTAAATAACATAAATGCCTTCCATACCTCGGGTATGGAAAGCATTCATCTTCAATCCAAGGTTAATTTTTTTTTGTGAATTTAGGTTTATATGTCCTCATAATAGTATACTTTACGACACACACACGTCTTTCTACATGAACTGTAATACAAGCCTGTTTGTATTCTAAACTGATTATTATGATTATAAAAAATAATTCTTTTGCATTATTATTTACATCATTACTCATATTAACAATTATTTCTATTATAATAAATTATTACTTTTTTTTACTGTTTTACAATAATAGTATTGTTATTGCAACTCTTCTAAGGGCATCCGCATTTCTGTTTATCTCTTCTCCTTAACTTCTTCCTTTACTCTGAACTAGCTTCAGCCTCTCTTCTTTCTCTTTTTGCTTAATCTTTAAGCCATTCCTTAACCATTCCCTTCATCCATTTCATCTTCATCATTCTCGTCCTTCTCTTTCTCTTATTCCTTCTTCTCCCTCCTTCATTGAGCTTACTCATATTATATTTCAGTGAATTGCTATTCCTGTTAATGGTTTGAAAGGCAATATGATACTAACAGGTAGTGTTGTACAAAGACAATTATAGCATACCAAGCTCTTATTTGGACACTGTTTCGTTTACATTTGAGCTCTTTTAAGCTCACCTGTGAACGAAATACAGAGGATGTCGAATCCCCAGTCTCAAGAGCATGCGTTTGATTTCCTGTAGCCTGTTTGCCTAGAAATCTGACACGAAGTCTTGCTATTTCTTTCCGCAGAGACTCGATGTCTAAAGACACCAGTTTACTCTGCTTCAAGTGTTTTTGTGCTGTACTTTAAACGTTTAAAGCTACATAGGTTTACCTAATGACAAGATTTTTCTCTGCTAAATGTACTGATTATTTGCTGCAGAAATACTGACTGATATTGAAATAATCGGAAAATGTTTGTATACTCGACAACAGCTGATTGAGTCTTGTAAACAAAAGCAAGTCTATGGCCTAGTAAATTTATATAACTGGTTAATTAAGGTTAAAACATATCAACAATGCAAGGGTTCTTAAGGCTACATGTCTCCTGTATACCACCACTCAAGACTAAAGAGTGAAACAGGTATTAAGCAAACTTTCCATACACACACACACACACACACACACACACACACACAAACACTCGATCGAAGACAAGGCAGAACTACAAAGGGATCTGGACAGGCTACAGACCTGGTCCAGCAATTGGCTCCTGGAGTTCAATCCCACCAAGTGCAAAGTCATGAAGATTGGGGAAGGGCAAAGAAGACCTCAGACGGAGTACAGTCTAGGGGGCCAGAGACTACAAACCTCACTCAAGGAAAAAGATCTTGGGGTGAGTATAACACCAGGCACATCTCCTGAAGCGCACATCAATCAAATAACTGCTGCAGCATATGGGAGCCTAGCAAACCTCAGAACAGCATTCCGACATCTTAATAAGGAATCGTTCAGGACCCTGTACACCGTGTACGTTAGGCCCATATTGGAGTATGCGGCACCAGTTTGGAACCCACACCTAGCCAAGCACGTAAAGAAACTAGAGAAAGTGCAGAGGTTTGCAACAAGACTAGTCCCAGAGCTAAGAGGTATGTCCTACGAGGAGAGGTTAAGGGAAATCAACCTGACGACACTGGAGGACAGGAGAGATAGGGGGGACATGATAACGACATACAAAATACTGAGAGGAATTGACAAGGTGGACAAAGACAGGATGTTCCAGAGATTGGACACAGTAACAAGGGGACACAGTTGGAAGTTGAAGATACAGATGAATCACAGGGATGTTAGGAAGTATTTCTTCGGCCACAGAGTAGTCAGTAAGTGGAATAGTTTGGGAAGCGATGTAGTGGAGGCAGGACCCATACATAGCTTTAAGCAGAGGTATGATAAAGCTCACGGTTAAGGGAGAGTGACCTAGTAGCGATCAGTGAAGAGGAGGGGCCAGGAGCTCGGACTCGACCCCCGCAACCTCAACTAGGTGAGTACAACTAGGTGAGTACACACACCCACACACACCCACACACAAACATCACTCACACACAAACATCACTCACACACAACACACACAACACATACACACACACGCAACACACACACACACACACACACACACATTGCCAGACTCACACATACACTCCCCCCTCCCCCACCGACATCTCACTCCTTCACCTGATCCCTCCACTCACTCTTTCACCCTCCCCCTCCCCACCTCTCCCTCCTTCCCCCTCTCCCTCTCCCACTCACCCACTTACTTCACTCTCCTTCCCACTCCCCCTCCCCACTACTCTCCCACATAGCCACAGTTCCTCCACTACCTCCCACCCCCACACTCTGACATACACAATACTAACCTAACATACAGAATTACATAGGTTTCCCACTCTGAGGCAATCAGGATAAAACAAAAATGGGTTGCCAGAGAGCAACAAGAAAAACCAAGGAACAGGAGGAGGAAACTGCAAAGGAAGATTGGGCAGCAGAGCTAACAAAAAAGGAACATGAATGGGAAAAGAAACTAGAAGAACTTAGCATGAGAATGGAAGAGAAGATAGACATGGAAAGCAGGAAGTGGGAGGTGCAAGTCAAAGCAGCAGAGGCCAGGATACAGAGTTTAGAAGAAGAACTGAAAAATCTGAAACAGTCTAAAGAACTAAAGAACATTTTGGGATTGACAACAGAGACTGCTACCTCAGTCACAAATAAGGGGACTGAAGGGAAAGAAGGAGCAAAACTGCATGTAGAAGCTATATGTGGAGGCCCTAACAGACCACAGCAGAGCCCAGGGAAAGCCGAGAAGGGAAAATAACAGGCCACTGAGCCCAAGTACATTAGCTAGTGAAACTGAAGAAAGGAAAGCTGCAATGGAGGAAATCAAATTGAATGAGGGGATACACAGGGATATGCAGTGGGAGCATGAAAGGGTGAGGTCAGTCTTTGTGTATGGGCTCCAGGAAGTTGAAGGGGAAACATATGAAGCAAGAAAACAAGGGGAAAAAACAGCAATTGAAAGCATCATGAAAGCAATAGGAGAAGACGACATGACGCAGCTGGAAAATTTTCGGAGAATAGGGGGGTTTGTAAAAAAAAGAACCCGGCCAGTGAAAGTGACCTTCAAGGCAGAATCGACTCGGAACAGGATCCTGCAGGAGAAAGCACGATTAAGGGACATGCCGGCATACAGGAAGGGGTATCTCGACCGTGACAGAACACAAGCAGAAAGGCAGAAACAGAGAGAGATGGTACAAAGGCGAAAGGAGAAAAGAGAGGGGATGGAGAAGACAGACAGGAGATCCCAGACACAGGAAGATCAAATACAGCCTCCCTCACAACTTCCTATAGAAGCCTCTCAACCAGGTCAACCCCAGTGCAACCAAACACTCTAAACCAAAACACCCATGCCACATCCAATGCCCCCACCCACTGCATTACAAACTCCACCCCCACAGCAACCACCCATAGTTCCTTATCAGGTCTCCCACTTCCCCAACCCCAATACACCTCCCAGATCACAATCTTAGAAAAGAAGTTGAAGGTGTGGTATACAAATGCAGATAGAATAACAAATAAGTATGAGGAGTGGCACGAAAGAATCAAGGAGACATCCCCAGACATAATAGCACTCACAGAAACAAAACTCACCAGAATAATAACAGATTCAATCTTTCCATCCGGATATCAAATCCTCAGGAAAGATAGAGGGAGGAGAGGGGGAGGAGGAGTTGCACTGCTCATTAAAAACCAGTGGGGATTTGAGAAAATGGAAGGAATGAATGGCACTGGCGAAAGGGACTACTTAGTAGGAACAATCCAGTCTGAGGGACATAAGGTGATAATTGCAGTAATGTACAACCCACCACAGAACTGCAGGAGGCCAAGAGAAGAATACGATGAGAGCAACAGAGCAATGGTCGACACACTAGCCGAGGTGACCAGGAGAGCACACATGGGGGGAGCAAAGTTACTAGTTATGAGTGATTTCAATCACAAGGAGATTGACTGGGAAAACCTGGAGCCCCATGGGGGTCCAGAAACTTGGAGAGCCAAGATGATGGATGTGGTACTGGAAAACCACATGCATCAACATGTTAGAGACACTACCAGAGAGAGAGGATGAACCAGCAAGACTGGACCTTGTATTCACCTTGAGTTGTTCTGACATCGAGGATATCATGTATGAAAGGCCCCTGGGAGCTAGT
>NC_069436.1:17909580-18022080 GCF_026875155.1 Cherax quadricarinatus
TTTCTTGTCATCATAGTCTGTATCCACAGATCTCATGCTCGGGTCTCCTACATTCCTCACTCTTGAAAGGCCAGAATGACAGGAGAGTCGTCGATATTTGTCTTTGATATGTTTTAAGTACAAACTGACGTTGAGTGGTATATGCACCCTTGTGTGATCAGCTAACAGCATGATACTGGGAATAGTATTCTAGCAGTATATCTACTTTTTTTCATGCATTCATCCCCCCCTCTCTCTCTCTCTATCTCCCTCGCTCTCTCCCTCTCTTGGTTAAGCTCATATGACAGGAATTATCGCCGTCACAATGTTTCGACCGCTGCTACTGAGGATGAAAAGGAAGAGAAGGAAGAGGATGAAGAGAAAGAGGAGGACGATGACGAGGAGGAGGACGAAGGGGAAGAGGAAGAGGAGGAGGAATAGGAGGAAAGGGGTTCGGTCAGGTGGGCAGTTCACGTCGACTTTGTTTACCATCACCTGGGTTGTGGATAATTACACGTCATGTGACCATAGGGTAGCGTGAGAGCCTGACATGGGAGGCTACCGGAGGCTGCATCATAGCGTGTCAGAGCCTGAGATGGGAGCTAATGGAGGCTCTATCATAGCACTGGAAACCTTGATGTGGGAAGCTAACGGAGTCTTCATCTGCCTTCACGATACTATGATATATATCCGCGGATGATCGCCCCTGCTGCCTGATCGATGACCGGGCCCAAGAAAATATTGCAGAATTAACAACTATAAAAATATATAGAAAAGTAAAGAGTATAATGAATATAAGTAGATGCTTGTGAGATTTCTCTCTCATCTTGGGTGTTCCTGAAAAAAAAAGCATCAACAAGTGTGGATGAAATAGAGTTTTGCCAACATATATGAAGTCTAACACACAAGTTGTGCTTATAGATAAAGCTGCACATAATAAGAAAAGGCTGTCCAAATGACAGTGAAAAAAGTAAGTTTTTCGTTTCATTATCTTATGTCATGAGGTTAGTGCTTATCTACTACAACCACAAAAAATATTTATAAGAAAAAGGTATAGCAGAAGCTGTGATAGTCATTGTTGTGAATTGTCTCTTTGCTTTTCTTCCGAGGAAAATGAAAGGTGCTGGTATGACGAGTCCAAAGACGTATACATGATGTGAAGTCCCTTTTAACGGAACGAGATCCACGATAAATAAGAAATTACAGGGACTTTTTACAAGATTTTTTTTTTATTCGCCGGTACTCTCCTGGCCCGGGTCTTCTTTTATATGAGACTGAGCCTAAAGCGGCTGAGATGACCATTCAAGACACCATTGTGGGCAGCATGGGCCCAACAAGACGAAGAGGGACCCCTCTTCCCAAAGCAAGACTTCAAGAAGAGAAGATGATTCTACAACTTTCTACCAATGGAAAACCAAAGCCGGGTCACTACAGTCATATCACCTAGACTCCTAGAGCGACTACTTGTAAGCATATTCTATCTTTTCTTACTGGCTTATACTGGCTTATATTCTCTCTCTCTCTCTCTCTCTCTCTCTCACTCTCTCTCTCTCTCTCTCTCTCTCTCTTGCACAAGGACCTCCCAACAACCAGTTTACCTTAATTTCTTCCTCTACTGTGAAGCTTTGAACATTTTGAGAACTAAGAAGACAAACTCTACGAGAATAGACCAGCAAAGAGGATTAAAACACCAGAAGTTGCATCACCCTCAGCAGGTCTTACTTCATTTCCTCTAGTGTTGAGTCTTGAGCAAAACAATAAAAGCGAAACTAAAATAACGGTGGAACATCGACACCTTGTAAAGTTGCCAACCCAGAAAACTTTTCAATGTGTATCTGTACAAAAAAAAATAGAAATATTTTTATTGTTCTATTCCTTCACGGAATTAATTTTGGGCATTGCTATTAACTTACTTGAATATGATAATCAACGAAGATTTTCACTACGGAAGGAAACACTTTGGTAGGTGTGTGAGGCAACGCCCACCAAGACCGCTAGAAACACTGAAGGAATATTTACTGGGCTGAAGTCAGGCTCAGGATGGAATTTAGTACGAGTATTAAGTTTTCTGACGAATCCGAATACTGTATTCCATACTGTGAACAACAGTGAAAAAAGGCACACGTTGCTGAACAAATATTTATTTAGGACAGCACTGCGCTCTGCGTTGATCTTTCTTCACATGTATTCCGGTGTTTAGCCTCGTACTGAAGACATGACGGGTACAAAGGAAATTATTTATTATCCGTTTATTCATAGGGAAGCGCTTAATCAGTAGAGCGTTGAACGGAGCCTCGGAACTGATGACTCACGAAATCGTGATGACACGATTCCAAACAAACCATACCAAGGCGGGTTCTATCCCCACCCGTGGTATGGTTTGGAGCCTCTGGAATGGGAGGAAATTATTTTTGATTCTCTGAATGAGAGAGTAGCTTAAATACTATTTACCGGCATCAAGGTATCTTTAAGAACTAAGAGGAGCAGATTTGCTCATCTTCACTAGTCAGGTTCTTATCCTAGTATGATGGCCACACTCCTTTTGTTACCGGAAGTCAACAACACTTGTCAGTAGACATGCGATTTTTATGCGCGCGCGCGCGCGTGTGTGTGTGTGTGTGTGTGTGTGTGTGTGTGTGTGTGTGTGTGTGTGTGTGTGTGTGTGTGAGAGAGAACGAACTAGAGAAACAGACAGAATAAAAAGCATAGTCAAAAGATATTCTAAGTGCTCTCATCCAAAGGCATTTGTGAGAACTGGTATAAGTGACAAAAAGCCTCAGATCATTCAAGTACGTGTATGTGTGATAAGCGTCCTGTGTAACTGCGGCCTCGAATATATTGATGGAGACTTAAGAACATTTACAGGGTTGCATCTGAATTAAATTCGTTGGTCTTTCATGAACGCCAGCAGTCGAAAAAAAACTCGGTGCAATTTAGCTACTATAGTATCTTACCCTAAAATTGACTTGACCTTATATTCTGAAAACCTTGTTAATATATCCTAGGCTGTTCAGATACTGGACTTTAATTTTAAGCATAAAGTCTCGTCGTATTTACTGGGATCATGTAAAGGCTTTTGTTTCTTTTATTGATTATGTGGAATGCAACATCACCGAGTCCGGTTTAATGAAATATTTCAGTAATAACAAGCTTTAATACCACCCTCGAACTAACATATTTTCTGTCATATAAGGCGCGCTTGTTTTCTCACACAAGTCTTGGTAAATCTACCTCTTATATGCTTAAGGTCAAGGGTCAAGGATATGCTTTGGGTTACGTTTTAGCAGATGTTTACTAACGTTACGCTACAACTGCTTGGAAACATCGCCTTACATGTTTTATATCCTCGTGCGCCTTATATGCCGGAAAATACGTATATAAAGTGATCCAGTCCTAGTTTTTCATATTGCCAGATCGCTTAGCATTGACATTTACGTCTTCATACGAAATGAATCATAATGGTCACTCTAAATCTGGTATTTTTTTTATCACATAAAAAGTAACATTTCTATACACCTGTTTTCGTAATCTATAATTAGCACGAAATCTTGTATCATTAAATTATTTAAACGTTATCATGTTGACTACATTATCGTGTGTTCTTGACTTCCTAATATTTTCCTTTTTTCAATGTTGCACAGTAAATCACACACAGAAATATGTTCATGAGTTTTACGATATTCAATCTCACAATATTTATAAGAATTTAATCAGTGAATTGTTTAAAATTTAAAGTAGCCCTTCATCATTGGAAATATACACAGAGGTATTTCAACCAGCGTATATAATATTCTGAAGTTCACTGTAATCCTTTTATTATTATTATGGGGAGCGCTAAACCCGTAGGATTATATAGCACACGTTGCAGAGGGGGGATGGAAGGTATTCAGGCTCAATTCAGGGAACCGCTGCACAGATCCGATTCCCTAGATCAAGAGCCCCTCACCAGCGTCAAGGAGCTTCCCTTGAGGGGTTAATCCCGATCTTAATGATTAAAGTATTCAAGCCTCGTGAAACGGTTACGTGTAGCCTTAATGGCCGTAGTGCAGTCGAAAGGCTTTAAACCTCATCTACGAACAAATCAATTCTTCAGGATATATACATCGAAATGTGTATTTCTCTCGGCGTATAAATACTGAGAGTTTATTTTAAACTCTACCTAAGGAATTAAAGTGTTCCTGTCCTGTGGTTAAAAGGTTACTTACCCTCGTGAACTCGATAGATTTTAAACACCTTTAACCACCAAACCAGTCATGTTTTTTTCCAAGTAAAAAATTGGCTTTATCTATGTGTTTTGAATATAACCGCTACATAACAGGCGAATCAGACACGTGAATGACAGGTACATTTCACGAAATTCCATGCCGTTGAAGTCTCAGCATTCCCTAAAATCACCCCGTAGTTATATCAAAGCAATATTCGTTATTTATGTAAGATACACCTTTCATATATTTATATAGGCGACTTCTGTAGACTTATCTGACAGGACTTAAAGAATAATTTTACTTTGGATTTCACTATGCATATTATGTATTTGGTACCTTCTGCTATTGTGATTATATTTACACACACGCACAATCTATTGTGTGTGTGTATATATATATATATATATATATATATATATATATTATATATATATATATATTATATATATATATATATATATATATAAGAACATAAGAACATAAGAACGAGGGAACACTGCAGAAGGCCTACTGGCCCATGCGAGGCAGGTCCAAGTCTCCTACCGGCTTAAGCCAATGCACCCAACCTAGTCAGGTCAGGTCACATTGACTTAAGGGAGGAACACGGCAACCGACCTGGTAGCACAAGCTAATCAGGTCCAACTCACACCCACCCACATCCACTCATGTATTTATCCAACCTATTTTTAAAGCTACACAACGTTCTGGCCTCTATAACTGTACTTGGGAGTTTGTTCCACTCATCCACAACTCTATTACCAAACCAGTACTTTCCTATATCCTTCCTGAATCTGAATTTTTCCAACTTAAAACCATTGCTACGAGTCCTGTCTAGGCTAGATATTTTCAGCACACTATTTACATCCCCTTTATTTATTCCTGTCTTCCATTTATACACCTCAATCATATCCCCCCTAATTCTACGTCTTTCTAGAGAGTGCAGATTCAGGGCCCTTAGTCTATCCTCATAGGGAAGGTTTCAGATACATGGGATCAACTTTGTCATCCTCCTCTGTACATTTTCCAGAGAATTTATATCCATTCTGTAATACGGTGACCAAAACTGTGCAGCATAATCTAAATGAGGCCTAACCAAGGATGTATAGAGTTGAAGAACAACCTGAGGACTCCTATTATTTATGCTTCTTGATATGAAGCCAAGGATTCTATTAGTTTTATTGCGAACACTTATGCACTGTTGTCTTTGTTTCAGATTACTGCTAACCAGAACTCCTAAATCTTTTTCGCAATCCGTAATATTAAGATCTACATTTAGTTTATATGTGGCATGGTTATTGTCCTGTCCAACATTTAGAACTTTGCATTTGTCTATATTAAACTGCATCTGCCACTTCTCCGACCACTGCATCAGTCTATTCAAATCTTCCTGGAGTGCTCGAATGTCCTCGTCAGAATGAATTCGACTGCCTATTTTGGTGTCATCGGCAAACTTGCTGATGTCGCTCTTTATGCCCTCATCTATGTCGTTTATGTAGATTGTGAACAGCAGGGGGCCCAACACTGACCCCTGTGGAACACCGCTCGTGACGCTTCCCCACTTTGATTTCTCCCCATTTATGCAAACTCTCTGCTGCCTATTTGTCAACCATGCCTCTATCCAAGAAAAAATTTCTCCTCCTATTCCATGTGCCTTAATTTTCCTCAATAGTCTCTGATGTGGGACCCTGTCAAAAGCCTTACTGAAGTCCATGTACACAATATCATATTCATTACCATGATCTACCTCCTCAAATACCTTAGTGAAAAAAGTTAATAAATTCGTAAGGCAGGAACGCCCCTTTGTAAAACCATGCTGAGATTCGTTGATTAATTTTGCTTTTCAAGGTGGTACGAACTGCCTCGGCAATTATTGATTCCATAAATTTTTCCCACTATGGAGGTTAGGCTTATTGGTCTATAGTTCGAAGCTAAGGACCTGTCACCTGCTTTGAAAATAGGTATCACATTTGCCATTTTCCACTTATCTGGCACCATGCCAGTTTGTAGTGATATGTTGAAAAGATTAGCCAAAGGTGTGCTAAGCTCCTCTTTACATCCCTTTAGAACCCTTGCATACAGTTCATCAGGGCCTGGGGACTTGTTAGGTTTTAATTTATCTATTTGCCTAAGGACCATGTCACTTGTGACCCTAATCGTGCACAGTTTTATTCTCGTCCTGTTCTACATAATTTTATCATTACTGGAAATATCGCTGGTATCCTCCTGTGTAAAAACTGAGAGGAAGTATGTGTTAAAAATTCTACACATTTCCTTATCACTGTCAGTGAGCTGACCCGAGGAACTTTTGAGTGGGCCTATCTTGTCCCTGATCTTACTTCTGTATACCTGAAAGAATCCTTTGGGTTAGTCTTCGATTCTCTTGCAACTTTAACCTCATAATCTCTTTTTGCTTTTCTAATTCCTTTTTTTATTTCTCTCTTTAACTGAATATATCGATTTCTTAATTGCCCCTCTCCTCTTTTGATTTGCCTATATATGCCTCTCTTTTGACCAATCAGATATTTTAATCTATTGTTCATCCATTTAGGATCATTTTTGTTTGATCTGATTTCCCTATTTGGAACATAATTTGACTGAGCAGCTAGAACTATGCCCCGGAAAGCATCATATCGGCAACCATCACCACCTACCTGACCCTTAGTCAGGTCATTCCAGTTCAGCCCACCTAAGTAATTTTCAGTCCTATGAAATCAGCCAAGCGAAAGTCAGGGACAGAGACTTGATTGCCATTATTAGGGAAATTCCATGATATATTAAAATTGAGTGATTTGTGATCACTTTCCCCAAGCTCATCATTAACCTCAAGATTATTAATTAGTGTTTCCCTACTGGCAAGAACCAAGTCAAGGAGGTTATTTCCCCTAGTTGGCT
Source organism: Cherax quadricarinatus (assembly GCF_026875155.1). Taxonomy (NCBI): domain Eukaryota; kingdom Metazoa; phylum Arthropoda; class Malacostraca; order Decapoda; family Parastacidae; genus Cherax; species Cherax quadricarinatus. The sequence goes on from NC_069436.1 coordinate 17,916,657, forward strand.
CTGTCACAAACTGTTTTAAAAAACAATCCTGGATCGTATCAAGAAAGTCACCTGACTCTAAATTTCCTGTCAAATTGCTCCAGTCAATCTGTCTATAGTTGAAATCTCCATTAGCACAACATTTTCGTATGTAGATGCCTTACGAATTTCGTCCCATAGAAGTTTACTGCACTCCCTATCAAGATTTGGGGCCCTGTAAATCATACCCAAAATTAGTTTTTCTCGGCCCTCGAGAAGCTGTAACCAAACAGATTCAGTGGCTGACGCTTCTAATTTAATATCTTGTCTAACACAACAATTTAAATTGTCTCTGACATACATCGCTACTCCACCACCTTTCCTGTTGACCCTGTCAGTGTGGAATAATTTATAGCCTTGTATGTGACATTCAGAGGGCATCTCTCTATCTTTCAGATTGAGCCAGGTCTCTGTTATAGCAATAATATCTATGTTTCCTGCACTTGCAATTAATTTTAGCTCATCTATCTTATTTCTTACACTCCTGCTATTAGTACAGTAAACCTTAAGGGAGCTAGTCCCTTGCTGCCCTCTGCTGTCCCCCTTTGTTTGCTGACCTGATCTATTTCTTTATTTATAACTTCATGCTGAATGCCTTTTATACATTTACTGTTTCCAACCCTAGTGTTGCAACCTGCTTGTTTCCCACACACACCCATACCTCTATCTTCAATCAGTTTAAAATCATAGGCATTTCACCCATGGCCTTCTCAATCGAGTTTGCAAGTGCTACCACCCCTGCCCCAGAGAGATGTACCCCATCCCTTGCATACATATCATGTTTGCCATAAAAGTTGTTCCATTTGTCAATGAATGGGATTGCAAGTTCCTTGCAGTATCTGTCTAGCCAGCAATTTACACCAATTGCCCTAGACAACCATTCATTTCCATACCCCCTTCTAGGCAAGATGCTACATATGATTGGGATCCCTCCCTTAGACTTAATGAAATCTATAGCTGACCTGTACTTATCTAGCAGCTCTTCTCTCCTACCCTTCCCAATATCATTTCCACCAGCACTGAGACAGATAATGGGCTTGTTCCCATTACCTGACATGATATTATCCAGCCTGTTGACAATGTCCCCAACACCAGCTCCAGGGAAGCACACTATCTCTCATCTTCTTATTCCTATTACAAAAAGCACGGTCAATATATCTTACCTGAGAGTCACCAACCACAAGAATGCGCTTACCTCCATTAGCAGGGGCAGTAGTACCCTTACCTTCACTGGCCACTGAAGTACATTCATCCTGAAGAACAGAGAAGCGATTACACATATATATATATATATATATATATATATATATATATACACACACATTATATATATATATATATATATATATATATATATATATATATATATATATATATATATATATATATATATATATATATATATATACACGCTTTCGGGCGGTTACACTGACTTTTTCGGAAAATTTTAAGAGTTAAAGTAAACTCATGGTGCATATTAACAGACACAGATGTAGGTATAAATACATATGCTCAAAGTTCTTGGCGTTCATGTACTGTAAGATACTTAACTCTCCATGTGCATATTTTGTGAGATGCACAACTCTGAGTGTATGTGCACAATGACATACACAGCTTTCACTATGTATTCGCTCTAGGATACACAACTCATGGTGTATATACACTGAGATAAACACTTCTAAGTGTATATTCGTTGTGATACTAAGCTCTAGGTGCTGAATACTCAAGCACTGGTCGCACATGTGCGTTGAGGCGTGACCTGGAGACACTGTTCGGATTTCTGAAGGTCATCTCTTCTTTGTTTGCAAGTCCAGCAGACACCGTTCGTGTTACGCTTATGTGAATATTATAGTGTAGATTCAGTGTAGTGTTTATTTCCAGGCAGTTTTTTCTTTGTCCGATTAGTTGCAGTCCTCATAAGTGATGCACTGCCTCTAATCAATATGAGGCATTCATTTTAGTTCATCTCACTTACTGCGCTTGAAATCAAATGCCTATTAACTGGACCAGTAACTTGGTGTGTTCAAGTCCCGACACGTAATTAATCAAAGACACAGAACAAGCTCATATTATAAACCTCAAAGCTCTCACTTGCACTGTCATCGGAAAATGCTGCACAGTAATGCACCTCCAATTGACAGTGATTCTACGTCACATGCATTTCGGGAATTCCTTTATCCATGCTAGTACCTTGCTTATCTGTGAGATGAATTGCCTATATGTTGCCAAAGGATTACAGCTATGTTTGTAGTGTCCCGTTTTCAATTTTAGAATGCAAAGTTTGTAACATCAGTGGTTTATAGAACACTGCCTCCTAAAATAATCACTATCTAGCTACAATTATATTTGAAAAATACTTTATATTGCATTTTCAAGGAGTCTAACCCATGCCAAAACACCATGGGTTCGACTCCTTGGTTATTGCAGTGTTGTTACTGATCAGGCCTGTCAAGGCCTGTGCTCTCTCTCATCTTGATCCGAAAAATTAAATCTACGTTCCTCTTTCATATGATGAAATCTGAGTACCTCCAACTTCCCGAACGCTATACATCAAACAAATTAGAGTTTTTGTTAGTTAATAATAATAATTTTGCATTATGCTAGTTTTAAATCCTTTGAATTTTGTTGCTCTCACTCCGTGCTGCTATACATCACAAAGATCGTATCTTATGCTCTCCTTTCGGATCACTTCCCTCGTTTAAGGACCAGACTGTCGGCAATCTTCTGAACTTTCATCAAGCTTCTTGATATGCTTGACTAGGACTGCACGCTCGAGCTGCGTGCTCGTTTATTGACCTAACATATCTGGTGTACAGCGTCTTGAATGTTTACGCACTGAGTGGGGGAATAAATAGAATGTTGTGGTTAGCTCCTAGCATTCTTGAATCATTTTATCTCTTCAGCAATGATCTTTTATTTTGTTTGACTCCATTTTCTCGTCCTCCTCCTCCTTCTTAAACAATTACACAGAAAAAGTCTAGCTTACCATCCAAGTAAGAGTAAGCTTCCAATTACGTCCCTTTAATCTCTTTCTTATGTTACACAGTATTCAGTTGTCACCCTTGCTCTTTATATATATATATATATATATATAATTATATATATATATTATATGCATATATACATGCATATATAATGCATATATACATATATACATAACATATATACATACAATTATACATACATATATACATACATATATATATACATATATACATACATAATAATAAACATTAATATAATATATATATACATATATACATACATATATATATACATATATACATACATATATATATACATATATACATACATATATATATACATATATACATACATATATATATACATATATACATACTATATATATACTATATCATACATATATATATACATATATACATACATATATATATACATATATACATACATATATATATACATATATACATACATATATATATACATATATACATACATATATATATACATATATACATACATATATATATACATATATACATACATATATATATACATATATACATACATATATATTACATATATACATACAATATATATATATACATATATACTATACATACTATATATATATACATATATACATACATATATATAATACTAATACAATACATATATATATACATATATACATTACATAATATATATACATATATTACATACATATATATTACATATATACATACATATATATATACATATATACATACATTTTACTATATACTACATAATACATATATACATACATATATACATATATACATACATATATACATATATATATATATACATATATACATACATATATATAATATACATATATACATACATAATATAACATAAATATACTACATATAATAATACATATATACATACATATAATATATATACATATATATACATACATACATATATATATACATACATACATACATATAATATATACATACATACATAATATACATATATACATAATTTACATATACATATATACATACATACAACTATACATATATACATACATATATATACATATATACATATATTTATATACATATATATATATACATATACATATACATATTAATACATCATATATATATATACATATTATACATACTACATATATATATATACATATATATATACATACATATATATATATACATATATACATAATACATATATAAAATTACATAATATACTTATAATAAATACTAACTTATTATATTATACTACAATTTCATACATTATACATATATATATTATATAATACATATAAATATATATATACATTATAATACATATATACATACATATATACATACATATATACATATATTACATTGAAAAAACATTCACAAAGATGCAATAGAAAGTAAAACAACTGGGTGACTCAGAGCTACATCTCGAATACTTCGTCCAGCTCCCGGCGGTGGGCCGGTGCCCAGAATGCTGCAGGCATTTCCTCTCTGGATCGCAACACTGTTTTGTCAATTATATATATATAAATATATATATATATATATATATATATTATATATATATATATATATAAATCATAACTACTGCTTTTCAAGTAACGTAAGCTTCATTTCCTTTAACCCTTAAACTGTCCAAACGTAGATCTACGTTTTTTCAACATTTGAATGTAAAAAAAGTAGAAAAAAATTTTTTTACATTTGAAAACGTGTAAAAAAACTTTGATCTATTTGTTTTTTATATTTGAAAATATATATATAAAACGTAGATCTACTTTTGGAGCACTACGCATATGAACGTAGATCTGCTTGGACAGTTTAAGGGTTAATATGTTCCCATGCCTCTTGTGTGTGTACTCACCTAGTTGAGGTTGCAGGGGTCGAGTCCAAGCTCCTGGCCCCGCCTCTTCACTGGTCGCTACTAGGTCACTCTCCCTGAACCTTGAGCTTTATCATACCTCTGTTTAAAACTATGTATGGATCCTACCTCCACTACATCGCTTCCCAAACTATTCCACTTCCTGACTACTCTGTGGCTGAAGAAATACTTCCTAACAGTGTGTGTGTGTGTGTGTGTGTGTGTGTGTGGTTTTGTGTGTGTGTGTGTGTTTATGTGTGTGTGTGTTTTGTGGTGTGTGGGGTATGTGTTAATTGTTAGGTGTCAAAGGCACTTGTCGATAGCCCAAATGCTATTTGGTTATTGTTTTTATTAAGAGAGAGAGAGAGAGAGAGAGAGGGGAGAGAGAGAGAGAGAGAGAGAGAGAGAGAAGAGAGGAGAGAGAGAGAGAGGAGAGAGAGAGAGAGAGAGAGGAAAGAGAAGGGAAAGAGAAGAGAGGAAAGAGAGAGAGAGAGAGGAGAAGGAGAAAAAGAGAAAGAGAAAAGAGAGAGAGAGAGAGAGAGATTGCATGTGTATGCTTAACTGTGTCAGGCATTATCACCAAAGTGTGAGCGAGGTATGCTCACCCACTGGTGTGTCCATCACCACCCATTAAAGAGCTACGCTGAACCTCACTTCCTCTCTCTCGTGACCTGGCACAGTGTATCAAGGTTCGTGATTTACCTCTTTGCTCTAACACACAAGTGAAGTAGCAATGGGTAAACACTCACCAGAGAATATTAATCGTTTTCCATTGCGATATAACGAGCTAAAACCGATTTTTTTCACGCATGTTTGGCTATTTTATGAGACTGAAATCTCCGAATAGCATTATTACTGCACTTTAATGAAAGTAAACGAAAGTATGTGGCAAAACACTCTGCTGAATTTTTCATTGAATGATAAAAGTACAGTCGAAGAGATTTATTTGTTATATACAATAACGTAGAGTTTATTCCTCGTTGTTTGGAAAATTGAATGTATAATATACCTCTTAGATTTATACTTGCGTTACAGCAATTGCCACGGCACCGTGGTAGTTGTGGAGTGCCCTATCACTACACCAGTGTGTGGGGGGTAATGTAAGTTTCACTGTGGTTAGAGAGTGACTGGAGTATCTCTGTGGGTGAAGGTTGGTGGGAGTATCTCTGTAGGTGGAAGGTGGAGGAAGTATATCTGTGGGCGGAGGTGTGTTTGTGTGTGTTGAGGGTGGCTGGAGCCTAACTTTGGGTGGATGAGGGGTGGGACTGGCTGCTGGTGGTGGGGGTTTCTCTGTTGGTAGAAGGAGGGAGTCTCATTCGGGGAGAGTGGGTGGAGTAATTGGGATTCTCACTGTGTGTTGAAGGAAATAAGATTCTCACTGTGGCTAGAAGGAGGCAGGATTCTCACTGTGGGTGGAAGGAGGTGGAATTCTCACTATGGGTGGATGAAAAGATTCTCACTGAGGGTGGTGGTTGGCGTGAGTCACACCGAGGATGAAGGGTTATATGGGTCTCGTTGTACAGATGAAAGACTTTCTGATTTCGGTTTAGTTGGAATAATAACTGTAAAGAAAGGCATCTAGCAGGGAAGCGTTGGGAGGCTGACGAGAAATTTATAAACGTGAACAACATCTAGTGAAAAGTAAAATAAGAATTATAACATCTACATTACCACAGTAGATTTAAGGTGATAGTAAATGATCTAGTGATAGTGCTGATGAAGAGGAGAGATGACAATGAAGAATGAGACACCCGTGCAACATTTAGAAATCTTTACTGAGATAACGTTTCGCCAGCCAGTGGCTTCTTCAGTTCTAAACAGAGAAAAACGGTGAAAGATGAGGAGGAAATGAGGTAATCAGCCCCTCAGCCTGGTTTTATAAATCGTTATATCACAGGAGCTGATATTAAGGAAGGTCTGTGGGGATCAAAGAAGCGTCTGAAGAAGGCATTCAAGAAGGAAACAGTGAACCATCTAGAGACACACTGAACGGACAGACCAATTTCTTTTAAGAAGACCAGCAAAAATTGGACAACATAGCCAAAACAGAGGATGAGGTTATAAATACAGTAAAATACAAATGAATAAGTCATTGGTACCTGAAAAATAACACTTGTGACCTAACACAGAAGGCAAAGGAATTTTGTGAACTGCTAACAGAAAACTGGAGGACGATGGAGACATGACACATTCAAGTGACTTGAAAATCAGCTGTCATTCCAGTATTCCAAAACAGGGTAAACTGGCGTCATTGTCATACAGACCGATATTCTTTGTATGCCTGTTATCTAAGACAGTTAATAAGAGTGGTGGATTACTGTTAAGAGCATGGAGTCTTAAACGACAACCACCATAGATTTAAGGAAGGTAAATCCGGTTTAGGATTTTGCAGCTCAACGACAGGTTAACAAATTAAACAAGATAGAAACAGCTGGACTGCATATTTCTCAACCGTAGAATGTATTCGATCCATTAACTTTAAGAGGAAGAATTGGTTATGGAAAACTTGCATCTCGGTTCATAACTGAGCGGGAAGTTATGAAAGGGCGTGAAGACCTGTCCCATAAAGTTCTGTAATGGGATCGGTACTGTTATGACGAAATACAATTCAACTTATTTCTCTTTGGAATACATTGAATGAGGAGAATAAATAGATAACAGAAATGGTAACAAGAGGACCTGGATAGATAGGTAACAAGATAGGTAGGTGGTTATTGAACATCAAACGCAGCAAGTACAAGGTAATGAAAATCAGGGAAAATGAGTTTGTTTGGAATTTGGAATACAATCTAGAGAAGTGAAAAGGCGCCAAACATTACGAAAGCAAAAGAAACTAGAGGTAAGCATAACACCAAGTATATCACATCAACTTAATTACCAAGACAGTGTAAACGTGCCTGCACTAATTTAGAAAGGCACTAAGGTACATTAACAAAGAGGCATTCAGGATCCTATATACAACTTACATCATATTCATAACAGGGTATGAAGTGTGAGCATTGAGGACCTACCTGATGCAGAAGGTTCATAAACTTTAGAAATTCCAGATTCGCAACGAGACTAGATCTGGAGCTAATAGGAATGACAAAAGAAAAAATACTAAAAAAGCTAAACTTTGCTACAATAGTAAAGGAACCGTAGGAGATAGGAAAGAAAGCAAACACCATGTACGGTTTGCTCCTCAGCAAAAGAAACTAATGAAACTAGTCACATGCACTCAAGAGATTGGACCAAAAGCTAAGTAGGGATAGATTATCTTTCCCCGAATATGACTATATGAATTCGAGCAGCTCCTGGCAGGGCCAGAAGTTGAGACTCTACCCATCCAACCACAAACAGGCAAGTGCAAATAAGTAAGAACCCACCTAAACCACACACACACAACACACACACCACACAAAAGCTGCTTACAGCACTGTACTTAAAGAGAGGTCCGGGTGGCCCAGGGCGTTTAGCAGTCTCAATGGGACTTTGGCTGTATATGAGTCCATCTCTCCGTCTGTCCGGGAAGATGACAGAATCTGTAAGCGCACCACTTTCTTTGCTGATGACTGCTCCAGAATTTGTTTGCACGTTTACATGTACTTCACTACTTCAGATGGACTTTGTCGTGAAAATCTCCTTGTGACACCTTGTTGTCCTTTTCGGTAACCTTCTCTTTCCCCAGTCTCTCTCTTTCTCTTTCCCTTTTTCCTATGACTAGGTTAAGAAATGCTGAATATATTCAACATACAAAGAGCTGTTTTATTAGTCAGATAATTTCAAAGCCTGACCAAAGCCACAACTTAATTATAGAATTAATATACAAGTGTATTCGTTGTTTAATATTAGAAATCATATAGCAACATGTTCTCCAATTAGAGCCAGCATTTTTTTTTTTTTTTTGATGAATCGCTGTACTTTCATCTGCCTTAAACCACACAGTTTCTTAGGACTGCTTAAAGAAAATGTTGAAGGGTATGTTGCATTCATTATGATGGGAGGATCTACTATGAAACTAGTGAAGCTCAAGCTTCAGGGCCCTTAACCCTGTAGGGGCCCCAGAAGCGACTTTATTTGACATTGCTTAAAATTTTGGGGTTTATTGTATGAGTTTTTTTTTTTTACATAATAATAATATAGTATAATTCAATACAAAATGACGTCTAAAATAAAAATTAAAAGGTTATTAAAGTGTCATGAACGCTAGCCGTTGCTGATTGCGAAGGGGTCCCCATAACACTCGAAGCTTCAGGGACCCAAAAATGTAGGCCCACCATTGCATACATATATGGTACAGTGTGAGGCTCGAGCCAACTCTGAAGCAGAGCTTTCATCAGAGCAGTTGACGATTACTCAAATGCCAAAATGTTGTAACACATTCCAAAAATGTAACCAGTCCCCCTTCAGCCAACATCCATTCCTCACGTACCATTGTAAGGATACACCTCGATATACGTTATTTAGAATAGCTTAAGTTAGGGTATGCTAGACTGTCGCCTATAAGCATTTTTAAACAATTATAACGTCATAACAAATGCCATATTACAAAGACGAAAGGGACTTTTGAAATTTCAGCGAACAGAAAAACCAACTTCCCCATTCGAATGCCAGATAAAGCAATCTGATAATTGTTTGTTTATGCCGGTGCCTGAGTCAAATATTTGGCGTTCTTAGGTAAAGTTACACTGACGCCGATTAGGAGTATGGAAGGAAATACGTGCTAATTGGGGGATAGAGGAACGCTGTGTGAAGTGAGAAAAGTACAGTTATAGCTAAGTTGAATGACAAAGAATAAAATGGTACAACACCGAAACTGACACAATACACAAATACCTGTGCATAGGGGAATGAAGCTTATGACTAGCTGATGATCCAAATCGGACCGAGACGTCGTCATAAGTTTTTTTCTTTTATGTGCTAACAGCGTTAGCCTTTAATTTACCGATGTTTCGTTCAAGGGATCTTTACCAAGTCATAACATAGCATACGCTGTTTTAGCTGTCTTTCATTACAAGTTTCTGATGGCTGCCCGTCTAATACTATAATAGTTTTTCTTCTGTTTGTGTCTTTTTGATTCTCTCTTTTCTTCCTCATTTTCTCTTAACCTGGTTATAATATCTAATCAATTTCGTCTTCTAGTACCTATTAAATTTGATAACCTTCTTGTTCAGGCAACTGCTGATCCAACCTGCTACAGGATGAACCACCTTTAAACCTGACCTGTTTCCGGATTAGCAATCTGCTGACCCAATTTAAGGTTCAGTTACCTGCTGATCCAACCTTCTTGAAGTTCAGCTCCTTGTTGGTCCATATTTCTTTAGGTTCAACTATCTGCTAACCCGACCTGCTGCTTTCTGTTAAATAATTTTATGATCAGACCGGCTCTCTGCTGGACTGCCCTATGGGCACGCCTCCACCTTTTCCAGCCACATTTCTGGCCTCTTTCGCTCGCTGCTAGATCATCCACCGCCTACTTGACCTCTCATTTCCTTGGGAGCCAACAGGTATGATGGAGGAACGCCATGTTTGAGAAAATACTTCGTCGCTACACCCATCGCCGTCACTCTCTGCGGGAAGACCTCCCCCGGGAGGTCTAATCACTGCCTCCAACGGCTGGAAAATTCGCCCGTATCAGCAGGCAGAAATGCTTGAGGGAGAGGGAGATGACTAGCGTTTTGGAGACACGGAATGAGGTGCAACTAGAAGGAAGAGGAGGAGGAGAAGGCGGAGAGAAGAGGGACTTGGGCAAGGCAGGAGCGGAGTGGACTGGCAAAATCAACCTCCCTAAACATATTATGAGTACGAATTAGCAGTCACTTCCCTTCTACAGGGATTCTGATTAACAGATTGGTGTCATTAGCCATAACAACATTACCTTTGATGAGCTCACGTGAGTTTCCAAGGTTTCTCTCTCTCCCCGACCTGCACCTGTTGAGAGAGAGAGAGAGAGAGAGAGAGAGAGAGAGAGAGAGAGAGAGAGAGAGAGAGAGAGAGAGAGAGAGAGAGAGAGAGAGAGAGAGAGAGAGAGAGAGAGAAGGTGAATGCACGTGGAGGTAGCGTGTGGCCCTCTCTCCCTAACACATTTGCAGTATTACATATACCTGTTTACGATCGTCATCATCAGGCATAACACCTCCTATAATGGGACCATCATTACCATGATATACTGGTGTGGAAAAGGTACCGAGTTAAACTAATGTGAGTGAAGTCCTTTAGATATATAATGAACTATATTTTGTGATACAAATGTTACTCATCAGCATTTCCAGAAAATTTCACCCTACGAGTATGTATCTAACCAGGGATACCTACGTAACTCACTGGATAACTTTTTATAACTTACCTTCTCTAATGAGCAAATTTAGTTAACTACTAAACTTATCAAGTTCATAAGTTAAAGAAAAAACACAAGTACAGAAGAAGCCTTTTTTGTGAAAACTTTTTATTTTTTGATGACTTTTATAAAAGCTTGCTCCTCCGCCTTTATCTTTTTTTTCATTCATGTCGCCATTATGCCTTTGTATTCATAACAAATTACCGTGGATATGAAGGTTGCAGTAATAATAGCACTAAAATGACGCAGTGTTTTATGGATCTGATTTTACTTTAAGAATCTTCTAAGCTGACGTTGACACTAGAATGAGCGGGAAGGTTCCATATTTTTCCAGTAATGCGATACACTCAATAACAATATTCAAGATTTGAATAGGCTTCTTCAAACACGATTCAGTGTTCCTCTAAGACTTAAGACTTTTACAGAGATGATTCCATGTTCTTTCAAGACCTGAGCAAGCTTCTACGGACTAGATTCCAGAAGTCATTATATGATTTCTAACAGAATTCCTAGGACAATGTTGATTCTTTCAGGATTCGCAGCAAATTTCATCTACGGAGTTGTAGAACCCAACCATCCGTGATGCATGGAGCTCAAGCTTCTTCCAGAGCAGCAAAATCATCTTAGATAAAAAATAAATACATGGGCGGAGTTAATCGCGTCTGAAGATTCAAAGTATCGATGACAACTGCCTTCCAAAGATACGTCCCAAGAGCAAAGCTGGAACCCCGTCTGGGCTTCAATGAAAATGTATACTAACTGGTTACCCAACCCAGATGTTGCTAAGTAGCACACCTATGTAAAATACGCAAGTAACGCACCTAAGTCACACCTTAATGACGTATGAAAACTAATACGTTGCTACAGAAAACTTCTGCAACAGTATAAAGTATGTAATGATGCACTCTGGTAGGCTATTACAAAAAGTGGTGAATCTTCAACAATGCAAGATGCAACCATTCATGCCACGAACACTAGCCGGGCAAAAAATGAAAGCCAATCGTACATGATAAGAACGCCAAATGTGCACGCCACAATTATCAGCCGTACATACCACGAATGCCAGCCATGCACGAGACGAACGCTAGCCGTGCCTGCTTCGAACGATAGCCGTACATTCTACGAACAATAGCTATGCCTGCTACTAATGCCTACCATTCATGCTACAACCCTCAACAGTGTATTCCACGAAAGGGAGTCGTACATGCCACGAAGCTCAATCTAACATGCGAAGAACGACAACCAACATGAAATACAGGTCAACAGGGCATGCCAAGGAGGACAACCGGGAATGCTGAAGTTCACCATGACTGCGAAGATAGTACCTATCAGTAACACAACAGAAGATGAAATATCATCGTCAGGCATGACCACATTACACGTCATCACACATTACCTCATCCCATATTCTAGATACTGCACTCCACACACACATTCTGATCACCGCTACATCCCACATTCTGGGACTTAACGTCATTTCACATTCCGGACACTGAACTTCATCTCACATTCCGGGCATTGCACCTCATTTCAAGCTACTGAACAATAATACAACTTCTGCCTCATGTTAGTACCACTCACCACCACAGGTGTTGACGTGAAAATGCTCGCTCATAATTCAACCTGGTACAAGATCATTTTGGCTAGCTTAATGGAATGAAAATGGGATCGGCTGATGTTGAATAGTGTTTCGGATGACTTTATAAGCCCATAATTTGTGGAGTGCAAGCCCGAGTTACACGAGATAAACACGCCAGTAGCTGCTGTCAGGGATGGAGAGGATGGGAGAAGGGGTAAACTATTACTAAATGCTGCAGCAAGCTACCCTGGCTCCTCTGCCTCTTTTGTCGGAGTGACGATATAATTTTCCACCATCGCAGCTGAACAGCAGTGTACGTAGCTGGGTTGTGTGTAAATCCTGTCCCTGTACGCTTTAAGCGAGAGAAGTTTCGTGTCTGTGTGAGTTGGCATGTCGACGGTTTTGAGGAACACACATAACCCGCCTGAACATAACGTGATCTCGGCCGCAGCAGTAGTTATTTCGAGTTGTTTATCGCTGTTGGACACAGGATCTGGTTCATCTCTTCCACTACATACCATGTTTTGTGTGTGTGTGTGTGTGTGTGTGTGTGTGTGTGTGTGTGTGTGTGTGTGTGTGTGTGTGTGTGTGTGTGTGTGTGTGTGTGTGTGTGTGTGTGTGTGTGTGTGTGCGTGCGCGCTAGCACACTCAGGTTATTGAGTTGTAACTGACTAAGCAACAGGTTACTACGTTTGGTATGAGGTACAAAATAGGACCCTTTGTTGTCTAAGGACTGCGCAACAGGTCTTCAGGTTTGGCGAGGACTAACCTGGGTTAACCAAGACCTAGGTAGCACGTCCTTTGGTTAAACAAGGTCTAGGCAACTAGTATATCGGTTGACCAAGGCTACGCGACAGGCCCTTCGATTAATTAAAGACGCAGTAGGCTCTACGGTTAGCGTAGTACATCCTTGGGCTAACCCAACGGGTTCTTTGCTTAGCCAAGAGCTACTACGCAACACGTCCAGGAGACGAACTCCCAGAAACAAAACTGTCTCTGAATCAATCATGAAAAGCACAAACACGTGATTGGATCAAGGAGTACACTACAAGTTTATAGATTATCGGACTGAAAAAAATGATTTTGACTTTCCCACGGATTTTTCAACGCTCCCTGGCTTTGCCACGGACAAACACAAAAAAATCCACTGGTTTGTTGACGAGATGCTCATCTCTTCCCTGACTTATTCCTGGGTTTCATGACAGGTGACTGACTTGGATCCAAACAGCATGCTACCAACATTAGTGAATGGGCACACACGTTGCAGAACACTTCTGTGTGGGGGCCAAGGAGAACCAGGTTGAAAGAATAGTTAATCTGTGTCGCGTTTATTAGCGGAACTGTTTCTCTATGAAGAGTGCTAATCAGAGCGAAACGTCGTCTTATCTTCACAGATGTCTGACTTCGCCTAGCGGGGTTTCTAGCTTTATCACTTGCCAAACCTGAGATTTCTGAATGTATAAATTAGGTTAATGTCAGGGACAGTGAGTATGCATGTCAGTGACTGGCTCAAGGATAAAAAAACAATGAGTTACTGAGCTTGTCAGAGGCTCTGTAGTTAGTCCATACCCGGCCACACCCGGCCACAGACTAAACAACAGAAAGGTGGATGCTTGTGTTTTCCTCCAGTATTGGTGGTGGTTGTCGTCGTGGTGATGGTGGTGACTTCGTAGAGGTAATGAAGGTAGTGGTAATGGTAGCGGTGTGGTGGCTGTGAAAGTGGTGCTTGTGATAGTAATGGTGATGGTGGTAGTGGCAGTAGTAGTAGTAATAATAGTAATAGTAATAGTAGTAGTAGTAATAGTAATAGTAGTAGTAATAGTAATAGTAGTAATAGTAGTAGTAATAGTAATAGTAATAGTAGTAATATTAATAGTAGTAACAGTAGTAGTAATAGTAACAGTAGTAGTAATAGTAACAGTAGTAGTAATAGTAGTAGTAATAGTAGTAGTAGTAGTCGTAGCAGTAGTAATAGTAGTAATAGTAGTAGTAATTGTAGTAATAGAATAGTAGTAGTTATAGTAGTAGTAGTAACAGTAGTAGTAGCAGCACCAGCATTGGTGGAGGCGGTGGTGGGGAAAGCCTGCAATATACCCTTACTTGCATATGCAACATGATTGCGGGAGACAGAAATAAACAATATTTGAGCAGTCAATCCCCGGCATTTCTCGTTTATTTTCTATACTGGATTAACGAAATTCTATTGTTCATGTTTCAACTTCAATTAAAAATTGCAAATACATTCAGAGTTAGAGTGTTAAAACAATAATGGTAACAGGATTTGGGTCCCCCCTTCCCTATATAATTTATCCTAGTTAAAGGTTCACTTGTAGGTAATCTGACCTGCCTGTCCCTCTAGCGTTTATCTCTCTCTTCTTTATATGTTCCTGTCTGCTGGCGACATTGCAGACCAGGAGAGTGTACAAAGAACTTTCACAGCATACATAAGTGCGATAAGGCACTTAAACTACTGGGAACAGTTGAAGGGTCTTAATCCGTATTCCTTCGGCGAGAGAGATAGATGATAATATACACTTGGAAGGTTCTGGAGGGATTGGTACCAAACCTGAACACGAAATTCCCTCCATATGAAAGCAGAAGACTCGGCAGGAGATGCAACACTCCCTCGATGAAAAGCAGGGGCGCCACGAGTACACTGAGAGACAACACAATAAGTGTCCGGGGCCCAAGACTGCTCAATTGCCTCCCAGCATACATAAGGGGGATTACCAATAGACCCCTTGATGTCTTCAAGAAGGCACTGGACAGGCACCTAAAGTCAGTACCTGGCCAACCGGGCTGTGGTTCGTACATAAGAACATAAGAACATAAGAAAGAAGGAACACTGCAACAGGCCTACTGACCCACGCGGAGCAGGTCCATGTCTCCCCCCGGATTAGACCAATGACCCACCCCACGGACTATCCCAATGACCCACCCAGTCTGGTCATCCCCACTCAAGGATGGAGCACTGTACTAGACCCAGCAGCAAAGCTAGTCAGGTCCAACTCACACCCACCCACACCCACTCATGTACACAAATAACCCGCACATAAAAGAGAGAAGCTTACGACGACGTTTCGGTCCGACTTGGACAATTGACAAAGTCACACTCGTGTATTTATCTAACCTACTTTTAAAACTACACAACGTTTTAACCTCAATAACTGTGCTCGGGAGTTTGTTCCACTCATCCACAACTCTATTACCAATCCAGTGCCTTCCTATATCCTTCCTAAATCGGAATTTTTCCAACTTGAAACCATTGCTGTGAGTCCTGTCTTGGCTGCAAATTTTCAGCACACTATTTACATCCCCTTTATTTATTCCTGTTTTCCATTTATACACCTCGATCATATCCCCCCTAATTCTACGCCTCTCGAGAGAGTGCAGATTCAGGGCCCTCAGTCTATCCTCATAGGGAAGATTTCTGATACATGGGATCATCTTTGTCATCCTCCTTTGTACGTTTTCCAGAGCATTTATATCCATTCTGTAATACGGTGACCAGAACTGAGCAGCATAGTCTAAATGAGGCCTAACCAAGGATATATAGAGTTGAAGAACAACCTGAAGACTTCTATTATTTATACTTCTAGATATGAAGCCAAGAATTCTGTTAGCTTTACTGCGAACACTTATGCACTGTTGTCTTGGTTTTAGATTACTGCTAACCAGAATTCCTAAATCCTTTTCGCAATCGGTAGTATTAAGATCTACATTATTTAGTTTATATGTGGCATGGTTATTTAACTGTCCAGCATTTAGAACTTTGCATTTGTCAATATTAAACTGCATCTGCCACTTCTCCGACCATTGCGTCAGTTTATTCAAGTCATCCTGGAGTGCTCTAATGTCCTCATTAGAATGAATTGGACGGCCTATTTTGGTGTCATCAGCAAATTTGCTTATGTCGCTATTTATTCCCTCATCTATGTCGTTTATGTAAATTGTGAACAACAACGGGCCCAACACTGACCTCTGAGGAACACCGCTTGTGACGTGCCCCCATTCTGATTTCTCCCCATTTATGCAAACTCTCTGCTATTTGTCAGCCATGTCTCTACCCAGGAAAAAATTTCTCGTCCTATTCCGTGTGCCCTAAGTTTCCTCAGTAGCTTCTGGTGTGGAACTCTATCGAAAGCCTTACTGAAGTCCATATACACAATATCATATTCATTACCATGATCTACCTCCTCAAACACCTTAGTGAAAAAAGTTAGTAAATTCGTAAGACAGGAACGCCCCTTTGTAAAACCGTGTTGAGAATCATTAATCAATCTGTGCCTGTCAAGATGGCTACGAATTGCTTCGGCAATTATTGATTCCATAAATTTTCCCACTATGGAGGTAAGGCTTATTGGTCTATAGTTCGAAGCCAAGGACCTTTCACATGCCTTGTAAATAGGTATTACATTTGCCCTTTTCCACTTATCAGGCACTATGCCAGTTTGTAGTGATATGTTAAAAAGATTAGCCAAAGTTATGCTAAGTTCCTATTTACATTCCTTTAACACCCTTGCAAACAGTTCATCAGGACCTGGGGATTTGTTAGGTTTTAGTTTCTCTATTTGTCTGAGGACCATGTCACTAGTTACCGCTATCGTACATAGTTTATCATCCTGTTCTACGTAATCTATTATTTCAGGAATATCGCTAGTATTTTCCTGGGTGAAAACTGAGAGGAAGTAGGTATTTAGTATTTCACACATATCCTTATCACTGTCAGTGATCTGACCAGAGTTACTCTTAAGTGGGCCAATCTTGTCCTTAATCTTACTTCTGAATACTTGAAAGAACCCTTTTGGGTTAGTCTTTGAATCCTTTGCAACCTTAGCCTCATAATCCCTTTTTGCTTTTCTTATTCCTTTTTTTATTTCTCTCTTTAATTGAATATATTGATTTCTTAATTGCCCATCCCTTCTTTTGATACGCCTATATATGCCTCTCTTTTGACCAATGAGATGTTTTAATCTATTGTTCATCCATTTGGGATCATTTTTGTTAGATCTAATTTCCCTACTCGGAACAGCTGCCCAGACAACTAAGTTGTCTGGGCAGCTAGAACTATGCTCTGAAAAACGTCATATTGGCAACCAAGATCACCTACCTGACCCATAGTCAGGACATCCCAATTTAGCCCACCCAAGTAATTTTTCAGTCCCATGAAGTCGGCCAAGCGAAAATCTGGGACAGAGATTTGATTGCAGTTATCCGGGTAATTCCATGATATATTGAAACTAAGTGATTTGTGATCACTTTCCCCAAGCTCGTCATTAACCTCAAGATTATTAATTAGTGAATCTTTGTTGGCAAGAACCAAGTCAAGCAGATTGTTTCCTCTAGTTGGCTCTGTCACAACCTGTTCTAAAAAGCAATCCTGAACCGTATCAAGAAAGTCACTAGACTCAAGATTTCCTGTCATATTGTTCCAATCATTTTGTCTAAAGTTAAAATCTCCCATTATCACAGCATTTTCGTATCAAGATGCCTTATGAATTTCGTCCCATAACAGCTTACTGCACTCCCTATCAAGGTTTGGGGGCCTATAAATCACACCCAAAATTAATTTGTCACGTCCCTCGAGAAACTGTAGCCAAATCGATTCTGTGTTCGATGTTTCTAATCTTATATCGTGTCTAAGACAACAATTTAAAGTTTCTCCGACATACATCACCACACCACCACCCTTCCTGTTGACCCTATCAGTGTGGAATAGTTTATAACCCTGTATGCTGCATTCAGAAGGCATTTCTCTATCTTTCAGGTTGAAGCAGGTCTCTGTTATACCAATAATATCTATATTACCTACACTTGCAAGTAATTTTAGCTCATCTATCTTATTTCTTAGACTCCTACTATTTGTATAGTAAACCTTTAGGGAGCTAGTCACTCGTTGCCCTCTACTATCTCTCTTTGTTTGTTGATCAATTGATTTGCCATTACTAGCAACTTTATTTTGAATATTGTCTTTTAAACATATCCCTGAGGTATCCCGGTAATAACTACTGTTTTTAACCCTAGAGCTGCAGCCTGATTGTTTCCCACAAACACCCATACCTCTATAATCTATCAGTTTAAATTCCTAGACAAGTCATCAATTACCCTCTCAATTGAATTGGCTAATGCAACCACTCCATCCCCAGAGAGATGAACCCCATCCCTTGCATACATATCACATTTGCCAAAGAAAAGGTCCCAGTTATCAATGAATGGGATTGCAAGTTCCTTGCAGTACCTGTCTAACCAGCGATTTATACCAATTGCCTAGACATCCATTCATTGCCCACTCCCTTTCTAGGCAAGATGCTACATATGATGGGATCCCTCCCTTAGACCTAAAATACTTCTATGGCTGGCCTGTACTTAACCCGCAGCTCCTCTCTCCTGCCCTTCCCAATGTCATTACCCCCAGCACTAAGACAGATAATGGGCTTGTTCCCATTACCTGCCATAATATTATCCAACCTGCTGACTATGTCGCCAACACCAGCTCCAGGAAGACACACTCTCTGTCTGAACTTTCTGTCTCTGTTACAAAATGCACGGTCCATATATCTTACCTGAGAATCGCCTACTATTAAAATATTCTTACCTTTAGCAGGAGAATCAGTGGTACCTTCAACCTCACTAACCACTGAAGTACACTCGTCTTGGAGAACAGAGAATCGATTTCCTACCTTCACATCTTCTCTATTAACTCTCATCTTCCTTCTTCCTGAACTGTGAACCACTTGCCACTTAAAGCGGCTGCCACTCTCACTGCTGGTGACCATTCCTACCTTACCAGCTAAATCCTTCTCACACTCACTCCCAAACTCATCTATGCGAAGCTTCAGCTTCCTATTTTTCTCCTTAAGAAGTAGAATCTCCTTCTTCAACACATGAACCTGGGATTCTAAAGCACTACAACAAGCCATGGTATGGGTAACAGCCCACGCTAACTCCCAAGAGCTTGGCAGGTATGACCGCATTTGACCACTGACCTCAGCGTACTGACCACTGACCTCAGCTTGTATGTGGCCAGCAGTAACAGTCTGGCTGATCAGACCCTGATCCACCATGAGGCCTGGTTTCAGACCGGGCCGCGGGGGCGTTGACCTTCGAAACTCTCTCCAGGTAAACTCAAGGTCTCTTTCTGTCCTATCATGTCATTATTGTCTCACTCTCCTATATACGTTAGTGTTGGGTACATATACGGCCACATTCTTTTTTAAATCTTCTTAATATTGTTTTTCTTAATATCATTCTTCCTGTCATTGGCTATTGCTGTTCCTGGTTAGCTGCGCACTGCCTCTTTCCTTCCTTTGTCCTTAATTCTTATTGTCTCTGGAGGAGGTATTGTTTAACTTTCTTCTCTGCCCATGACACTATCCTTATCTGTTACTGTTCCCTGACACCTGCACTGTCTCTCTCCATATTCGTCGCCTATCTCCTAGAATGACACATTTATTTATACCCGTCCGATGGGACCTGAATCCATCCCTTCCTGCTTACCCCCTCCCCCTCTCCGCTCTCTCTCTCTTTCTCTCTCTCTCGTGTCCTATAGTTTCTCTTAGTATCTTCCACTCGTATTGTTGTCCATTCTTATTAATCTACCCATTAAGAAAACTTCAACATATCTCACCTGACTTTACGTCAGTATGTTCCCTATATATAGAACTATACCTAAGGCTGAAAAAAATCGGAAATATGATTAAAGTAATGCAGTTTATCTATGATAAATTTTAGAATGAATAAAAAGTGTTGAAGAGAAGAACAGTTCCCGAGAGTACATAAAGGTTTTAAATGTGCAAAAAATTTTAAGTTGTAAAGACCAGTGTATAATGTATGCACTGCACATGTCTCTCTTACATATTTGTGCTCACTGATTCTGGTTTCCAAATACTTAGAATTCTCCCTAGTGTCTTATTTTGGTTTCCAAACATTTAGGAGTCTCACAAATGTAAATCCTTTCACAGCTTCCACATGGGATCAGGTAAACTCTCACGCTGGATTGAGCAGTTTGCTCTCATCTATTCCTAGTGAGATCTAGATGGTGATAGTAGTACCGACTTTGACTTTACCTTGAGTTAAAGTGTGTGAAATGCTTTGATGTACAATGGTGCTTGGCAGTAATAGGTATCTACTGCTGATGCAGACTAGGGATTATGAGATATCAAGTTAAGGAGTAGTTTTCTTGTTCAGTTTATTTGAATTATTTTGGCGTTGTAATCACCTTAATGGAGAATCACGACCTCACCATCCTTATCACCAGCATTTACAAGAATATTTGAGTCTTTGATACAAGCAGTAAGGGCTTGAGTGGCACGTAGCACCTGGTTCGGTAATGGCTGCGGTAACAAGTCCTTGGATGAGGCCTTAATATCATTAGTTACTCAATGTGCTTCTGCTAAGCAAGTAGTGTATTTTTATTCCAGCCACGACACCAAAAAGATGAGTGGGGTAGTAATTAGATTCATCCTTAAAGCCATCGAGATTTGTAGCACACAGCACATTAGAAAAGAATGTTCATACATACAAAGGGTATTCATTAGTTTACACTTTCTCACAAAATTAATCAGTTAGTGCAAGAAGAAAACATTTTTGATATCTATTACTGTTAGAACAGGGAACTCGATTATCAGATGCTTAGTACTATAAAATATCGGCATATCTCAAAAAAATATAATCTTGATTTAACCCCGGGTAAGATCAAAGTCACTAATTTTACTGTTACCACCATCGAGAATCTCACCCGAAAATTAAAATAATCAACTATACAATCCAGTAAAGGAGTTTACTTGATCCCATGTTAAGGCTGCGATGAAATATACACTGGAGGGGACTTTACAAAAAATGTTTTGTTAACACATGACCAATATGTACATCATGAGAGAACATGACCAATGTGTGCACACAAAGGCACGTTATAGTTTGAAGAACACCTTTAAAACCTTAAATTGTAGAATTATCTATTGATGTCACATTCGACATTTATACAAATCTCTAGGCTCGACTGATCTTCAAACGCCAAATTTTGGGCTAGCCTAAGCTTTCATGATCGTTACTACTTTTACTTTACTATACAAGTGTTCCTTCTAATATCTCTGTATTAAACTGATGAAACTCATGGTGGGTGAAACGTCTTTCAAATATACCATTGAGAATGAAAATAACCCTTACACTTGTATACTAAATAATCTAGAACCTTATCATTCTGGAAGTGAAAAGGACTTGCGTGTTACAGGAAAAAGAACTGTGGAACCAAGACGGCAATATTACGTAAGTATCCGTAATGTGGTTAACAGAATACAATAATTTATATCACCAATTATATACAACAGGATACCGAAGATTATTCAACACATCTTTTCATTAGAAGTAAGACTTTATTCTGATTAAGCGTCGCAGGTCTAGTCTCATATTACAGAAGTGATATATCATTGCACGAGAGAGGCTGGGTTTCAGAAGCACTGCGGTAGGCCTACCGGCCTGCCGCAGTGCTCTTCTGTTCTCAAGTTCTTGTATACTTGAATATCTTTGATCAAGGAATGTGTCTTGGTCTTCAGCATGTCTGGAGAAATCAAGGGTTTTTAGCCTAACTATTTCATGGTGTCCGTGTCAACAAGTTTAAAACCAGAAATAGAATCATCTTAGTTTTTTCAATGACACTAAATTACTATACCAATGTTAAAAAAAAAATTGCCTCATACTCCCACTTTCCTCAATGCCGTTTGCATAAGCAAATGAGCGAAATGAAGCATAAAATGTCAACACTTGAAGGCTCGCTTCCACTTTGAATTATAGATTCACACTGTCACGTTTCTCATTTGATTTATTGGACATATTGGCGGCAAATAACAGACAACACGACACTCATGTATTGCTGGAATATCAATTTTAATAGTAAATACAACCCTTCAAGGGGGAAAGGGAGGGTTGCTTGATACTGGTGAAGAACTCTTGATCCAAGGAACTGAAGCTATCCTTTCTTTCTGATCAAACTACATTAGCTACTAGTTACAATAATAATAATAATAATAATATAATAATAATAATAAACATGTGTGTGTGGTGTTGTGTGTGTTGTGTGTGTGTTGTGTGTGGTTGTGTGTGTGTTGTGTGTGTGTGTGTGTTGTGTGTGTGTTGTGTGTGTGTGTGTGTGTGTGTTGTGTGTGTGTTTGTGTTGTGTGTGTGTTGTGTGTGTGTGTGTGTTGTGTGTTGTGTGTGTGTTGTGTGTGTGTTGTGTGTGTGTTGTGTGTGTGTGTGTGTGTTGTGTTGTGTGTGTGTTTGTGTGTGTGTTGTGTGTGTGTGTGTGTGTGTTGGTTGTGTGTGTGTTGTGTTGTGTGTGTGTTGTGTGGTGTGTTGTGTGTGTGTGTGTGTGTTGTTGTGTGTGTGTTGTGTGTGTGTTGTGTGTGTTTGTGTGTGTTGTGTGTGTGTGTGTGTGTGTTGTGTGTGTGTTGTGTGTGTGTTGTGTGTGTGTGTGTGTGTTGTGTGTGCGCGCGCGCGCAGATACATGGCATATATGGCACCGTCGCGATTACTTTTTGATTCCCTATGACACGTCATATTTCATTAGTTTGTCTGATTACACACTCTCCCCTCTCATTTCCCTCTCACTTTCCGTCTCTCGTATTCTCTCTCCGTATACCATTCTTTCGCCTCCCCTTTCCCCTCCTTCATCCAGCAGTAGCCTGGTTTGCTAATCGTTTAGCTAACCTTGTTTGCCGTTAATACTGACCCTACCATATATATATATATATATATATATATATATATATATATATATATATATATATATATATATATATATATATATATATATATATATATATATATTATATATATGTATATATATACATATATATACATACATACATACATACAGATACTACTTACTCGTCATAATTCATTAGTATGTTTGATTGCACTCGTCTTCCTCTCATTTCCCTCTCACTCTCCCTTTCTTATTCTCGCCCCATACACCATTCTTTCTCCTCCCCCTCCCCCTCCCCTTTCCTTCATCCAGCAGTAGCCTGATTTGCTAATCGTTTAACTAATCTTCTTTGTCGTTAATACCGACCCTACCTGCATCCCTGGACCACAAGTTTAATTAGATCTAATTGGCCTTGTTCGTCGTTAAGTTAATTGCTTTAATTTCAGTCGTTAAACAGGAGGTAGGGTGAGTGTGTGTATGTACGCGCGTGAGTGTCTGCGCATGAATGTATGTGTGCATGTCTGTATAAGTTTGATGTGCGTACAGGAAGATCAATCACATTAGGCTAAATAAACACTGGCAGTCTGTCTCCTGCCTCTCAGCATGTCTGGATCAGGCGAATACATATAAATGCTGCACTGAAATGACTTCCACGATGCACTTCTGATTTTCTCGTTAAGCAAATAATTAAACGGATCGTTTACTAAATATATTTAGTTAACTGCACTTGCCTCGATAATCTCTCCATAATCACTAGATAATTCAGTTTCAATTTGGATAAATTATCCCTTTCCAGCCAGCTCTCTGCTTCCTTAACCACAATGATCTCGTGCCTCGTTAGGCATTCGAATTACGTGTGTTAACGGCACTGATTTAGATCTTTAAATGTACACTTGCTTATGAAACTCATTTATTGCCAGGTACTTAATTAAGGCATCTCAATCGCACCTTAGTTATTAACGACGTAGTTCACCAATACACTATAATTAAAAAACTGTTTAGTATGTTTATCTGGGATACAGTTTGTAATTCTTGGGTCACAGTATCGGCTAGTCTTGTTGTCCGGGCAGCAAGGGTATCCCACATCTTGGTGCTAGTAGTGTAATTAGGCCTCGTCCACCTAGCTATATTCTGGGGAAATTTGTTCATTAGATTCATGGCAGGTTAATAAGAAGACTGGCAAGACAATATGAGAGACTTTACATATGTTGAGTCCATCTAATCGTACCAAATGTGCAGCTTGCACCTGCTGATCTTCTAAAAAAAAGGAAAAGGACTTTTTCTATCATAGATGTTACAAGAGAGTCGCATTCACTCGGCTCTAAGCTGACAAACTATGGGGAGAACCGTAAAAAGATGGGTAGGTTAAGAAGGAATATACATCTGGTGAGAAGATAGAAGGCATCGTGAGCATCGATGTTTTATATCCTGGTCTCCTGCTTTCTCAAGTCAGATTTTGTTTCCAGAAAGTCACTGACGGCATTTGACCCAGGTAGAGCACCAAGGGAGATTCTGTAGGTGAGATTAATGACTTTCTATGGGAGGCAACTATCTTGTTCGATGGTGTTTTTCTGACAGGTGATTTTTGCAGCGGGAGGAAGGTGGACGAGATTGTTCTCTCTGCAGCATTCGTTTACTGCTCTAACGTCAGATGTTGCTATGGATTTGTCCCTCCTGGGACAAATTCATAGCAACATCTGATTTGTACCTTCTGTTTGGTAACTCCTTGCAGGAGTTACGAAACAGAAGGATGTGCCATGCTAGGGTGGTTAGTAAGGCGCTCATGACCTCTTCGAAGAGGGTAACCTGACGGTATATTGAGTGCAAGCTGCTTTAGGGATATGGGCAACCTCCAGGCAGGTATTTGTTGGATTGCTTCTTTGAGGTTATCTGTGGTGGCGAAGCCTGAAAAGAAGCTCTTTCTGTTTGCTGGACTGCTGGTTGTAATTCTCTTAACGAACAGTCTGGTAACCAAGGCATCGGCAAGAGTTGTGGTAATACTGGACGAAGTCTGGTCTGTCGGAGAAATTCCACTCTTTATTACATATCTGATTTGTACAACACCATACAGTGTAGCTTTAGTGTCTATTGATTGCAGGTATCTGACTACTTGCTCCAATCTTGTGCTTTGCAGCTAGAAGGATGTACAACCTACATGAAGCGAGGTTTTGCTGTAAGGTGATGAGAAAAGGATTTGGAAGAGGCCAGGTTTTGGAGGTGAGCTAAGAATATTAGTATAATACAGTTATTTTATTAAAATAATGATACATCAGTCTGGCAGATACACAGTGATAACAAGAGCTAGCTATGTTTCTCTGTTCTATTCCGTCACACAGGATGGAATTCAATACAAGGAACTGAATTCTGTCAGCCTGAGTTGGAGATTTCAGGAGATCGTCAAGTATTTCAGCAAGGGTCCGTGGCCTGGATTGGTTACCTGGAGGTTACCTGGAGGTTATTCCGGGGATCAACGCCCCCGCGGCCCGGTCCATGATCAGGCCTCCCGATGGATCAGGGCCTGATCAACTAGGCTGTTACTGCTGGCCGCACGCAGTCCAACGTACGAGCCACAGCCCGGCTGATCCGGCACTGACTTTAGGTATCTGTCCAGCTCTCTCTTGAAGGCAGCCAGGGGTTTATTGGCAATTCCCCTAATGCTTTATGGGAGGCTGTTGAACAGATTTGGGCCCCGGACACTTATGGTGTTTTCCCTTAGTGTACCAATGGCGCCCCTACTTTTTATTGGGGGCATTTTGCATCGCCTGCCCAGTCTTTTACTTTCGTAGGGAGTGATTTCTGTGTGCAGATTTGGGACCATTCCTTCCAAGATTTTCCAAGTGTAGATTATGATATATCTCTCCCTCCTGCGTTCCAACGAGTACAAGTCAAGTGCTTCCAAGCGTCCCCAGTAGTTAAGGTGCTTGACAGAACTTATACGTGCAGTAAAGGATCTCTGTACACTCTCTAGATCTGCGATTTCACCTGCTTTGAATGGAGATGTTAATGTACAGCAGTATTCCAGCCTAGAGAGAACAAGTGATTTGAAAAGGATCATCATGGGCTTGGCATCTCTCGTTCTGAAAGTTCTCATTATCCATCCTATCATTTTCTTTGCACGTGCGATCGTGGCACTGTTGTGATCCTTGAAAGTGAGATCCTCAGACATTACTACTCCCAGGTCCCTTAAAGCAACAGCAAAGAACTACAGACCTATAGCACTAACATCCCATATCATAAAAATCTTTGAAAGGGTCCTAAGAAGCAAGATCACCACCCATCTAGAAACCCATCAGTTACACAACCCAGGGCAACATGGGTTTAGAACAGGTCGCTCCTGTCTGTCTCAACTGTTGGATCACTACGACAAGGTCCTAAATGCACTAGAAGACAAAAAGAATGCAGATGTAATATATACAGACTTTGCAGAAGCCTTCGACTAGTGTGACCATGGCGTAATAGCGCACAAAATGCGTGCTAAAGGAATAACAGGAAAAGTCGGTCGATGGATCTATAATTTCCTCACTAACAGAACACAGAGAGTAGTCGTCAACAGAGTAAAGTCCGAGGCAGCTACGGTGAAAATCTCTGTTCCACAAGGCACAGTACTCGCTCCCATCTTGTTCCTCATCCTCATATCCGACATAGACAAGGATGTCAGCCACAGCACCGTGTCTTCCTTTGCAGATGACACCTGAATCTGCATGACAGTGTCTTCCATTGCAGACACTGCAAGGCTCCAGGCGGACATCAACCGAATCTTTCAGTGGGCTGCAGAAAACAATATGAAGTTCAACGATGAGAAATTTCAATTACTCAGATATGGTAAACACGAGGAAATTAAATCTTCATCAGAGTACAAAACAAATTCTGGCCACAAAATAGAGCGAAACACCAACGTCAAAGACCTGGGAGTGATCATGTCGTAGGATCTCACCTTCAAGGACCATAACATTGTATCAATCGCATCTGCTAGAAAAATGACAGGATGGATAATGAGAACCTTCAAAACTAGGGAGGCCAAGCCCATGATGACACTCTTCAGGTCACTTGTTCTATCTAGGCTGGAATATTGCTGCACACTAACAGCACCTTTCAAGGCAGGTGAAATTGCTGACCTAGAAAATGTACAGAGAACCTTCACGGCGCGCATAACGGAGATAAAACACCTCAATTACTGGGAGCGCTTGAGGTTCCTGAACCTGTATTCTCTGGAACGCAGGCGGGAGAGACACATGATTATATACACCTGGAAAATCCTAGAGGGACTAGTACCGAACTTGCACACGAAAATCACTCACTACGAAAGCAAAAGACTTGGCAGACGATGCAACATCCCCCAATGAAAAGCAGGGGTGTCACTAGCACGTTAAGAGACCATACAATAAGTGTCAGGGGCACGAGACTGTTCAACTGCCTCCCAGCATACATAAGGGGGATTACCAACAGACCCCTGGCAGTCTTCAAGCTGGCACTGGACAAGCACCTAATGTCGGTTCCTACCAGCCGGGCTGTGGCTCGTACGTTGGTTTGCGTGCAGCCAGCAGCAACAGCCTGGTTGATCAGGCTCTGATCCACCAGGAGGCCTGGTCACAGACCGGGCCGCGGGGGCGTTGACCCCCGGAACTCTCTCCAGGTAAACTCCAGGTAAACATTATTTTTCCGCTCTATTGTATGGCCGGAGTCAGTAGTACACTCCGTTCTAGTTATTATCTCCTCCAGTTTTCCATAACGGAGTAGTTGGAATTTGTCCTCATTGAACATCATATTGTTTACCGTTGCCCACTGGAAAACTTTGTTTATATCTTCTTGGAGGTTAACCGCGTCCTCAGCAGATGACAGCCTCATGCAGATCCTAGTATCATCCGCAAAGGATGATACGGTGCTGTGGTGTATATCTCTGTTTATGTCTGATATGAGGATAAGGAATAAGATGGGGGCGAGTACTGTGCCTTGTGG
Organism: Cherax quadricarinatus; assembly: GCF_026875155.1. Taxonomy (NCBI): domain Eukaryota; kingdom Metazoa; phylum Arthropoda; class Malacostraca; order Decapoda; family Parastacidae; genus Cherax; species Cherax quadricarinatus. The sequence continues at coordinate 17,945,106 of NC_069436.1, forward strand.
AACAGTGCTCTTCACTATGGCAGCCTCCGATTTAACTCTGTTGACCACTACTCTTTGTGTTCGATTCGTTAGGAAGTTGAAGATCCATCTCCCCACTTTCCCAGTTATTCCTTTAGCACGTATTTTATGGGCTATTACGCCATGATCGCATTTGTCAAATGCTTTTGCAAAGTCTGTGTATATTACATCTGCATTCTGATTTTCTTCCAGTGCATCCAAGGCCATGTCATAGTGATCCAGTAGTTGTGAGAGGCAGGAGCGACCTGCCCTGAACCCATGTTGCCCTGGATTGTGCAGATTTTGGGAATCCAGGTGATTTGCAATCCTGCTTCTTAGCACTCTTTCAAAGATTTTTATGATGTGGGACGTCAGAGCTATTGGTCTATAGTTCTTAGCTAATGCTTTGCTGCCACCTTTATGGAGTGGGGCTATATCCGTTGTTTTAAGTGACTGTGGAATTTCACCCATGTCCAAGCTCCTCCTCCATAGTGTACTTAGGGCACGCGAGAGGGGTTTCTTGCAGTTCTTAATGAAAACAGAGTTCCACGAGTCTGGGCCCGGGGCTGAGTGCATAGGCATATTGTCAATGGCTTTTTCGAAATCTATCGGAGTTAGGGTAATGTCGAAAATCTGGCATACATTTATGGAGCTTTGAGGCTCATTCATGAAGAAATCATTTGGGTCGTCGATCCTCAGACCGATTAGTGGTTCACTAAACACAGAGTCGTACTGGGATTTCAATATTTCACTCATTTCCTTGTTGTCATCTGTGTAAGTCCCATCCTGTCTGAGTAAGGGCCCGATACTAGATGTGGTATTTGCCTTGTTTTTGGCATATGAAAAGAAATATTTTGAATTTCTTTCAATTTCACTAATAGCTTTAAGCTCCTCCTGCCTCTCCTGGTTCCTGTAAGAGTCATTTAGCTTAAGTTCGATAGTTTCCACTTCCCTGGTCACCGCCTCCTTTCGTATATCAGATATTCTAGCACTCCTGAGGAGCTCAGTGACTCTTCGTCGTCTTCTGTAGAGGGAGCGTCTTTTTCTCTCCAGTTTACTCCTGCTCTTCTTTCTTAGGGGAATATGCCTAGAACATGCTTCGGCTACCAGGAAGTTGATCCTTTCAAGGCACTGGTTTGGATCCATGTCATTTAAGACATCTTCCCAACATGTTTCGTTTAGGACATGGTTTACCTGGTCCCAGTTGATGTTCATGTTGTTGAAGTTGTATTTTGTGAAGACACCTTCACAGGTACATGCATTCTGCTGATCAGGACCCCTATGCATGTACGTCTGGACTTCGATTAGATTGTGATCGGAATTAGTTGTTTTTTTATATTCTTATGTCTCTTATCAGGTCCTCATTATTTGTGAAGATAAGGTCAAGTGTGTTTTCTAGTCTTGTTGGCTCCACTATCTGCTGGCTTAAGGTGTGTTTTTCGCAAAGACTTAGTAGCTCATGTGTGTGTGACCTTTCATCTGCGCTACCTCCGGGGATTGTTTCAGCTATAACATTATTTGCTACATTCTTCCATTTTGTATGCCTTAGGTTGAAATCACCAAGCAGTAAGATGTTTGGGGATGGAGCTGGAAGGTGAGTAATCACTTTCCCCACAGGGTCCAGAAGTTGACTCTGTAAACACAGCTAGACCACGTCAACTCGAGCTATAACCAGCTACAGTAGTGCAAGGTTGGTGAAGATTCAAACTATAGTTAAAAAAAAATCTTTTCACCACTCAAGTGCTCGGAGTTAACGGGAAACAGTCCAGTGGTTCCCGAGGCTGACCACTGACTTGGAGGGAAGCAATGGGGTGAGGAGAGACACTACGCGAAATGGTGGGGAGGAGGGGGTAAAAAGGTTTATTATGTTGACAGCGACCGCATTTCCAAGGTTGTGAGCCTTCCTGCACCCCGGCTGGTCAGGGCGTGGCGGGAGTAGTGGAAGTGGAAGGGGAGGTGGTTGTTGTGGTAGGTGATTGTAGGTAGAAGTGGTAGGGTAGTGGTGGATGGTGGTGTTGGGGTAGTGGTGGAAAGTTGGCGTTGGGTGTTGGTCGATGGTGGTGTTGCGGTGTTGGTCGATGGTGGTGTTGCGGTGTTGGTCGATGGTGGTGTTGCGGTGTTGGTCGATGGTGGTGTTGCGGTGTTGGTCGATGGTGGTGTTGCGGTGTTGGTCGATGGTGGTGTTGCGGTGTTGGTACACGTTGGTATTAAGGTGTTGGTAGATGGTGGTGATCAATTCTTCAACTTTCTTCCTTTCTACGCATTTCTTAAACTATTCTCCAGCCGGCTTTTAATTCTCTTACATTAAATTTTCCTATGTCTTTTTCTCAGTATCCCTCATCACTTTTTAGATCTCTAATCTGTTGATTTAATTTCTTCTTTCCTTACTTCCAAAGATAAACAATAGCCTCAATTTTCAATTAATATTTAAAATATATATATTTATATTTCTCATAAATTTCCGATAGATGATTATTAAATATTTATTTCCAGAGAATTACCCATTTCTAATTCGACTTCTGTTTAATTTTCAACTAAATTTGCATACAATACAAAAACAATAGTATTACAAATAAGAAACTACAACTTTGTTATATATAAACTTAGAGACTTGTGTTATCTTATCCATTTTCAATCATTTCATTCCTTGACATTCCCCTTTCTTCCCCTCTTTGTTTACATTCTCTCCTCTCCCCTCTCCATGCTCTTGTCTCCCCTCATTTCCTCTTCTTCCTCCTCCTCCGTCCCTCCACCTCTCTTCCCCTTTTAACTCACTGACCTCTATTCCAAAGCTCCCTCTCTCCCCTTCGCCTTCTTTAATTCTCCCCTCTTCCTTCTCTCCACTTCCTCTTCACCTCCTACTTTCCTCTTCCTCCTTCCCTCGTTGCTCCTTTCTCCCCTCCTCCTCCACCTCCACTACTTTATTTTTACCCTGGAACCCTTCTTACTGGCGTTTCCTCACCCTCTCTCCCTCCTCATTAACTCTCTCCCATGCACCCTGTTCTCATTATCTTCCTCTTCACTCTCCTGACTTTAATTATAATTATTTCATACTCCACACATGCACTCTTTGCCAATATTCACTCTCCTTCACTCTGTTTCTCGAGCTATCTCTGCTAGACTTTCATTCATTCTCTTTTAAACTTATTCTTCTCACTTTTTTTTTCTATACCCCTCACTATTCCACCAACTCTTTCTCCTTGTCCTCACTCTCTCTCTCTCTCTTCCCTCTCACGCTTTTCCCACTATCATTCTCATTCTCCTTACTCGTTCTCTCCTCACGCTCACTCTCTCCTCACGCTCACTCTCTCCCACGCTCACTATCTCCCCACGCTCACTCTCTCCCCACGCTCACTCTCTCCCCACGCTCACTCTCTCCCCACGCTCACTCTCTCCCCACGCTCACCTCTCTCCCCACGCTCACTCTCTCCCCCACTCTCACTCTCTCCCCCACTCTCACTCTCCCCCCCACTCTCACTCTCTCCCCCACTCTCACTCTCCCCCCACTCTCACTCTCCCCCCCACTCTCACTCTCCCCCCACTCTCACTCTCCCCCCCACTCTCACTCTCCCCCACTCTCACTCTCCCCCCACTCTCACTCTCCCCCACTCTCACTCTCTCCCCACTCTCACTCTCTCCCCACTCTCACTCTCTCCCCCACTCTCACTCTCTCCCCCACTCTCACTCTCTCCCCCACTCTCACTCTCCCCCATTCTCACTCTCCCCCACTCTCACTCCTCTCGTTCGCACTGCTTTCGTCGACTCAGTCAATCCAATCTTATTAGTACATTTCAGATATTTTTTTTTTTGCTTCAATGCATTTTTTTAATTTTATATTAGCCAGTCAGTAAGATAACCAGACAGTCAGTAAAGCAACCAGTCTGTTATCATAGTCAGTAAGGCATCCAGTCTTATCTAGACAGTCAGCAAGGCAGTCTATCATCCAGTCAGTAGTAAGGCATTCAGTCTATCAACCAGTCAGTCAATAAGGCATTCAGTCTATCATCCAGTCAGTCAGTAAGGCATTCAGTCTATCATCCAGTCAGTCAGTAAGGCATTCAGTTTATCATCCAGTCAGTCAGTAAGGCATTCAGTCGGAATATGTGTCAACATCCGAGTCAATGACTTCTCAGCCTTTTACTAAGTGCCAGATTAAGCAGGGCGTGATGACTTTCCTGGCCTGCACGCTGCTAGCAGCAAGTCTAATGTGATGGGTAAGTCAGCAGGCAGCGAGTGTAAAAGAAACCTTAATTAAAATCGATGACAGGATTGTCAGTAAGAGTATCAGTTGGAAAGTCATCCTACCAGTCAGTCTTAGTCGTTTAGACAGTCAGGAAGTTATAATCAGTTTGCTAGTTCGTAGCTCGTTGTCAATCTATTCGTCTATATCTAAATCAGTCTCTCTCTCTCTCTCTCTCTCTCTCTCTCTCTCTCTCTCTCTCTCTCTCTCTCTCTCTCTCTCTCTCCTCTCTCCCTTTCCCTTTTTCTCTTCCTTTCCCTTTCTCTCTCTCTTCCCCCCCCCTTTTTTTTAACACAGGGTTTGACAAGATAAGGTTAAGGATCCCTAGCCATATTGACAAACTATTTACAGGTTAAGGATTCCTAACTTTACTGACAAGCTAAGAGCTTTTACCTACATCAGCTCATTTGAAAGCATTTATATTGTTATAAAACATACAAATATTTTTATTGTTATGAAACATGCAAGTATGGATTAAGTTGGAGCCATCTGTAGGCCAGCATTTTCATTTGATCAACTGACTTTATCTCGTTGACATAATAATGCTGTACGAATGAGTTCCATACTCGAGTCATCCTGGGGATAAATGATCTCAGATGAAGTGATGTTCTGGAGAAGGGTACAGCCAGAGTGAAGTTGCTGCTTTTTGCCCGTCTTGTGGTATAGAAGCTTGCTTCACGCTGTCCTCGAAGTGGACCCAATTGTGGTACTTTGACAATAATGGCCTTGTACTTAACAGTAAGGCCACTCACATCCCTCCTGTGTTGAAGGCTCTGCTGAAATGACAGATCTATCCAGGATGGGTCCAGGCGAGAGATGAGACGTCATCCTCTGTTCTCTACTCTGTCAAGCAGTCGCAGATGAGGATGGGGGGGGGCAGGCAAACCAAGAAAGTGGAGCATACTCAAGGTGTGAGCGTACTTGTGTCTCATACAGAATCTTGCAAACCTACTGTCAAGCAGATGCAAGGTACGGCGAAGTGCTCTAAGCTTCTGGGCTGCCTTGTTTGCAAGATTCAGAGCATAGTTCTTCATGGCCAGTTTGGAGTCAAATTTCACCCCGAGGATATCAACTTCTTCCCCAGGTACCAACACCCTCCCATTCATGCTTACTACTGCACCGGCATTACCATCATGGTGCCTAGAGACCATTTGCGTTTTCTCATGTGCAAATGTTACTTGCCATCTCTCTCTCCCTTTCCTTCTCTTTCTCTCCCTTACCCTTGCTCTCTCTCTCTCCTTTCTCCCTCCCTCTATCTCTCTCTCTTTCCCTCTATCTCTTTTACCCTTTCTCTCCCTTTCCCCCCCATCTCTCTCCTTCCCTCTTCACTTATCTTCCCCATCCTGTTTTCATCTTCAATGCTTATTTCCCTCTAATTTACAAGTTATTACTTTAATTCTCGTCCCTTCTTGTTCCTCCCTTCGCCAGTGCAATTCTCCTTTTTTTTTTTTTATCCCTTTACATTTAGGCGTTACAAAAGTATATGTAAGAGTTCCTGCATGTATTTAACTAGCTGTTATACTGCCACAGCTCATTTCAAAGTCCTCCAGTAGCAAAAAACTCAATTATAAAGATAATTGGTGCATACATTCTTTAATAGTAAAAATGCATACAGATTCAGGGTGAGCTTATAACCATTTGTGTACCAGATTTTTTTTCATACAGAGGGCTGAAGAAGTTTCGGTCATTCAACGGAAGGATTTGGGAAGGCTCGATCCTCCTTCCGAGACTCATCTCAGATGTGTGGTTTTAGCAATCAAAATGCAAGTGGATAGAACTTTCATCAATTGTACGGTAATCTCATCAAGTACCTCGAATATTTTCGGCGTGCATATTAAAAACCCAACTGAATAAAAAAAAAGACATTGGTGGAAAGGTGAGCTGAGAATGCTACAGGGAAAGTACAACTGCGTATGACTTCTCGTCTTGTGGTATAACAGGTAACTCCTGATTCTTCACTAAATTAAGCCACATGGGTGAGATGTAGAGAAGATCGATCTTCTACATCTCCCGTTATTGCTTAAATATCTTCTGAAAAGTCAAGTTTAACGCCAACGTGTCAAGTTCAGAATAATAATAAGAGTGGAAAGAAAAGACCATTAATGAGAACTTAATCAATGCGAAAATAAACTTGTGCCTCTCAAAGTTTTACAGTGTTTACCAGTGTTCAGTGTGATGTGCTGTGTGTTGCTGGAGGTTCCTTGGTTGCCTGGCTTACAAGATTCACCTCATTTTGTCTTCCACGAAGTGGATTTGTTTTCTAGAAAATATCTTCACTTATATTTTTATTCTAGGAAATGTAATCTGCCATCATCAGTTACAGATAGAATCTCTCTCTCTCTCTCTCTCTCTCTCTCTCTCTCTCTCTCTCTCACACACACACATTGTCTTTAATAACAACAGCTCCCCCTTTCTCATCCAGTGGTTAATCCTTCTTTTTATTAGTAATTGCTGGTTTCTCCTTGTTCTGCTTATCATTTCGGTAATTGATACTTTTTTATTCTTTTATTGATTTTTACTTGTTGTATTTGTATGCAAATGTCGTTGTTAATGCAAGCACTGTTGATGTTGTATCTGTTGTTGAATCTATCGTTGATGTTGTATCTCTTATTGAGTCTATTGTTGTATCTGTTGTTGTATCTTCAGTTAATGTTGTATCTCAAGTTGTTATTGTCGTAGCTTCAGTTGTTATTGTTGCATCTGTAGTTGTTATTGTTGTATCTGTAGTTATTGTTGTATCTGTAGTTATTGTTGTATCTGTAGTTGTTATTGTTGCATCTGTAGTTATTGTTGCATCTGTAGTTGTTGCATCTGTTGTTATTGTTGCATCTGTAGTTGTTATTGTTGCATCTGTAGTCGTTATTGTTGCATCTGTAGTTATTGTTGCATCTGTAGTTGTTATTGTTGCATCTGTAGTTGTTATTGTTGCATCTGTAGTTGTTATTGTTGCATCTGTAGTTGTTATTGTTGCATCTTTTGTTGCTGTATCTGTTGCTGTTAATGCTAGAATGTATCGTTACATTTATCCGTTTTTTATTTGCTTTCAAGTAAATTAGTAAAAATTAAACGAGAAAGGAAATGAAACTTAGAAAATAGTGATAAAAATAATAGAGGAAAACATGAGAAAACAGAAACAAACTGAATAAATTGAGTAAGACAGCAAAATAATAATATTCCCTGGAATAGATGCCAAATCTGCACTTCGAAATTACTCCTTGTGAGAGCCAAAGGCTCGGCAGACGGCGCAAAACACCTCCAATGATAAGCAGGGATGCTATGAGTACACTAAGTGATAACCAAATAATCGAAAATGGACTAAAACTCTTAACAGACTTCCTTCATACATAAGGAGAATAGCCAGGAGACTTCCTTGATGTCTTCAAGAGAGAAATTGAATAAGATCCTCAAGATTGCTCCTGATTAGCCAGGCTGCGGTGTGCACGATGGACTGCGTACGGCTAGTACCAACAGTATGAATGACTTTGCTATCGTACAGGAAGATTTGTTTGATACCTGGCCGAGGGAGGTTGGTGATCCCTCTTCCCCTTGTTCCCCCTTCCCCGAAATCAAGTTACCTTTAGATAACAATCCACAAAAACAAATTAACAAACATTAAAAAAAAATCAGCAACAAATAGGAATAAACAGTGGACAATAATAAACTAAAACCACAACAGCACAACAGCGACGGCGAAACAATGACAGTTAAAACAATGGCTAAAAGAAAAACTAGTAACAGACCAAAAATAAGAAACAGTAACAATAACAACAAATAAGAACAACGAAAATATGACGCTTCTAGGTGCCAAAAGCTTCGAGTAATTCTGAAAATATGCATTGTCCTATACTTAGGGATGAAGGGAGGGAAGGATGGAGGTGTTAGGAGGAGGTGGTGGAGGAGGGGGGGGAGAGTAGAGGAGGGTCAGAAATTTGACGTGGTCCTGATCTTTGACCTATGACAAATCTCAGTGGGCTTCCAGATATATTAGTCTCTCTTTCTCTCTGTCTCTCTCTGTCTCTCTGTCTGTGTCTCTCTTTCTCTCTCCCACACACACACACTCCCCTTCTCCCCTTTATCCCTTGCTTACCTTCTCATTCTCCCCTGATTCTCTCCCAACCCTTCCTCATCACTCTCCCTCCCCATCACTCGCCCTCCCTTTCCCCTCACCTCTCACCCCTCACTATCACTCACCACCCTTTGCCTCTCCCTCCTTCGCACCTTTCATCTATCCCTCGCTTCCACTTTCCTCTCCTGCTATTTATTATATATTTATGTTTCACCAAGGTAGTTTGATAATTGCTTTCGGTAGTATATTTCTCCATTTGATTTTCTTGAGTCAGTCACTTATTTCGTCATACATTTATTATATATTATATATATATATATATATATATATATATTATATATATATATATATATATATATATATATTGTCAATACAGTAACTTCGATTTCTTATAGATACTATCTTATATAGACAATGAATATTTAGTATGAATATATTAAATATTATATAACATATATATTTGATTTCGTTTGCTTATAGTAAATTCGAATCGCTTAAATACAACTTATTTGCATATAGGACAAATAAAATTTTTGTGGTAGGCAATTTTTAACTTTGGGCCAAAATCATTTTACACTAACTAAGAAAAAATATATTTATTGTGATTTGTTTGGATTAATTTATGTAAGTCATTTAAATTACATTGTTGGATTGGCACGAAATAAATATTGTTTTTATAATAATTTAGCAATTTTTAAGATTATTTTCAAAATAATTTTTTTTTACTACGCTAATGTGGAATGCAGTATATCATTCTGACCGCTTTAACGAATATTCAGGAGATTCTAATTTTCATGTCTCTTGTCTCTTGCCGTTTTGCTATTCGTCCCGCATTTATATTACTTATTATATATTATATATTATATATATATATATTAAATATAGTATGTATTCTAATATATGTATATTATTGTGGTACTCGCCTTTATTGTGTTGCAGGTGCCGATACTCTAGCTCCCTGACCCCGTCTCATCTTCCCGAATACTAGGTCACTCCTCTCTGTCTCTCTTGTCCTCTCTCTCTTCATCCTTTTCTCTTTTCTGCTCGCTGGCTTTTGTCATGAGTTTTCTCGTGTAAAGTATGTTGGTTCCTGATCCTTGAATACTCACTTGCTTCTATTCATTCGACTACTTTATGACTGAAGAAATACCTCCTAGCATCCCTTTGACTCATCTGGGTCTTCAACTTCCAATTGTGACTCCCTGTTTCTGTGTCCCCTCTTTGGAACATCCTATGTGTGTGTTGTGTGTGTGTGTGTGTGTGTGTGTGTGTGTGGTGTGTGTGTGAATCCTTGAAACGTTGCCTTAATGATCCTTCTATTATTGACAGAAATTCAATCTAGCACATTTTATATCAAATATTTCTACCGTCAACTTTCTACCCAATCTATTCTCCTTCCAAAATTATTTCACCCACATTACTTTACCACCTGTGCCTCGCCCTCCAACTCTTCACCCACCTATTCTTTACCCGCTTATTCTTCACCCGCTTATTCTTCACCCGCTTATTCTTCACCCGCTTATTCTTCACCCGCTCATTCTTCACCCGCTTATTCTTCACCCGCTCATTCTTCACTCACCTATCCTTTACCCACCTATCCTTCACGATTTTGCTGTCCATAAACATTCCTCGTCCCGTCCCATTGCAAACCCTTGTTGTACAATATGTATTCATTCTATCTGTTAGTTCTTACCACTCTCCCACTTTCTATACGACTCTCCATCCCACCTACTTTCCTTCCATCCCTTTATCTTCCACTCTTCCTGCTTTCCTTCTCCAACTCCCTAGCTCCCAGCCACTCTCCACCTCCCTCCCATTCTCCATACCTTTCTTTCACTATCCCTACAACCTTTTTTTTCCCCATTCTCTCAGTTTTCCTGTTCCCCTTCCAGCCCCCTTCCCATCCCCTTCCCTTTTCTCTCCTACTATTTTACTTCATACTACCCTCACTCAATTTCCCCTCATTAGTACTCTCTCTCCCCCTCTGTGCCTCCTCAACCCCTCACCCCTCCTCTGCCTTATTGCGACTTCAACCTTCCGACTCTCTCCTCCACTTCCAGCTCTTCAGGGGCAGTGCCATTAGGCCAGTGAAGAGCTCTTGATCCGGAGAATTGGAAGCACCCTACCCTTCCTTAGATGAAATCTGATTACTTCATATTCCCTATCATTGTGTGGCCCCTACAAATTTAGTGTTTGTAAGAAGTACAAGAAAAAGGGAAAATAAAAATAACAGGAAAAGCAACTGAGAAGTAGATGAAGTAGACGAAGAAGAAGATCCTTCACTTCACTCTCCTACCTTACCACATTTTTCTCTCCCCTTTTACTTTAATTTTCCCATCTCCTTTTAATTTCTCTCTCTCTCTCTCTCTCTCTCTCTCTCTCTCTCTCTCTCTCTCTCTCTCTCCCCTCCCAAGACCTTTCAAAAAGCTGCTATGTAAAGTACATATTCTCGTCTTTCCTGAGAACTCAGTACACAACGCTGAGGTTCTGGAGCTACACACTGGCTTTATTTTTTTGTCAAAATATTTAAAAAACACAACGGAGTGTCACGAAGCTACTCACAGTATTATAAAGCACATAGTTCTCTGTGAAAACAATTCGGTATCGAAAAATCGCAATTCTTGATTACAGAAATGTCACAACACAGCGATCCCGTTCAAAATTATGATACTTGACAAATTTGACCCACTCCTTCATTAATGATTATTCATATGAGGCAATAAACCTTTATTTTGGGGGAGGTCTTTCAGAGTTTTAGAGATTCGACTCACCGTCTTCATACCTGTCCCATCGCTCAACATGAACTATCTTGAGTGCTGCGTGATATAATGCAACACACAAGGCATGAACCTGTGAGGCAAGAGCTGCAACACTAATGCAAATGAAACGTTTTATTTGCAGTAGAGCAGATTCCTCCAAATATAAGAGTTGAAATAAAGACCTTGCAAGAACTGGCTATGGTATTTAAAGCAATTTTACGCAACTGAGGCAGATATATATATTATATTATATATATATATATATATATATATATTTCTACTGAATGTGCGTTATTCGTGTGTGTGCGTGTGAATATATTATATAATATAATATAAATTATATATATATACATATATATTATATATATATATATATATACATTATATATATATATACATTATATATATATAATATATATATATATATATATATATATATATATATATATATATATATATATATATATATATATATATATATACACACACGAATAACGCACATTCAGTAGCACAGAGAAAACGCAAATATTTTCAGTCTTGCTCTTCAGTATCATTCATCTCAAGAAATGGCGAGGCTTGAACTTCCGGACCCTACAAAGCAACAGACACGATAGCTAATAGTATTCACTGAGTTCTACTTAGGCAATATGCCTCTTATTTAACTGTTTCGAATATGGTGGAGTTTTGTCATGAAATAGACTAAGCGTCGTCGAGAGCGAAACGTGGTATTTAAAAAATTTTTGCTTTGTCCACGTGTCTTGAATTTCTCTGAAACACTTTTTTTTTTTTCATCAACTCTATTGGAGAACAAATTGTCCACGAGTTCCGTTACTGATTACGTTTCGCCCACCCAGTGGACTTATCAAGTTACAAACATTAGTTTGTGAATATGAATGTGTGGCTTATATTTTAATGAGACGTTACATATACCCAGTGAGGACTGATAAAATCTCTGTTGGGCGAAACATCTCAATAAAATTTAACCTTCACGCTGCTACATAATACATTATTTTACATCTGTGACTATGTTAAAGGCCATCGTGTAGAAGCGAAACGTCATCAATAAAGGCTCGAATTATACTGCTTATGTATCTCTTTCCACAGTGTCTGTATTTTATGTCGTTATTTCTCTCAAGACTAGCCAGTTCCTCTTAACACAGAGCGTTGATATCGCGCTGACTTTTATCATGTATACTTCCATGAACGTTTGCTTGTCTGTCTGTCTGTCTGTCTGTGTCTGTCTTTCTGTGTGTGTCTGTCTGTCTGTCTCTGTCTCTCTCTCTCTCTCTCTCTCTCTCTCTCTCTCTCCCCACTATTCACTCACCGTCCCCTCTCCCTTTCTGCGCTCCCCACACATGTGCGATTTTTTGTAGAGCGCTAATAACACAGACGGATTATAACCCGGCGCTGATTATGATTGCATTATGATAATTAGAATACCACGGACAAAAAGCAGAGGGGGAAAATTGAGGGAGAGGGGAGCTGCCGAGGGTTGTAGCGAAGGGTGAGGGAAAATTGGGTGGAGTGGGAGAGGAGGCGACAGAGAGGGGGCTGGGGGAAGGGTTGAGAGAGAAAGGGTGGATTGGGATGGACGGAAGGAAGGGATGGGAGAAAATGGGTAACTGGGAAGAGGGGGGAGGGAGGAGGTTGAAGAAAGGGAGGTGGGTAGATAAGAGTAAAGAGAGGTACAGAAAGGAATAAAAGTAAAGGTCTGAAGGGAGAACAAACTGGAGGGGAAAGAATGGAACAAAAATGAGTCTTAGAAGAATAAGGAAGGGAGGGAAAATAATGAGTATTATAGTCTAGAAAATGAAAAGAATAATTGAAAACAATCAAGTCAATAAGCAAAGGGAAAAATAAATGGAAGGCTGATAGAGATAAAACACATGATTCGAGCAGCACAACAAATCTACAAGACATACTGAAAGAGATTTTTTTTTTTCACACGCTCAACAGGGACGACGGGAGGAGATGAACTATTTGATATTCATCGCAACCTAACACTGAGTGTATCAGATAAAGTGAACCCTTAGAAGCAAAATAGCAGTACATCTTGGTGAAAGGACGATTTTAGCTTCCTGAAAAAGAAGCTGTGAATGAGTAAATACAATGTTACAATGAGCTAAATGAACAACAGCGGAAAGGATAGTGGACGTCCTTGTCACTCAATGGCACCGAAAAAGTTGGAACAATAGGAAAATAGAGGCAAAGATTCAACGGCATCATAATATCCAATAATATTTCATAGTAGGAAAAATGTAGATTAAGAGATTAAGTAAGAATAGAACAATAGGGACAGACACGAAGTAAAAAAGTAAATAATAGCCATTAATGAATTCTCTAAAAAAGCAGTAACGCACAAACAATAAAAAATGAGGCAGCAACTGGTGTTGAAGTACATTAACGAACTATAAAACAAAACATCAAAAGAAAACAGGTGGGGGGCAGAGGGAAAAGCATCACAAATAATTTGACACCTTGCGATAATGAGGAAGCAGAGACCTTCCCAAACATTCTTGAGATCCTACGCAAGTTACTAAGACACAAGAGCTGTTAGAATGCTGGAAATCTGCAAACATAGTATAGACACTAAAAAAAATAACATCGACAAGAAGCTCTAAACTGAATATCAGCATATATTGCAAAGTAATGCAGAAAATAATGATTAAGTTACTAAACCACCTAGTTAATACGTTGTCATAAAATTCAACATGGGTAACATAGATTTTCTGACTATTTAGCCTAAGTTTAATGAAGAGATGACAAACATCAGACCGGAAAAAGAACAGGCGTACTGCATGGACCGATGCTTCCAAAACACCTCCTTTGACAATCTCTCATAGGAAACATACATATAAACTAAAACACCAATATAGAGTGACTGGCACGGCAATACTGTTGATAAAAGAAATCTTAGCAAACTGAAAACAGAGTCACATCAACTTCATAGGTAAAGTATGCATATATAAGATAACCGTTAAAAAAATCTGAGCAAAGAAACATTCACATTACTGTGCACAGCATATGTAAGACCGGTACTAGAGTTCGCTGGGACAGAAGGGAGCCTTCATTTCATCAAACTCGCAAAAATACTCGAGAAAGCTGAAGATGGATCCCAGAACTCCATGGGCTGAAAATGTAATGGAAGTTAGAAGAATTCAGGGACTAAGAAGCAAATATGAGTTACAGTTCAACATTCGTATACACAATCCTGCTGGTGGCCCACACCCAGTAGTACTTATACCAAAAACTGTTTTCATCGCCAGAGTCAACACTGACTACATGTGCAGGCCAAAACGACACCCACTGTCAAGGATTGACTCCGGCATCACCATAAACGACATTGTATCATCCAGAACTGTAATCATTAACCAAAACGATATCTGCCTCCCCCAGACAAAGCACCATTCAGGACATCTGCACCAAATCCTCAGCGCCACTCAGGACATCTAGACCAAGCGAAGTTCTCAGCGCTGAGGACTTAGCCAAGTCCTCAGCGCCACTCAGGACATCAACACCCAGCCAAGTCCTCAGCGCTACTCAGGACATCAACACCCAGCCAAGTCCTCAGCGCCACTCAGGACATCTACACCATGGACTTGCACACTACGCTCACTCGCTTATTATCCCCTTACTCATTTTAATTCTACTAATGAAAGCATGCAGCACATCAAACGTTCCAAAATTACAGTATATTTGGCGGCTTTGAATGAAGGTGTGTGTGTGTGTGTGTGTGTGTGTGTGTGTGTGTGTGTGTGTGTGTGTGTGTGTGTGTGTGTGTGTGTGTGTGTGTGTGTGCGCTGCGCGCGCGCGCGTGGACGCTTTCTCTCTCTCCCCTATTTCACCTATCTCTGATTAAGGAGTCGATTTTCTGTTTCTCCTTTTAATGCGACACATTTCACAAGTTTCCTCCCTCATGGGCCCTGTTCTTTCTGTCCTTTACAGTGTGTATAACTGCATATAGCTTGCCGTCTACAGTCATTACACCTGAAGAAGAGACGCCTCTGCGTCTTTAATTTTCACCTTTGCCCCTTGCTCCTGAGTCCCACCTTCCGAACAATGTTCTCTGCATTATGAAGTTCTTTAAGTATCTTATTCGCTTTCATTTACCTTCTTTTTAACCTTTATTTCAATTACAGTTTTTTAATTGATTACTATTTTCTAGTTTCTCTGTCAGCAACTTTTCAAATATCCGTTTTGCTCAAGACTAAATGTCACCCCAGCCATAAATATCCTTCTAAATTCTTATTTTTTTCCTTTGCTGCCATTGGCGAGTACTTTCATAAACCTTATTGTCACAGGTTACACTATTATACTCTTTGTGTATAAGATTCCTATGGCACAATGAACCTTCCTCAGATCATCTCTCTCTCAATTACTACAGTTTTTCCTCCAGCCTTCCATCTTTCCTTGTCACTCTGCAACTCGTCTAATTATCTATACTTTATTTTGATACCTAGTAATAAGTCCATAAATTTCTTCAGATGACTATTTCAATTTGTACCGAGTTTATTAAGTCCCATTTTTTCCTCAGCCATCTTTCCTCACTGCTGCTCAGGCTTGGCGGCTGACCATCACTGCTGCTCAGGCTTGGCGGCTGACCATCACTGCTGCTCAGGCTTGGCGGCTGACCCTCACTACTGCTCAGGCTTAGCGGCTGACCCTCACTGCTGTTTCGACTTGGTGGCTGACCCTCACTGCTGCTCAGGCTTGACGGCTGACCCTCACTGCTGCTCAGGCTTGACGGCTGACCCCTCACTGCTGCTCAGGCTTGGCGGCTGACCCTCGCTGCTGACTACCAATCACCAACAGCCTGACTGACGAGTGATTAACAGAGAGGATTGAGCTGCCACCCTTTCTTGCACTGAATGACCTACACTGACGAAGGATCGTGCCTCTACGACTCCTTGCGCTGAAGGACCTACACGGATGAACGATCGTGTCCCCACGACTCCTTGCTCTGAATGACTTACTCAGATGAACGATCGTTTCCCCACGACTCCTTGTGCTGAATGATTTACACGGATGAACGATGGTTCATCCTTGTAAATCACGACTCCTTGCGCTGAATAATCTACTCATATGAACGATCGTTTCCCCACGACTTCTTGCGCTGAATGATTTACACGGATGAACGATTGTGTCCCCACGACTCCTGGCGCTGAATGACCTACTCAGATGAATGATCGCGTCCCCACGACTCCTTGCGCTGAATTATCTACTCATATGAACGATCGTTTCCCCACGACTTCTTGCGCTGAATGACCTACTCAGATAAACGATCGTTTCCCCACGACTCCTTGCGCTGAATGACCTACTCAGATAAACGATCGTTTCCCCACGACTCCGTGCGCAGACTAACCTACACGGATGAACTATCATGTCCCCACGACTCCTTGCTCTGAATGATTTACACGGATGAACGATCGTCTCCCCAAGACTCCTTGGGCTGAATAAGCTACACTGGCGAAGGATCGTGCCTCCACGACTACTCGCGCTAAACAACCTTTAGGGAAGGAGGATCAAGCCCCCAGTGCTTGGGCTAAAAAAAAAAAAACCTAAACTGGGTCACCAATTTACTTAAATAAAAGAAAATGTAAACTGCTGACTCGTGCTCGTCGTCCAACTACCAGTGTCAGTGGACACTTTCAAATTACTCGAGCAGGGATTGTACTGTTGGCTGGTCACCAGACAGGCAGCTTTTTTTTTTTTTTTTTTTTTCCACTGAACTGATTCACAGGCAGTTTTGTCACACGTAACTCATCCACCGGCTGTTTTACCGCACAGAACTCCTTCACCGGCAGTTTTAACACACAGAACTCATCCAGCGGCAGTTTTACCACACAGAACTCATCCAGCGGCAGTTTTACCACACAGAACTCATTCAGCGGCAGTTTTCGTGGAATTATCACTTCCGCGATATTATCACAGTCGTCAAATTTAAGGCAATTTATTTTGTCTTTCTTTCTTGCATCATAAATGACCTTAGCTCTGATTTCTCTTTAATTAGTTTCACATTTTTCTTTCCTTTGGAACATTTCACTGTATGTGCGTATGTGTGCGTATGTATATGCCTAACCTATTTGTGGTTGCAGGGGTCGCGCCACAGCTCCTGGCACCGCCTCTTCGTTGGTCGTTACTAGATCTACTCTCTCCTTGCTCCATGAGCTTTATCGAACCTCTTCTTAAAGCTATGTATGGATCCTGCCTCCACAACATCACTCTCTAGATTGTTCCACTTCCTGACAACTCTATGACTGAAGAAATACTTCCTAACAACCTTGTGACTCCTTTTACTTTTCAACTTCCAGCTGTGAACCCTCGTTGTTGTGTCCCATGTCTGACACATTATGTCCCTATCCACTTTGTCAATTTCTCTTAGTATTATATATGTCCTTATCATGTCCCCCCTATCCTGCCTGTCCTCCAGTGTCGTCAGGTTGATTCCCCTCAACCTCTTCTCTTAGGTCATATCCCTTAGCTCCGGGACTAGTCTTGCGTGTGTACTCGCCTAACTGTATTCACCTAATTGTGGTTGCGGGGAGTTGATTCATAGGTTTTGACCCCGCCATTCAATGGGCACTACCAGGTCCTCTCTCCCTGCTACATGAATTGCATCCTACCTCATTTTAAAACGAATGGATTCTGCCTCCACTCCGTCACTTTCCAGACTGAACCACTTCCTGACTACTCTAACTGAAGAAATACTTCCTAACATCCCTTTGACTCGTCTGAGTCTTCAACTTCCAATTGTGTGTGCGTGTGTGTAGGGGAGGATAGGTGGGTATGGGGAGAGAGAGAGAGAGAGAGAGAGAGAGAGAGAGAGAGAGAGAGAGAGAGAGAGAGAGAGAGAGAGAGGAGGTGGGGGGATGTGGGGGATAGTCTCGGGTCCTGTGCCTTTTGTAGTCACCATGGATGAAAGGGTTCCCCATTGTGGCGCATTTGCTGCATATCCCTCATCATCATGTCGTGCCCGCGGGCCACCAATCAGGGGCCAGCTTTCTGCCTACACTGGATTGTGATTGGCTGCTGGGACTCCCTTGGCCAAGCCAGCTCCAGTTTCCGACGTGTTGTTAATGTTATTAATGGGGGAGGGTGTATTACCAGGATAATTACTGCGTTATTATCATGAGAGAGAGAGAGAGAGAGAGAGAGAGAGAGAGAGAGAGAGAGAGAGAGAGAAAGTGAGAGAGAAGGGATATAGAGGAGAGAATGGGTAAGCTTATAGAGGGAGAGGGAGAAAGAAGCCATCCATCACAATCCCCCCATCTTCACCTCCCCACCACAAACCCTAGTCTCCACCACCTCCAACCACAATCCCTCCAACCGCAATCCCTCAACTTTACCTTCCCTACCACAATCTCACGTCTCCACCACAATCCCTCATCTCCTCCACCTCAATCCCTCATCTACACATCCCTACTGTAATCGCCCATCTCCACCTCCTCTACCACAATCCCTCGCGTTCACTATCCCCACCACAGACAATCGTAGATCTGTGAGTCCATGTATCAGACACTATGATCTGTTGCGACCAAAAACGTTAGGGCAGACTAAAACGCTCACTAGATTATGGGACGCGATGACTGCTAGAATCAGGTTGGGATATCATCACCTGTGCCAGACGAATGCAATTATCACAGGTGAGCCTCACAACTCTGACTGTTCCAGTTTAAAAAGAGGCAGACGACTTTTACCACTACATAGTTGAGTTTTCATTTATCAGAGACTTTAGGCCTGTTGGAATAGGGTCTGGAATTATTATGGTGTATTTGTGGATATCCTCAATGACCACTCTGAATTTGTCAACAATCGTTAGCAGCCCAGTGGAAGCCTAACTATATGCCAATGCATATTATATATGTCATGCCGACTAGGTAAATCTTGCGATTTCGGCTTCAAAAATAGCAACGTTCTTCTTGCCGAATAATGCAAGCGAAAATTTGTGTGACCAGTAATTTCGAAAAAATCATTCTGAACCTAACAAAAAAAAAATTCCATTGTGTTTGTTTATTATTAAATTATTGCAAACTTATCTAAAATGTATTTGGTTGAATTAGGCTAAATTAAATTGCGCTTGTTATAATAAGATTAAGTTTTCAAAGGTTCTTTTGGTACAAAATTATTCATTTTTACATTAATAAAAATTAAAAAAAAGAAATACATCTTTGAACGTACAAGAGAAAATTGTAGAAAGGACTTAATTTTAAATGAGTTCTTGCTAAATGACCAGTTTCACGTATTCGGCACGACATATATTATATATATATATATATATATATATATATAATATATATATATATATATATATATATATTTTTATATATATATATATATATATATATATGGCGACGCCTCAGCGTCGCCATCCAGAGGGAAATGCTTGCCTCGGAGGAGCTGGAGGAAATTCATCATCTTTGATACATTGTGCCATTGTATTCATGTTTATGTTTTTTTCTGTCAAATGCATTTTGTTTATTAATAAATGTTCACATAGAAAAAAAAATATATAGGGGGTGGTAGGAGAAGAAAATATTCAAACAGCTCCGGGGAGAATCTTGAGTTTTCTCTGAGGTACGTTTATTGTCTTCTCTGAGGATGAGGGTCCCCATTCCAGCTATAGAGGTATATATAATTTTATATATATATATATATATATATATATATAATATATATATATATATATACAATTATATATATATATATATATATATATATATATTATATATATATATACAATTATATATATATATATATATATATATATATATATATATATATATATTTTTTATTATTTATTATCACACCGGCCGATTCCCACCAAGGCAGGGTGGCCCGAAAAAGAAAAACTTTCACCATCATTCACTCCATCACTGTCTTGCCAGAAGGGTGCTTTACACTACAGTTTTTAAACTGCAACATTAACACCCCTCCTTCAGAGTGCAGGCACTGTACTTCCCATCTCCAGGACTCAAGTCCGGCCTGCCGGTTTCCCTGAATCCCTTCATAAATGTTACTTTGCTCACACTCCAACAGCACGTCAAGTATTAAAAACCATTTGTCTCCATTCACTCCTATCAAACACGCTCACGCATGCCTGCTGGAAGTCCAAGCCCCTCGCACACAAAACCTCCTTTACCCCCTCCCTCCAACCCTTCCTAGGCCGACCCCTACCCCGCCTTCCTTCCACTACAGACTGATACACTCTTGAAGTCATTCTGTTTCGCTCCATTCTCTCTACATGTCCGAACCACCTCAACAACCCTTCCTCAGCCCTCTGGACAACAGTTTTGGTAATCCCGCACCTCCTCCTAACTTCCAAACTACGAATTCTCTGCATTATATTCACACCACACATTGCCCTCAGACATGACATCTCCACTGCCTCCAGCCTTCTCCTCGCTGCAACATTCATCACCCACGCTTCACACCCATATAAGAGCGTTGGTAAAACTATACTCTCATACATTCCCCTCTTTGCCTCCAAGGACAAAGTTCTTTGTTTCCACAGACTCCTAAGTGCACCACTCACTCTTTTTCCCTCATCAATTCTATGATTCACCTCATCTTTCATAGACCCATCCGCTGACACGTCCACTCCCAAATATCTGAATACGTTCACCTCCTCCATACTCTCTCCCTCCAATCTGATATTCAATCTTTCATCACCTAATCTTTTTGTTATCCTCATAACCTTACTCTTTCCTGTATTCACCTTTAATTTTCTTCTTTTGTACACCCTACCAAATTCATCCACCAATCTCTGCAACTTCTCTTCAGAATCTCCCAAGAGCACAGTGTCATCAGCAAAGAGCAGCTGTGACAACTCCCACTTTGTGTGTGATTCTTTATCTTTTAACTCCACGCCTCTTGCCAAAACCCTCGCATTTACTTCTCTTACAACCCCATCTATAAATATATTAAAACAACCACGGTGACATCACACATCCTTGTCTAAGGCCTACTTTTACTGGGAAAAAATTTCCCTCTTTCCTACATACTCTAACTTGAGCCTCACTATCCTCGTAAAAACTCTTCACTGCTTTCAGTAACCTACCTCCTACACCATACACTTGCAACATCTGCCACATTGCCCCCCTATCCACCCTGTCATACGCCTTTTCCAAATCCATAAATGCCACAAAGACCTCTTTAGCCTTATCTAAATACTGTTCACTTATATGTTTCACTGTAAACACCTGGTCCACACACCCCCTACCTTTCCTAAAGCCTCCTTGTTCATCTGCAATCCTATTCTCCGTCTTACTCTTAATTCTTTCAATTATAACTCTACCATACACTTTACCAGGTACACTCAACAGACTTATCCCCCTATAATTTTTGCACTCTCTTTTGTCCCCTTTGCCTTTATACAAAGGAACTATGCATGCTCTCTGCCAATCCCTAGGTACCTTACCCTCTTCCATACATTTATTAAATAATTGCACCAACCACTCCAAAACTATATCCCCACCTGCTTTTAACATTTCTATCTTTATCCCATCAATCCGGCTGCCTTACCCCCTTTCATTTTACCTACTGCCTCACGAACTTCCCCCACACTCACAACTGGCTCTTCCTCACTCCTACAAGATGTTATTCCTCCTTGCCCTATACACGAAATCACAGCTTCCCTATCTTCATCAACATTTAACAATTCCTCAAAATATTCCTTCCATCTTCCCAATACCTCTAACTCTCCATTTAATAACTCTCCTCTCCTATTTTTAACTGACAAATCCATTTGTTCTCTAGGCTTTCTTAACTTGTTAATCTCACTCCAAAACTTTTTCTTATTTTCAACAAAATTTGTTGATAACATCTCACCCACTCTCTCATTTGCTCTCTTTTTACATTGCTTCACCACTCTCTTAACTTCTCTCTTTTTCTCCATATACTCTTCCCTCCTTGCATCACTTCTACTTTGTAAAAACTTCTCATATGCTAACTTTTTCTCCCTTACTACTCTCTTTACATCATCATTCCACCAATCGCTCCTCTTCCCTCCTGCACCCATTTCCTGTAACCACAAACTTTGCATGAACACTCTAACACTACATTTTTAAACCTCCCCCATACCTCTTCGACCCCATTGCCTATGCTCTTATTAGCCCATCTATCCTCCAATAGCTGTTTATTTTCTTACCCTAACTGCCTCCTCTTTTAGTTTATAAACCTTCACCTCTCTCTTCCCTGATGCTTCTATTCTCCTTGTATCCCATCTACCTTTTACTCTCAGTATAGCTACAACTAGAAAGTGATCTGATATATCTGTGGCCCCTCTATAAACATGTACATCCTGAAGTCTACTCAACAGTCTTTTATCTACCAATACATAATCAACAAACTACTGTCATTTCGCCCTACATTTATATCGTGTATACTTATTTATCCTCTTTTTCTTAAAATATGTATTACCTATAACTAAACCCCTTTCTATACAAAGTTCAATCAAAGGGCTCCCATTATCATTTACACCTGGCACCCCAAACTTACCTACCACACCCTCTCTAAAAGTTTCTCCTACTTTAGCATTCAAGTCCCCTACACAATTACTCTCTCACTTGGTTCAAAGGCTCCTATACATCACTTAACATCTCCCAAAATCTCTCTCTCTCCTCTGCATTCCTCTCTTCTCCAGGTGCATACACGCTTTATTATGACCCACTTCTCGCATCCAACCTTTACTTTAATCCACATAATTCTTGAATTTACACATTCATATTCTCTTTTCTCCTTCCATAACTGATCATTTAACATTACTGCTACCCCTTCCTTTGCTCTAACTCTCTCAGATACTCCAGATTTAATCCCATTTATTTCCCCCCACTGAAAAATCTCCTACCCCCTTCAGCTTTGTTTCGCTTAGGGCCAGGACATCCAACTTCTTTTCATTCATAACATCAGCAATCATCTGTTTCTTGTCATCCGCACTACATCCACGCACATTTAAGCAACCCAGTTTTATAAAGTTTTTCTTCTTCTCTTTTTTAGTAATTGTATACAGGAGAAGGGGTTACTAGCCCATTGCTCCCGGCATTTTAGTCGCCTCATACGACACGCATGGCTTACGGAGGAAAGATTCTTTTCCACTTCCCATGGACAATAGAAGAAATAAAAAAGAACAAGAGCTATTTAGAAAAAAGAGAAAAACCTAGATGTATGTATATATATATATGCATGTGCGTGTCTGTGAAGTGTGACCAAGGTGTAAGTAGGAGTAGCAAGATATCCCTGTTATCTTAGCGTGTTTATGAGACAGAAAAAGAAACCAGCAATCCTACCATCATGCAAAACAGTTACAGGTTTTTGTTTCACAGTCATCTGGCAGGACGGTAGTACTTCCCTGGGTGGTTGCTGTCTACCAACCTACTACCTTATATATATATATATATATATATATATGTCGTGCCGAATATGTAAAACTGGTCAATTAGCAAGAACTCATTTAAAATCAAGTTCTTTCTAAAATTTTCTTTTATACGTTTAAAGATATATTTTTTTCATTAATGCTGATGTAAAAATTTATAATTTTGCACCAAAAGGAACTTAGAAAACTTACCTAACCTTATTATAACAAGCGCAATTTATTTTAGCCTAACCTAACTAAATATATTTTAGATTTGTTTGCAATAATTTAATACTAAACAAACACAGACAAAATATGTTTTTTTCGTTAGGTTCAGAATGATTTTGGTGAAATTATTGCATACACAAATTTTCACTTGTCCTATATGGCAAGATGAGCGTTGCTTTTTAAGCCAAGATCGCAAGTTCTGCCTATTCGGCACGACATTATATATATATATTATATATATATATATATATATATATATATATTATATATATATAATGGCATCACATTAAGCAGGTGATATCACAATATGCAAAACAACCACTTTAAAAAAAATAGTGAACTTCCAAGGTTTTCGTGATTTCTCACATCCAGGAAATGTAAAAATAAAAGATTAACAGAAGGCATATAAAGACCAGATTGTAGCTCGCGGTCAACATACAACACCTCACGTTTCCCTTTATGATGATGCGGGTGAGATGGTCATGAACCTATCAGACACAGCTTATATTTTACCCAAATTTTATGATTGTAAGTTGTCAAATGCATTTTAAATTCTTCCCAAATTTTATGAATTATAAGTCAATCTAATTTGTATAATCCTAATCCAATATTCATATTAATTTCAAAACTATTTTTTATTCCTCTCGAATATGGACCTGTTTAATACAACCTTATCGGCCGTTTGAAGATCAATTGGATAATTCTGTAGGTTAATCCATGTTTATATACATATACTGTACATGCGTACGAGTATGTATATACGTATATACATGTTTATATACATGTGTATGTGTATATTCATAATTATTACTTCTGTTTCTGTATTATGCCACATTTATATTATATTTTAACAATGCCACACCCTTTCCTCTCGCAAGTCTGACATGTGGGATATATTGCCACATTTAAGTACAGATTAGCACTACTTCAATGTACTTTTCTATGTGCCTTTGGTGTTGTCAGTTGTTCCTTATATATAAACAGTCGAAACTGTGCGCATTATGTGTGCACACGGGTGCTTGTATGTGTATAATTATATTTATGTACTCAAATGATTATACTGTATATTAGCTCATTTATACGAGTGCATGCGTGTGCATGACGAGTGTCGTGCTTCGTGTGTAACAGTGTGAGTTATGTTATGCAGTTTTTTTGTGTACGAAACAAGATTAACAACCTGGCTTTTGGGTTACATTAATGAAAAGCAGCTTAACCCTGCCCAACATATCGTGTACCATCGCTCATTTTTTATGAGTGTTGCTTATCACAGATGAAGTAGAGTTTTTGTCTCACGACCTTCAGGCTGGTCGTCGCCAGTTTAGTGTGTGTTCTCAGGCTGATCGTCGCCAGTTTAGTGTGTTCTCAGGCTGGTCGTCGCCAGTTTAGTGTGTGTTCTCAGGCTGATCGTCGCCAGTTTAGTGTGTTCTCAGGCTGGTCGTCGCCAGTTTAGTGTGTGTTCTCAGGCTGATCGTCGCCAGTTTAGTGTTCTCAGGCTGGTCGTCGCCAGTTTAGTGTGTATTCTCAGGCTGGTCGTCGCCAGTTTAGTGTTCTCAGGCTGGTCGTCGCCAGTTTAGTGTGTGTTCTCAGGCTGGTTGTCAACAGTTTAGTGCAAGTGTGCATTCTTAGAAATATAATGAAATTATAAAATGTCGAGTAGCTATTCCAACAATGAATCTGCATTATTTACGTACTGAATGCAACAATTTCTGAATGCAGTGATAACCTTCCTAAAAGGGAAACATCCATGTACATAGTCGGCAGTCAACTACAACATAGGCAATTATTACACAAATGGCAATCACATCCCCAGAGCACTGTCCATTATATAACAGATGTCAATCACAATATCCAACAAGATTGGACATTATATTACAAGTGGCAATCACAACCTTATTACAGTTGGGTCCAGGAGAGCAGGTGTAGTGACCAATATAACTTCGGTCACTTCCTACAGTTCTCCTGGTCTCTTGGTGTAATTATATTACCTCGTCTGTGTTTGTGTGTTGAGTAACAGTCTGTGTGTGTGTGTGTGTGTGTGTGTGTGTGTTACTAATTGTCACTGCTGGAAATAAGAGACACAAGAGCTACAATGCTACCTGGCTTACACCACAACAGAGAATGGTACTACTACACCTGTCTGAAACTTATCGGGATCGTTTACCATTATTTTATGTTACTATCATTATTATTATTATTATTATTATTATTTATTAATTTTCTGTTACTATTATATTCATTAAATACTTATTACAGTTATTTTTATTGGTTAATTTAGTATATTAATATTACATATTTTTTGCTCAATAGGGAGAGTGGCTCTAATTCCCTAAATCAAGAACTCTCCACCAGTATAAAGAACATGGGGTCTAGCACTCTCCTCCAGCATCCACCCATCGTGGCTTACAACTGACGTCATAAGATCATCATTAGCGAAAAAAAAAAGTATCAACAAAAATGATTAATTTCAATATCCCTCTTTAAATGAACTTCAAAAAAGACGCGATTTTTTCCATACAATTTTAATTATTATTATTTGAAAGTAATGAAATTGTTCAACTAATTAGAATATTTATACATGGATTCAGATTACGATAAGTTTTTCTAGCTAATTCAATGGGTCAATTAATCGCTGGAAACTTGATTAATATTTCTCATTTGGTTAAGACTCGCCTCATTAGTCCTGCATGCAAAGGAATTAAGACATTTTTTTGGCGCGGCTTCGTTTTAATATTTTATTGGAAGCGAAGATGTTTTTTTTTACTAACGTTTTCACTAAATACGTTAAAAAAAGAGATACATTGGTTCTGACATTTTCTTTGCTGTCTGGCGCAAGGGGGTGTGGTGGAGAGGTGAGTGGTGGAGAGGACGGAGTGGTGGAGAGGACGGAGTGTTGGAGAGGTGAGTGGTGGAGAGGTGAGTGGTGGAGAGGTGAGTGGTGGAGAGGTGAGTGGTGGAGAGGACGGAGTGGTGGAGAGGACGGAGTGGTGGAGAGGGACGGAGTGGTGGAGAGGACGGAGAGTGGTGGAGAGGACGGAGAGTGGTGGAGAGGACGGAGAGTGGTGGAGAGGACGGAGAGTGGTGGAGAGGACGGAGTGGTGGAGAGGACGGAGTGGTGGAGAAGACGGAGTGGTGGAGAGGTGAGTGGTGGAGAGGTGAGTGGTGGAGAGGACGGAGTGGTGGAGAGGACGGAGTGGTGGAGAGGACGGAGTGGTGGAGAGGACGGAGTGGTGGAGAGGACGGAGAGTGGTGGAGAGGACGGAGAGTGGTGGAGAGGACGGAGAGTGGTGGAGAGGACGGAGAGTGGTGGAGAGGACGGAGGAGTGGTGGAGAGGACGGAGAGTGGTGGAGAGGACGGAGAGTGGTGGAGAGGACGGAGAGTGGTGGAGAGGACGGAGAGTGGTGGAGAGGACGGAGAGTGGTGGAGAGGACGGAGAGTGGTGGAGAGGACGGAGAGTGGTGGAGAGGACGGAGAGTGGTGGAGAGGACGGAGAGTGGTGGAGAGGACGGAGAGTGGTGGAGAGGACGGAGAGTGGTGGAGAGGACGGAGAGTGGTGGAGAGGACGGAGAGTGGTGGAGAGGACGGAGAGTGGTGGAGGAGGACGGAGAGTGGTGGAGAGGACGGAGAGTGGTGGAGAGGAAGGAGAGTGCTGGAGAGTACGGAGTTGTGGAGAGGACGGAGTGGTGGAGAGGACGGAGAGTGGTGGAGAGGACGGAGAGCGGTGGAGAGGAAGGAGAGTGGTGGAGAGGAAGGAGAGTGGTGGAGAGGAAGGAGAGTGGTGGGGAGGAAGGAGAGTGGTGGAGAGGACGGAGAGTGGTGGAGAGGAAGAACAGTGGTGGAGAGGAAGAACAGTGATGGGGAGGAAGGAGAGTGGTGGAGAGGAAGGAAAGTGGCGGGGGAGGAAGGAGAGTGGTGGGGAGGAAGGAGAGTGGTGGGGAGGAAGGAGAGTGGTGGGGAGGAAGGAGAGTGGTGGGGAGGAAGGAGAGTGGTGGAGAGGAAGGAGAGTGGTGGAGAGGAAGGAGAGTGGTGGAGAGGAAGGAGAGTGGTGGGGAGGAAGGAGAGTGGTGGGGAGGAAGGAGAGTGGTGGGGAGGAAGGAGAGTGGTGGGAGGAAGGAGAGTGGTGGGGAGGAAGGAGAGTGGTGGGGAGGAAGGAGAATGGTGGGGAGGAAGGAGTTTGGTGGGGAAGAAAGTTTGGTGGGGAGGAAAGAGAGTTGGGGAGGAAAGAGAGTTGGGGAGGAAAGAGTTGGAGAGGAAGGAGAGGGTGGAGAGGAAGAAGAGTGGCGGAGAGGAAGGAGAGTGGCGGAGAGGAAGAAGAGTGGCGGAGAGGAAGGAGAGTGGCGGAGAGGAAGGAGAGTGGCGGAGAGGAAGGAGAGTGGCGGAGAGGAAGAAGAGTGGCGGAGAGGAAGGAGAGTGGCGGAGAGGAAGGAGAGTGGCGGAGAGGAAGGAGAGTGGCGGAGAGGAAGGAGAGTGGCGGAGAGGAAGAAGAGTGGCGGAGAGGAAGGAGAGTGGCGGAGAGGAAGGAGAGTGGCGGAGAGGAAGGAGAGTGGCGGAGAGGAAGGAGAGTGGCGGAGAGGAAGGAGAGGGGCGGAGAGGAAGAAGAGTGGCGGAGAGGAAGAAGTGTGTTGGGAAGGAAGGAGTGTGTTGGGGAGGAAGGATTTGTGTTGGGGAGGAAGGAGTGTGATGGAAGGAAGGAGTGTGTTGGGAGGAAGGAGTGTGTTGGGAAGGAAGGAGTGTGTTGGGAAGGAAGGAGTGTGATGGGAAGGAAGGAGTGTGTTGGGGAGGAAGGAGTGTGATGGGAAGGAAGGAGTGTGTTGGGGAGGAAGGAGTGTGATGGGAAGGAAGGAGTGTGTTGGGGAGGAAGGAGTGTGATGGGAAGGAAGGAGTGTGTTGGGAAGGAAGGAGTGTGTTGGGGAGGAAGGAGTGTGATGGGAAGGAAGGAGTGTGATGGGAAGGAAGGAGTGTGTTGGGGAGGAAGGAGTGTGATGGGAAGGAAGGAGTGTGTTGGGGAGGAAGGAGTGTGATGGGAAGAAAGGAGTGTGTTGGGAGGAAGGAGTGTGTTGGGGAGGAAGGAGTGTGTTGGGGAGGAAGGAGTGTGATGGGAAGGAAGGAGTGTGTTGGGGAGGAAGGAGTGTGATGGAAGGAAGGAGTGTGTTGGGGAGGAAGGAGTGTGTTGGGGAGGAAGGAGTGTGATGGGAAGGAAGGAGTGTGTTGGGGAGGAAGGAGTGTGATGGGAAGGAAGGAGTGTGTTGGGGAGGAAGGAGTGTGTTGGGAAGGAAGGAGTGTGATGGGAAGGAAGGAGTGTGATGGGAAGGAAGGAGTGTGTTGGGGAGGAAGGAGTGTGATGGGAAGGAAGGAGTGTGTTGGGGAGGAAGGAGTGTGTTGGGAAGGAAGGAGTGTGTTGGAAGGAAGGAGTGTGTTGGGGAGGAAGGAGTGTGATGGGAAGGAAGGAGTGTGATGGGAAGGAAGGAGTGTGTTGGGGAGGAAGGAGTGTGATGGGAAGGAAGGAGTGTGTTGGGGAGGAAGGAGTGTGATGGGAAGGAAGGAGTGTGTTGGGGAGGAAGGAGTGTGTTGGGAAGGAAGGAGTGTTGGGGAGGAAGGAGTGTGTTGGGGAGGAAGGAGTGTGATGGGAAGGAAGGAGTGTGTTGGGGAGGAAGGAGTGTGATGGGAAGGAAGGAGTGTGTTGGGGAGGAAGGAGTGTGTTGGGGAGGAAGGAGTGTGATGGGAAGGAAGGAGTGTGATGGGAAGGAAGGAGTGTGATGGGAAGGAAGGAGTGTGTTGGGGAGGAAGGAGTGTTGGGAAGGAAGGAGTGTGATGGGAAGGAAGGAGTGTGTTGGGGAGGAAGGAGTGTGATGGGAAGGAAGGAGTGTGTTGGGGAGGAAGGAGTGTGTTGGGGAGGAAGGAGTGCGTTGGGAGGAAGGAGTGTGTTGGGGAGTAAGGAGTGCGTTGGGGAGGAAGGAGTGTGTTGGGGAGGAAGGAGTGTGTTGTTGAGGAAGGAGTGTGTTGGGGAGGAAGGAGGGTGTTGGGAAGGAAGGAGGGTGTTTGGGGAGGAAGGAAGGTTTAGGGGAGGAAGGAGGGTGCTGGGGAGGAAGCAGAGTGGTAGAGAGGAAGGAGAGAGGATGGCAGGAAAGAGAGAGGTTGGGAGGAAGGAGAGAGGCGGGGAGGAAGGAGAGAGGCGGGGAGGAAGGAGAGAGGTGGGGAGGAAGGGAGAGGTGGGGAGGAAGGAGAGAGGTGGAGGAAGAAGTGAAAAGAGGTGTGGAAGAAGAAATGGGAGGTGGAGAGTGTGAGAGGTGGGGGCGGGGGAGAGAGGTGGGGAGGAAGCAGCAAGAGGAAGAAGTGAAAGAGGTGGCAAGGAGAAGTGAGAGAAGTAGAAAAGAGAAAGATGGGAGAGAGGTGGGGAAGGAGGAGGAAGAAACGCGTGAAGAAATGAGTAATGAGTAAAAGGCTGGGAGGAAGAGTGAGAGGCGCGGCTTCAGGTAGGAGAGAGGGAGATGTAGCGGTAGGAGTGGGAGATGTAGAGGTAGGAGTGGGAGATGTAGCGGTAGGAGTGGGAGATGTAGAGGTAGGAGTGAGAAAAGTGTGAAGGTAGAAGTGAAAGAGGTGTGAAGGTAAGAGAAGTGTAGAAGTAGGAGAGAGAGGTGTGGAGGATGTGAGAAATAAACCACCCAACGATTAGAAACATGAAGCTGTTCACAATCTTCAGACTGAAATATTAATTGAAAGACTTTTCGGTCTGTCAGGACCATTTTAAAGTCACGAGTAAATGTCGGCAAATGTTAATGAAATATTCAGAACAAAAAAGGGATATAATACGTTCCCTCAAATATAGCTATATTATCTGGACGTTGATCTGGTGAAAACTAATGTAAATCGTAAGTGAGAACAAGACAGTTCAGTTACTGATAAAAAATCAACATGCACTGTGCAAAAGAAAACGTAATGCCAAATTTCCTGGATTTATTTTTCAATTATATTTACAAAAACTGGGACGTAAAAGTCCCCGCAGATGCAGTATATGCGAGTCAAAAAGAAAATTCGATAAAGTGCCATATAAAATATAGGAGAGCTATTTTCAACCGGGAAGTTTCTGGATAACTAAACGTTACAGTGGAGTTTCTCAAAGAATTGTTCTCGTTTCATTTTTCATTACATGGTCAAACTTGTGATTTTGGCTTAAATAGTAACGCTCTTCTTGCCGAATAAGGCACGCGAAAATTCGTGCATGCAATTTCGCAAAAATCATTCTGAACCTAACGAAAAAATATATTTCATTTTGTTCATTTAATTTTTTTTTTCAACAAACCGGCCGT
This sequence comes from Cherax quadricarinatus, assembly GCF_026875155.1. Lineage (NCBI taxonomy): Eukaryota > Metazoa > Arthropoda > Malacostraca > Decapoda > Parastacidae > Cherax > Cherax quadricarinatus. The sequence continues at coordinate 17,976,050 of NC_069436.1, forward strand.
ATCCCACCAAGGCAGGGTGGCCCAAAAAGAAAAACGAAAGTTTCTCTTTTTAAATTTAGTAATTTATACGGGAGAAGGGGTTACTAGCCCCTTGCTCCCGGCATTTTAGTCGCCTCTTGCAATACGCATGGCTTACGGAGGAAGAATTCTGTTCCACTTCCCCATGGAGATAAGAGGAAATAAACAACAACAAGAACTAGAAAGAAAATAGAAGAAAACCCAGAGGGATGTGTATATATATGCTTGTACATGTATGTGCAGTGTGACCTAAGTGTAAGTAGAAGTAGCAAGACGTACCTGAAATCTTGCATGTTTATGAGACAGAAAAAAAGGACACCAGCAATCCTACCATCATGTAAAACAATTACAGGCTTTCGTTTTACACTCACTTGGCAGGACGGTAGTACCTCCATGGACGGTTGCTGTCTACCAACCTACTACCTATAATTTATTAAATTATTGTAAACTTATCTAAAATTTATTTAGTTGGATTAGGATAATTTAAATTGCACTTATTATAATAAGGTTAGGTAAGTTTAAGATTCTTTTGGTACAAAATTATTAGTTTTTACAATAATATCAATGAAAAATTACACCACATGAAATTTTAGAAAGGACTTAATTTTAATTGAGTTCTTCTAACTGGCCAGCTTTTACCTAGAATTAGAAAGTCGCATCTGCAGTTGACTGACCAAGTATATTAAATCTAAGATTTTAAACATATTTAACCCAATGAGCATGAAAATATATTACTATTTTATGTAAAATGCAAGGTGATCCGACAGCGCGAAGAAAACTATATTATAAAACTCAAGAGGCATTAGATGCAACACAAATGTGAGCAAAGGTTTTCAGTCACTAAGTAATAAATCACTGGAACAAATTGTTCTCCGAGATTAAACGCTTTGCAGTCAGATTTTGTTCATTTGATATATGATTATTATTAATAATTATAATTATCGTTATTATTTAGGGAAAGCGTTTATCCAGCAGTTTATTTAGGGCCTAGGAAATAATTATTTAAAATTGAGGATGGATAGATCCAGTTCCTTCAATCATGGGCTTTTCCTTAAAGGAATAGGATTCATTTAAACGTCAGGCCTAATAAAACTACGATCTTGACCAGTACTGACTGTGAACCCCAACAGTGTATGTTTCAGTGTTCACTTGAACAATAACAATAGTTCATTGATTACACGTGGCAGCCTTTTCGTCAAAAAGCCTAGTGGTGATACGGAATTTGCTGTACTGGAAATAAAAAGTATCTGTAGTAGTAATAGTGGTAGTACTAGCGGCAGAAAATTGAAAAGCTCTAACTTCATATTTAAAAATGCATGCAACATGTATTATAACACTGTCATGCACTTCTATATCTTTGTTGCCATGTGTGAGTCAGAGGAGAGCTTCCTGCAATATTATATTGATCTTGTATTACTAGAGAGAGGAAGCCATAGTCTAACGTGTTTATTCCTCAGACGGTAACCTCGACATAGACATTATGATCTTCTGTTATTTAGCTTTTTTTCATGTACGTATACACAGACAGTGTGTGTGTGTCTGTGCCTGTCTTTCTGTCTCTCTCTCTCTCTCTCTCTCTCTCTCTCTCTATTTTAAATAATACACTCAACGACCAATCGAAGTCTAAATACGCAATGAACCAAAAGAATAGACATAATAGCACAGGCAATGTTTTAAAAATTTCAAGTCTTATAAATGCCTAGTCAGTGGTCATCATATATCGTTAATCACTTCAAATAATATTTACTCCTAAGGTTTTTACAAATGTATAAATGCATCTTTTTTTCGGCTGAAGCTCGTATTGTATTGCCAAGCAAATTTTATGAAGATGATTGAATAGGTGATGATAATTTTTAATGTCGGATATCGTCATTAATGTTGAGTTTTTTTTGCGATAGAAATAAAGGAACTTGGAAAACTTGGGCGAACTGATAATTGTGTATGAGTGTGTTTAAGTGTATGTGTGTGTTGCGTTTCCATGCATGTCTTTTTAAATAATTTTCTCTAATGTTCACCCAGATTCATTTGAGCTCCGATTTTTCCTAAAATCATCAAAGTAATTAAGGTATCTGACTCGGCAGTGTGTTGAACATTTTATTGCCTATATTTTTCTTACCTGTGAAATGTGTGCTAACCAGAATATATAAACACCCTAATGAACTATGTTTCTTTAATAATTATGTATCTGGCTGAAAATAATTCGCAGATGATTTTATAAATATAGCAAAATGGCTTAATTATGTGAATATAGTATAAAAATCTAAGGAAAAAATTTAGAAAGTGAAAAAAGGTAAAAATTGCGTTAAAGACTAAAAAAAGGCTAAAACTGATGTAAAATAACCAAAACAAAAATAATTTAAAAATCGATCTGAAAATTACTAGTAAAGAAACATGCAATAATTTTGCTTCAATAGAATATGCGTAAAATTGTTTGAAATTATAAAATATTTAAAAATACCAAGAAATCACGAACAGTGAGGACTGTAGAGAGGGCACTCGTAAATATAAGTTCCTCATTGTCAGTGAGGGGCTCTTCGTCCAAGGAATTTTACCTGTAACTTTTCATGGATCGAACCTGATTACCTCCCATTCTCCGAACGTTGCAGCACTCCTATGGGTTTTGACCACGACCTTTGACCTCTTTGTCTTCAGATCTTTGGTAATTTTGAGATCAAGACAGGAAGAAATCCTTCTTTTAGAGATCAACAAAGAAGACACTCTTCTTGTTGAGTCAAAAAAGGAAGGTAGATATTCTTCTTGTATAGGTAAAGAAGGGAAAACACTTCTTTGAGAGGTGAAAAAAGAGGCACTTTCTTGTCAAGGTCAAGAAGGGATGAAACTTCATATACAGATCAAGACAAACCGACACTCTTGAATGTGGGCTGATATTCTAAGCCAAGTAGACGAATGATAGTCACTCAACCAACTAACCCACCAAAACTAACCAACCATCTGCCAAGCAGCAAGTTAAAACTAGCCGGTTAACTAACCAGTCTGCCAGTTAATTAAACAATCAACTAAGCAACAAATCATCCAAATAATTAAAAGTTCATCCACCAATAACAACTCAGTAAATAACTCCTGTTATTTAACCAGTCAATCAGCCAACCAACAGTCTGCAGGGATAATAGCCAAATGGTCATTTACTAATGAATCAATTTCTCATTAAAATCTTATTTAGTCACTCATGCTGAAAATAAAAGAAAAAATTGCTGAGGAGAACTTTAAAAATTAATTTCGTTTGTAGAACAGACGTTTTCCATCATGCACATTCTTCAGGCAAACGTCTCAGATTCACTCTGGAAATTGCATCTATTTCTTAACAATTGTTGGGTCTATGACATTTGTCTGAAATTAAGCAAATTAGTGGATGCTGCTTCCTTGGCCAGTCTTAGGGCCATCTCCTCCCTTACATTCACGTGTCCTTAGAAACTCCATGTTGCCGCGCCCTGCCCGAGTGCCGTCACCACTGAACGGCTCAACTTATAACATAGACCAGTGTCAGTTTTCTATCCCAATGGCAAATGAAATCACATCAACAACTCAACAACGCGAGCAACAAACAGAAAACGTCGCCCTTGGCTCTGTCCGGGACCACACATCAGGGACGAGAGCAAATATCGCTAAGCTCTTTAAAGTGGCTGCCTGTTTACCTGGTGTTGCCGGTGAGTGTTGCGAAGCTTCCCGGGATTGCAATTGTTGCAGCACTAGACCGCGGCGCAAACCACATGTTCTGCACCTGTCCAGGTCTTGTTGTAGAGCTGAAGGAGGAGACTACATCCGCCCTCGAAATAACACGTCCATCTAACGAATGTTCGTGATGAATTTTTGAACGATCTGAAAAAAAAATTAATAGTTATTTTAGGTTATATTAGATTGCTATATTATATCCTCAATTATCCGACATTTACGTATACTTAACTGGCAGTTTGTTATATAAGTGAAGGATAATGCATGCCATGGCCATGGCTTAAATAGCTGAAAACAGTTCGGTCATCAGCACGGCGCGAAGACGGGCTGAAGAGACATGTCTAACCTGAAGGAGGGTGATCGTTGATGCTAGCGATGGGCTCTCCATCCAAGGAATTGGTACGGCCCTCCCCTTCTTAGGATCAAACCTGATCACCGTCTACTCCCCAGACACTGCATTGATACCCATATGTTTGGCGGTTCCACAGCAACACAGGTGCAGCTGCTGCACTTGGCTTGGAGCTCACCTCACACACTTGGACTTTTGCGAGTGTCGTAAAAAACAATCTTTCACTCTAGTCACTACTAATTGCATAACTGTAGAGAAAGTAGATTTGAAAGCAGTCTTCTAGGGAGGGATAGACTGATGCGTACCTCGTCAGGCTGCTTATTGAATTGTTGCAAGCGTTCATCACGCTAAATAGCTCATATACTGTACATATAAAATTCGAATCTTGACGTATCTTTTCAGTTGTTGCTCTTCTGTAGTTATAAATCGACGCACCATTGATCTGGGCATTTAAAGTTGCCTTCGTTTTAAAATATCCATTGTTTTGGTAGCTGCTGCCTATTTTCTCACCACCTTCACATTAATATAAGGGCGTTATCCACATGATCAGCCTTATGGAACGCTGTGCACGACTACAATCCCTCTAGGCATGTCATTTGAGAGAGAGACAGAGAGAGAGAGAGAGAGAGAGAGAAGAGAGAGAGAGAAGAGAGAGAGAGAAGAGAGAGAGAGAAGAGAGAGAGAGAAGAGAGAGAAGAGAGAGAGAGAAGAGGAGAGAAAGAAGAGAGAGAAAGAAGAGAGAGAAGAGAGAGAGAGGGAAGAGAGAGAAGAGAGAGAAGAGAGAGAGAGGGAACAGAGGGAAGAGAGAGGGGAGAGAGAGAGAGAGAGAAGAGAGAGAGGAGAGAGAGGAGAGAGAGAGAGAAGAGAGAGAGGAGAGAGAAGAGAGAGAAGAGAGAGAGGAAGAGAGAGGAGAGAGAGGAGAGAGAGAGAAGTGAGAGAGGAGTGAGAAGAGAGAAGAGAGAGAGAGGAGAGAGGAGAGAGAGAGGAGAGAGAGAGGAGAGAGAGAGGAGAGAGAGAGAAGAGAGAGAGGAGAGAGAGAGAAGAGAGAGAGAGAAGAGAGGAGAGAAAGAAGAGAGAAGGAGAGAGGAAGAGAGAGAGAAAGAGAAAGAGAGGGAAAGAGAGAGGAGAGAGAGAGAGAAAGAGAGGGAAAGAGAGAGGAGAGAGAGAGAGAGAGAGAGAGAGAGAGAGAGAGAGAGAGAGAGAGAACCCTACCTCTCTCAAGGGCAGGCACCTTACATTCCCTACACACCCACCACCTCAAGCTGACCACTTCATCATGAGGAGCCAGTCTATCAGCATCCTGTCGGCCAACATTAGAGGTTTCATTACTAATGTTGGAGAGCTCACACAGTTTTGTGAACACTCGACGTCCCGACATGATAGCTGTTGTTGAAACATTTTTGCATGACAGGACTCCAGAAAATTTTGCAAGAATTGCTGGCTACACCTCATGGATGAGAAGAGACAGGCAAGGGCAAGGAGGAGGTGTTGCTGTGTGCTTCTCTAAAAGTGTTCATGCCCAGCACATTGATGTTGCCACCCCTACACTCTGAAATGATGTTCTTCAAGCTCTGTATAAACACTAGTACCTCTGTACTAGCATGTGCAATGTACAGACCTCAGTGGCAACATGCAGACCCTATCAACTTCCTAATGGAAAATATTGACTCCCTTCTGCTACAACAAAACTGTCAACATATTATAATTGTTGGTGACCTCAACCAGCACCTTATACAGAGGGACTATGATGACCTTCTTGCAGTGTTTGACATGAGAAACTTTGTTGATTTCCCTACTCATATCTCTGGCTCCTCCCTTGACCCAGTAGCGAGTGATCTGGCAGAAGGCATAGTCACTTGTCAACCCCTCGGCTATGTTGGATCGTCTGACCACAAGGCTGTTTTTACGACACTTGAGATCCCAACAGAACGAGGTGAGGAGTCCACACGCACAACCTGGCTCTGAGCTCGCCACCACCGACTGGAATGCTCTTCTCCAAGGGGATGTTGACAACCAAGTGAAAGCCTTCACTGGACACATCCTTAATCTACAACAAGAACACATTCCTCACCGGCAATATGTTACGAAGCCTACAGATCAGCCTTGGTTTGGCTTTCGTTGTAGAGAGGCTGCTACTGCTAAGTACAAAGCATGGCGAAGGTATAAGAGACATCCTACCACCTATAACAGGAACTTGCACATGCAAGCCTGTAGGCATATGGGTGATGTTCAAAAGTGGGCCATAGCTAAATGGGAGGTGGACACTAAAAGAAAGTTAGCATCAGGTAGGGTAGGCTCCAAAACCTGGTGGTCCCTGGTCAAGGACAGACAAGGTTATCTGCCTGATGAACTTATTCCACCTATAAATCGACAGGATGGGACCACCTCTACTAGTAGTCAAGAGAAGGCGGACCTCTTTGCTGAACACTTTGCTACCAAAATGCAAGTTCCTGATCCAGCAAGGGACCCTCCTCGGCTAGCTGCAAGAACTGTGTCAAAACTGTCAGTGGTGACAATAAGGCAGGAGGAGGTGCATTTCCTACTTAAATCGCTTGACCAAGAAAAGGCTGTGGGCCCAGACAAGTTGAGCCCAAGATTGTTGAGAAGATGTGCAGACCAGCTAGCAGCACCTCTAACTCGCATCTTTCAGCACTGCCTAGTACAGTGTAAATGGCCCTCTCTATGGAAAGAGGCGAATGTAGTCCCTGTTCACAAAAAGAAGAGCAGAGCAGAATCAGCAACTACAGACCAGTGTCACTCCTGTCAATCACTGGTAAGATCCTTGAGACAATAATCTCAAGACAAATGACAGAGTTTTTTGACTACCACACACTACTTTGTGATCGTCAATATGGCTTCAGGAAAGGTTACTCTGCTGCTGATCTGTTGTTAAACCTCTCCACTAAGTGGCACCAGTCACTGGATGAATCCAAGTCAGCTGTGTGGTAGCACTGGACATTGCTGGCGCTTTCGACCGGGTGTGGCACCAGGGCCTCTTAGCAAAACTTCAAGCACTGGGAATTGCAGGCTCTACGCTATGTCTCCTCAGTGACTACCTTCATGGTAGATCTCTAAGTGTAGTTCTCAATGGAACGGAATCAGCAAGACATCCTATTGGGGCAAGTGTTCCACAAGGAAGCGTGCTGGGTCCATTGTTATGGAATGTCTACTTCAACGATCTTCTTCATCTCATCCCAGAATCACATGCATATGCAGACGACTGTACACTGACATTCACTTATCCAAGAGAAGAAATGCCAGCTGCTCTAAGCTACATCAATCACCAGCTGAGAGCTATATCAGCTTGGGGAAATAGATGGCAAGTAACATTTGCACCTGAGAAAACGCAAATGATCGTCTCTAGGCACCATGATGGTAATGCTGGTGCAGTAGTAAGGATGAATGGGAGGGTGTTGGCGCCTGGAGAAGAAGTTGATATCCTTGGGGTGAAATCTGACTCCAAACTAACCATGAAGAACCATGTTGTAAATCTTGCAAACAAGGCAGCCAGGAAGCTTACAGCACTTCGCCGTATCTCGCATCTGCTTGACAGTAGGGGTTGCAAGATTCTGTACGAGGCACAAGTACGCTCACACCTTGAGTATGCTCCACTTTCTTGGTTTGCCTGCCTCCCCTCTCATCTGCGACTGCTTGACAGAGTAGAGAACAGAGCAAGACGTCTCATCTCTCGCCTTGACCCATCCTGGATAGATCTGTCATTTCAGCAGAGCCTTCAACATAGGAGGGATGTGGGTGGCCTTACTGTCATGTACAAGGCCAATATTGTCAAAGTACCACACTTGGATCCACTTCGAGGACAGCGTGAAACAAGCTTTTATGCCACAAGACGGGCAGAAAGCAGCAACTTCACTCTGGCTGTACCCTTCTCCAGAACATCACTCCATCTGAGATCATATATTCCCAGGATGACTCGAGTATGGAACACATTCGTACAGCATAATGATGTCAACGAGATAAAGTCAGTTGATCAAATGAAAATGCTGGCCCACAGATGGCTCCAACTTCATCCTGTTCCCTACTTGTATGTTTCATAACAATAGAAATGCTTTCAAATGAGCTGATGTAGGTAACAGCTCTTAGCTTGCCAATAAAGTTAGGAATCCTTAACCTGTAAATAGCTTGTCAATAAAGCTAGAAATCCTTAACCTTGTCAAACCCTGTGTAAAGAGAGAGAGAGAGAGAGAGAGAGAGAGAGAGAGAGAGAGAGAGAGAGAGAGAGAGAGAGAGAGAGAGAGAGAGAGAGAGAGAGAGAGAGAGAGAGAATTAAGAAAGAATTTCAATAAATGGCTACACAAAATCCACCGTCTAGACCTGGTAAACGACCTTCCCTGCTAGGAACAATCAGTAGGAAACTCTCGTCACAGGAGAGGAAAAAGTGTTTGGTGGGGATCCAATTCTGTATCGCCGTTCGTGAATCTTTTGTTAAATCCTTCTTATCGGAAGCTAAACGACCAGAAGACGGGATTCGGCACCATTTACCCCTGCTGTATAGTGCTTACGTTTCCTTTCAATTCCGCTTGGGACTACGACTCCTAACTTACGGATGGCAACTATATGTTTAGTCATTTGTCGAAATGCAGGGACGGCGGCGTTGGGTAAATATGTGTTTTTATTTGCATTCCTTTTAAACTAGGGGTAGATGGTGATAGGTTGCTTTTCCAAGGAATGGGAGCTACTTTTTCCTTTCTTCGATCAAATCTGATTGCCTTTCATTCAACAGGCACAACATGACCCATATATAGGGAAAGAAAGTTGTGGACTGTCCTGAATTGTACGAAAGTGTTGTCCAGTTTTCTGAATCAGAAGCCCTTCACCAGCATAAGGGCCACTCCCAATGAGGAGTCTAGAAGGAAGAAGAGTATTGTCAGCTGTGGCTTAGAATACTTTAACGTTTAAAACGTGTGAGGCCCAAAGGTAACCACAAATGGTCCCGTGAATGGTTCAGCTCGCAGGGAAATGATGTTATCACAGAGAACGTAATACAAATAGCAATATATTTTTATCTGGCCATTTGTCCAACACTTTTTACAATGTATTTACACCAGGATATGCCTTAAGAAATTGCAGGAATAGTTCTGGATAAACGAATGGCGACACTTGGGGAGGGAGGGAGGGAAGGTGGAAGAGGGAGAGAGGTAGAGGGTAGAGGGAGAAAGGTAGAGGGAGGGAGAGAGAGAGAGAGAGAGAGAGAGAGAGAGAGAGAGAGAGAGAGAGAGAGAGAGCAACACACAAATAACCCCCATATAGGAGAATAAAACTTATGATGACATTTCGGTGTGACTTGGATCACTATCTAGTCACATGGTATTGTATCTTTATTCTTTTCAGGCAGACAAAGAGAGAAACATAGTAGTATAAAATTGATGAAGCTAACATGTAATCCATATAGCCTATATCGAGGCTGTATTCTTACAAATGTTTAGCTAAACTCTAGCTACCTATAATTCCATTCTAGATAGTCGTGACGTAGCAAGACTGGAGAAGCCACTCTTAGCGAAACATTTCATTTAATAAATATTCCGAGCAATTCGTAGCTGTCCTTATCTACAATTAAGAAAATTATTTCTTCTGTTAGAACCAATGCTGCTACCAGCCCTAGAGATGCACTGCATCTCTAAGGCTGATAGCAGCAATGGTTCTAACAGTAGCAGCAATGGTAATAGCCTTTGGGTAATAGCTGATAATAGTCTTTGGGTTGCATGGCAATACTGCTAATGTGAGATACACTGCCAAATTTGTATTCCGTCACTACCAGCAGAGGTGAGCTTCTGTAGCCGTTTGGTAATGCAACCAGCCTGAGAGGAGTAATGCAAAGTAGCAAAGTAATGTGTGGTAACACTGACAGTCTGAGAGGTGTGCTAGTAGAACTTATCATTCACACTGCCAGTCTAAGTAATGCAATGACGGGGGATGTATGGTAACATTTTTAATTTACAAGGCGTGCTCCTGGGGATGTTTGATAACACTGCTAGTATGGAGAGACATAAGCTGCAGAACGATGCTCTGTCGCCAGAACGTTTCGCTCTGTGTAGAGCTTCATCGAGAATTAATAAAGCTCTATACAGGTCGAAACATTGCCCTAATAAAAGCTTGGTCGGAAATTTTTCTTTTTCACTACCGTTGGCAGTACGCGAGGGGGGAGAGAGGGAGAGAGAGAGAGAGAGAGAGAGAGAGAGAGAGAGAGAGAGAGAGAGAGAGAGAGAGAGAGAGAGAGAGAGAGAGAGAGAGAGAGAGACAGACAGACAGACAGACAGACAGACAGACAGACACAGAAACACAGTGAGAGAACAAATGCACCGAGACTTGAAGCACAATGCATTCGTCCCCCTCAGCCAAAATGAGCCGTGGTGGAACATTTGCATTTTTCCTATTTGAGATGCGTCCGAATGTGTCGTCAGTGCCTCCGATCACCTCTCTGCGGGGACGGGGGAATGGGGAGGTTGCTGCGTCATGTTGGAGGAGAGAATGGTACGTCACGGTGGAGAAGACAGGAAAAAGGGGAGTGAGAGAAGAGACGGAAAGGGGCATGCAAGGTGGCAGGAATTATCCAGGAAGGGGGGTTTAACAATAATAATAATAATTTATTATTATTTTCAAGGATAAACGCTGAATCCTGTAAGGAATCCTACATGGGAATGGAAGGCAATCACGTTTAATCCAAGAAAAGGAAACTTCCAATTTCTAGGATCAAAGGCCTTTCACTGGCACCAGTGTCAAACGAAAGACTCTTCAACGTTTTTCTCGTTGGCAGGACTCTTTAGCATTCATTAGGAAGCACTGAACCCGTATAGATCATACAGTACAAGATGATGGGAGGGAATCATATCTGAGCGATGGAAAAGGAAAATACCTCCCATTCCGCGGAACAAGAGCGTTTCACCAAAATCGAGGTAATCTCTGTTGCTCATTAGTTCTCGCACTGCAATGTGTGTGTTTGAATAGTTCTCACGCCTGCAATGGGGTTTTTGAATAGTTCTCACACTTACATGTTTCTGAATAGTTTTTTTTTTTTTTTTTACTCAGGGTTTGACAAGGTTAAGGATCCCTAGCTTTATTGACAAACTATTTACAGATTAAGGATACCTAACTTTATTGGCAAGCTAAGAGCTGTTACCTACATCAGCTCATTTGAAAGCATTTTTATTGTTATGAGACATACAAGTAGGGAACAGGATGAAGTTGGAGCCATCTGTGGGCCAGCATTTTCATTTGATCAACTGTCTATCTCGCTGACATCATTATGCTGTACGAATGTGTTCCATACTCGAGTCATCCCGGGTACATATGATCTCAGATGGAATGAAGTTCTGGAGAAGGGTACAGCCAGAGTGAAGTTGCTGCTTTCTGCCCGTCTTGTGACATAAAAGCTTGTTTCACGCTGTCCTCGAAGTGGATCCAAGTGTGGTATTTTGACAATATTGGCCTTGTACATAACAGTAAGGCCACCCACATCCCTCCTATGTTGAAGGCTCTGCTGAAATGACAGATCTATCCAGGATGGGTCCAGGCGAGAGATGAGACGTCTTGCTCTGTTCTCTACTCTGTCAAGCAGTCGCAGATGAGAGAGGGGGGGGGCAGGCAAACCAAGAAAGTGGAGCATACTCAAGGTGCGAGTGTGTCTAAATAGTTCTCACACCTGAAATGTGTGTTTCTGAATAGTTCTTAACCTGCAATGTGTCTGAATAGTTCTCACATCTGCAATTAGTATTTCTTAATAGTTTTCACACCTACAACTGATGTATCTGAAAAGTTCTGCCTTCAACTGGTGTTTCTGAATAGTTCTCTTACCTGCAATACATCTGAATAGTTCTCTCACCTGCAATACATCTGAATAGTTCTTGCACCTGTAATGTTTCTGAATAGTTCTCACATCTGCAATGGGTATTTCTAAATAGTTCTCACCCTTGTACAACGGGCAAGCTGTAATGTTATCATCATACCTGAAATATTTCTCTTCTAATTGTTATTATTATAATCATAACCAAGTGCTAAACCCTTTCGTTTCTAATTAAGGAGCCATGTTATAAGCCTGTGAACCCAGACACCCTGACAACGCTTAATAAACACAGTGTTACTGAACAATAAGGAATAAATCATATTACACGAGAGAGAGAGAGAGAGAGAAAACATTTCATGAGCGTGTTTTAAGCATAAGGGTGAGGGAGAGAAAGACGGAAGAGTTAGAGTAAAAGGGGGGGGGGTGAGAAATTTAAGAGAAAGGAGAAAGGCTGTAGAAAAAAGAACACATGTCGAATGATTACATTCATAGGGGGCACATAGCTCATGGAGAACGAGAGGAAGCGAGAGTTTAATTCGTCGAAAAGAAAGGCAGCTCCGATTCCTTGGGTCAAGAACGCTCCGCCAGCATCAAGGCGACTTTCTTGGTATTAAGGGGCGGCAATTGCTCGCGTAACTCTTCCGGAACTGGTCTTGGGAGTGACCGGAAGCATAGTGGAGCCAAGACACATGGCTCTCTTGTAAGTGGGGATCCTGCAGACTCTGATGCTGCTCCTGTGTTATGTGTCCGATGGGACGGAGGGAGAGAGAGAAAGGGAGGGGGAGAGAGGGCTTTCTCCAGAAAATAGAGCTTTTATAGGTGAAACTTTTGTAAACCGGCGTAACGATATGGAAAAAGTCTTGTCCTAGATGCTCACAAATGATTAGTGCTCTGACGTACTGGCATAACCCATAGACATTGCTGATGAGACCAAGCGTAGTTATTGTTTCATAGTTATAGAGTACCGTAGTCAGAGTGCCATATTTGAAGTATCAGAGTTACGTAGGTTTTCCTGTTGTTATAAACCAGTGGCGTGGTTGAAGAGTACTGGCATTATTGCAGTCTGAAATATTTATCCAATTAACTGCTCCTCCAAGCACTTGTTGACCATCCGGCTTGCGGTAGTGATGCGTGCTACTGCCACCAACAGTCTGCCTTAGCCCACCAACGAGAACTGGTCTTGGATTTGACGTCGATGATTCCCGGAGGTTTCGTCGGGTAGGTAGACAAGTAGGTTGTTTTATTTTTCGCATGAAGATTTAGCGAGGTTTTATCGACATACAGACAAAGTTGTACATTGTCTTAGCTTGGCTGTAGGACTCAAGATCCATAACTTATGAATCATTTACAGAGAAACTTGCATATCTCTTGGCGTGGGACAAGGGCGAACTCGCCCTGACAGAGGACGAGAGGAATAGGAGTAAATGCCTGGAAGCAGCGTCATCAGGGTATGTTAATCAGAATCAAGGAGCTTCAGCACAGCAAAACTCTCCTTCCCACCTGCTGCTATGTAATCTTTTCACACAAGTTGTAAAGTACATTGGTGTCGTTGTCCACATTCTGTCGGTATGTCGGTATTACCATACTTGTTTTCCATTCTATAGTTAGGGTGTTAGTGGTGTAACACAAATGGTAGTATTTGCCACGGCAAAGCTGGAGTGGCCACAAAAGACAACTGTGAGGACATCATGTTTGTGAAGTAAGCATTTTAGTGGTGGTGGTGCGGCTCGTGTTGGGGTGATGTGTCCAAGATGACTTACATTCTCCAAGGGTATGCGACCAATTAATTATCAGACTCGATGCTGAGAACTGACCATCGATCATCAGTGAAACAGGCGTCATCCTTAATACTCTCCTGTGTACACAGTCGTTCTCAATTACTCCTCGTTGTTTCTAGACCCCAAAATAACAACAGCAACAAGATGGAGAATATAGAACACGCATATTCAAAATAAAAAACTCACTCTATAATTTACAGTTAAAAGGACGACAGGTATGAATTAATGCATATTTTTTACTAGTAAGTCCATCAAAGGTTGATATGTAGGTAATTCTTAACTAAGGATGGATTAAGAATATTCAGTAAAAGTGAAACGAAACATGTTTGGCAAGCGAACGGGAGAGTGCGCCTGGAGGCATGTATAATGGAGCCGACAAGGCGCGAGAGGGGGAGGAGAGAGAAGGGGGAAGAGGAGGGAGGCAAGAGGGAGGGGAAGAGATGAAACAAGGAGGATAAGTGGGAGGGGGAAGGCGTGCAGATAGGGAGAAGTACCAAAGATGCTCACCAGAGGGGTATGTGGATGGAAAGGATGGGTGAAGGGTACTGTGAGCTGGAATAGAAGATAGTATTGGTGGAGAATGGCAATGGATAGGCGGGAATGAGAAAGACAAAAAAAAAAAAAATATTTATATATATATATATATATATATATGTATATATATATATATATATAAAAGAGAGAGAGAGAGAGAGAGAGAGAGAGAGAGAGAGAGAGAGAGAGAGAGAGAGAGAGAGAGAGAGAGAGAGAGAGAGAGAGAGAGAGAGAGAGAGAGAGAAATCTACTTTGAAGGAACTGTTTTGCCACACTAAATGTGCACGGAAATATATAAGGTAAGGAGAAAATTGCCGTTTGGCTTTAGGCTATTATTTTCAGTGCTGATGCTGGTGATACTACTCATCACAAATCACTGCCACAATTATTCGTCTCGGTCAAGTATCTTTCCTGTACAGTCCAATACTAACCTCAGGATTCCAGTGACCATTGCCAAAGATTACACGACTCGTCTTCCACACAACCACCAGTCAGACCTAAGGAAGAGTGCGTTCATGGGCGAGGCACTACACTGAGTGAATGAAATTGTTGCGAAGTACTTGCGCACTAGTTTATTTACGAACTGTGTTTACAAAATCGACGGGAAATCTTTTCCTGAATATCATTCTGTTAGTATAAAATGTCATAACCACTTTTACACCGAATCTTCTGTCTAAGAGTTTTATAGTTATTCTGTGACTGAATCAACATGCACTTTAAATTACTCTACTAATTTGAATATATCATATTTGTGTGGTGTCTAGAAAAATTAAACGGAAGTTGTCATTCCTATTTCGTGTTGGAGTTTGTTTTTTTCATTGGCTATATATGCCTTGGCGAACTTTTTTGTACCTTCTCCACTTTCTCGTTGTCTTTTGAGCACTTTCGAGACCTAAGCTAAATAACGTACTCAAGGGAAGTATTATAATCACACTCAGTGCAGTTATTTTTTAATATGTTTTATCTCAAAATTTCCAGAAATAATGCCGAGCAGTCTGATATTATTGTTGCTAATGGATAGACATAGTATAGTTCACTCAAAGTTATTGTTAATAGTCACTCTGAAGTCACTCTCTTCTTTCATGTCTTTTAATAAGTTTCCAAACATTTTATATTCTTGCCTTACAGTTATATTTAAATTGAATTATATATCTTTTCTTAATTTTGAGTTTCAAGCGATTTCGGTAAGATTTACTTTGTTTCAAGATCATATACATAAATTAGGAAACTGATCAAGGTCAAGGCCGACCTCTGAGGAGCTTCAATTTTCAAGCCCTCTCAATTACATATATGTTCGTCATCGTTTTAAAAACTGTCCACTGCTTCATATTCATTAGCTGGTCATAGTTCCTGACCTAAAGATTTTCTCCAATGCCATGTGAGTTTATTAACCGATTTTTTTTTTTTTTTTTGCTCTTCTGGAAATTTTGGTATACATCACCCTAGACTAAGTCCCATCGTTACAATACGTAACTGAAGATCTGTAATAAATTCATTTTATGATTTCCATGTTCTATCTTGCCTGATAATTTACTTGAGGGCTTAAATAGTGTCCCAAATGACTGTTTAATGTATCAGCTATGTCTAACTAGGAGAAAAATAGTTTAAAGCATGTGTAATAACTTATTTCTTGTATACTGAAATAGCATTTATTGCTTCCTGTATTTTATTTTAGATTTTTCCCTCTTCCAGTGCAGTTTAATACATTAACGTTAGTGGGTAATTGAGGTATTTATTGTTTCAAGGTTCTAGGTTGAAGTACATAATTTAGACCAGTTGATCTGTTCATCATCAAGTCCTCAAAGTATTTTATTGTGTGGAAACTGTTAATACAGTTATTCTGATCATGTTCTTATCGACTATGGAAACTGAGCTGAAGGTTCTGTTGACTAAGGAGGCCATTTCTTTGTTTCTGATCTTACCATAAATTTCACTTTCACACATGAGTTAATCATTTTTGTTTTTAAAATGCTTTCTTTCTGACACTGTGCATAGTGAGTATTGTCTTCAGAGTTTCCTTCACTTCATATTTCTAATATTCATTCCTTTGAGAAAAATAATTATGTTAAAATCCCGTATAAGTCAGAGTGGCAGGAGGACACGATGAAACTCCACAGTCACACTGATGGATCCGCGAGAAAAGTTAAATGTATACCTGAAGTATACCTGGAGAGGATTTCGGTGGTCAACGCCCCAGCTCGGTCTGTGACTAGGCCTCATGGTGGATCAGGGACTGATCAACCAGGATGTTCCTGTTAGCCGCAACCAACCCCACGTACGAACCACAGCCCGGCTGGTCAGGTGCTGACTTCAGGTGCCTGTCCAGTGCCTTCTTGAAGACAGCCAAGGGTTTATTGGTAAACCCCTCATGTATGGTGGGAGGGAGTTGAACAGTCTTGGGCCCCTGACACATATTGTGTTGTCTCTTATCGTGCTAGTGGCGCCCCTGCTTTTCATTGGGGGATGATGCACCGTCTGCCAAGTCTTTTGCTTTCATAGGGAGTGATTTTTCGTGTACAAGATTGGTATTAATCTAGGATTTTCCAAGTCATCCTCGAAGAATTTGAAAAATCTACCTTGGCTGCTAAGGCAGTCGACTATCACCTGTGAATTCATACCGTAACTTATATCACGATGTTGAGTATTATAATTAATAAGTGTTGCATCAAATGTCACAGAGCAGTGTTTCTTTATCTATATATAAAACACACACAAAAAAAACCAGCTCTGGGGAGTAAAATAAAGGTCAATAACTGAACTTTAATACTACGATAAACGTTCTATTTTTAAATTATATTTAACCTTCAATTGCAATATCTGTTCTGTTGGGAAAACTAGTCCCATTTAACGCTCGTAGGTGTCAAACAACATCTTTGTCGAACGACAAGTCGAGTAAACGAGGTGTTCTTTAAAGATTCGATTCTTCAACTCTAAGTCTGAACTTAAAGGAAAGAATGAGTGGGCAAACCAAGCTCAGGTAGGACTAAAAACTGCTGTTGCTGAGAGATATTCAAGCTGCAAGAATACAACCTTACGAAGGTGACACCAAACAAAACAATGGTTCTTCACTTCAGAAGCTTTCAGAATGTAATGATTACAAAAAATACGAACTATAGGTTAAGTACATGAGCGTTATTCGTGTAGATTTCAATTTTGTGTACACAAAATCTCCCTTAGTTGTCCCTGGTTTTGTATCATAATACTGCTCAGAAAATAGGGGTAATCTTAGCTGCTTGTAGAGAGATTTTATCTGTACTACTAGAGGCAGAAGTTATTGGGCAAGGATGATAAATAGTGAACCAGTAATAATCTACTTTGTCACATATACTGCCTATGTTTACAAATGGAAAACAATTATTGTTGAGGAAATTGCGTTATCCATTTGATTGGCATCTGTAGATACGTAGTAACTGTTTAGTTATTCCCTGAATCTGACCCAAAATAATATACTTTATGAAGCTAGTAATGTTGTCTGGTTCACTTTCCTTTCTCTATCAAATGGGAAGAATCGTGGGAAAGCATGTGTTTCAGCGCTCTCAACCATTACTAAGATGGAGGTAATCTTCGATACCTTATTTATGTGGAATCTTACCGGCATCCCCATCAGCGTTAAACTACAAAAGGAGACTTCTTTTGCCTAAAAAACAAATCTTAGCATAAAATATGATTAAAATACTCTATTTCCATGTAGCTCTGTTTGTCTTTTACTATTCATGAATGATCGATGACCACCAAGGCAGCCATTTTGCATGTATCAAATTCCTATAGGAAACAGAGTGGTACCAGCTGGATATATCAATCCAGACTCAGGTTTAGTATCAGCTAAAATCAATTATGCTACTTAAAATTCCAGGTTCATTCATCTTTTCACCAGATTAGGAGGGTAGGAATGGTGAAGGGTGGTGGGAAGGCAAGGTTTCTTGGAGGGCACTAGATGGGCTGCAACAGTGGATGGTGCCTGATGGGCAGGAATGGTGAAGGGTTTTACGAAGGCAGGAATGGTAGAGAAAGTTTTGAAAATATAGATTAAGTACGTAGAGAGTCTAAGAAAAATTATACATAGTAGGAGGAATTAATAGTAAATAAAGACATTGAAAGACAGAGACAGGAGAAGTTGATGATAGCATGAGTAAACCAGAAAGAAAATGAGAAAGAAGATAGGGAGAAGAGCGATAGTAAGAAGAAAGAGCATGGAAAATGAGAAACAGCGAGTGACAAGAGAGTAAGAAAGAGTTAATTTATAGGAGATGCAACATCAGAAATTAAATGTAATGTCAATGGAGAATAAAGTCAGAATCAAAGAGCCTAAGAATTAAGTGTGATAACTTCTCCATGTTGACTCAGTGTACTCACTCATTTGTACCTCACCTTGATGTACTCAGGTTGTACATACCAAACTATGTGCAGACATAGCTGCACTCGCCTAGTTGCGTTTACGGACGCTGAGTCATAGCTTTTGGCCCCGTTTAATTCCAGTTTACCAATAATGCAGCTTCTTGGCCTCTAGAGTAAGGTCATATCTACTTGTTAAACTCTGTATATTGTCTGCCTCTACCACCTGTTCATCTAATGCATTTCATTTGCTCTCGACAGTGAGGCTGAAAAAGCACTTTCTAACATCCCTATTACTCATCTTCGTTGTTAGCTGACATTTGTCCCTCGTCACCCTCCATTCGCATCTCAAACAGCTTGTACCTATCCATTATTTATAACCCTCAAAATATTTGATGTCCAGATCATGTCCCCTTTGATCCTTATCTCTAGTGTTGTTTAAATGAGTGTCAATTTTCTCAGTTTATTCTTTTGCTTTCATAGGGAGTGATTTTTCGTGTACAAGATTGGTATTAATCTAGGATTTTCCAAGTGTATATAATCATGTATCTCTCTCGCCTGCGTTCTAGGGAGTACAGGTTGAAGAACTTCAAGTGTGGCATCCATAATATTCAATGAGAATTTCTATACTGTTAATACCTGGAGTATACCTAGAGGGTGTTTCGGTGGTTACCGCCCTTACTGCCCGGTCCTTGACCAGGCCTCGCGGTGGATCAGGGCCTGATCAACCAGGCTGTTGCTGTTTGCCACCTGGTTGATTAGGTAATGATTCACCGCGAGGCCTGGTCATGGACCCAGCTGCAGGGGGGGGGGAGTTGTCCCCCTGAACACCCTCCAGGTATGAACAGTATAGTGAAATTCACATTAAGGTATAAAACTGACTGAACCATCCACGTAATTTTAAATCCACGACTATGTGGGTAACTAATTGTTGCACAACTCATTTTATCCTAAGATATTTTCAAAATTATCAGAGCCTGTGTATCTTCTTGGGGGGAAATTATCTCTCACAACACAGATTTTTTTTCTTAATCTAATCCACATTATCTCTACACATTACGCAGTTTTCTTTCCTAATACCTCAGCTCATATTTTCAAAGTGTTGCTCTGTGGTTGGGAATTGTCATAAAAATGGTTTTGTTTCCTAAAATTTCTGTTAATTTCTGTTAATTTTATGTTTGTATTACAACAGATGACTATAGTTGATTGCTATCCGAAGTAATGACTAGGATAATTTTGTTTTACCTAGTTATGGATCTGTAACTAGTATCATCAAGAGGGTATTTTTTCATCATGCTAATTAGTCTATTATCCTCTTGATCTGATACACAGTTACTATTTCCCTGTGTGCTACTGAAGTTTTCCTTTATTATTGCACCGTTATTAATTTTTCTGACAAGAATTCCTGATGCAGAATTGTATAATTTCCTCGACTCTGTTGCAAAAGCTTGCAAACAAGTAGAAACATAATTTACGTGCGATTGCATCAAATTTCAACACACGAGAAGGTTTTATATCTTTATAAACCTTATGAAAACTGTTGGCAGAAAATAAAATGAAACTTTCTCAAGAGTACGAGTTTGATCTACAGTAAAAATATTGACGAAACTGGAAAAGTAGGAATGTTGGAGGGTAAGCGAGAGCAGAAATACTGTAGTAGATAGTGAGGGAGAGCAGAAATATTGTAGTGTGGGAGAGCAGGAATACTGTAGTAGTCTGGGAGAGCAGGAATTCTGTAGTGTGGGAGAGCAGGAATTCTGTAGTAGTGTGGGAGAGCAGGAATTCTGTAGTAGTGTGGGAGAGCAGAAATTATGTAGTAGTGTGGGAGAGCAGAAATTCTGTAGTAGTGTGGGAGAGCAGAAATTCTGTAGTAGTGTGGGAGAGCAGAAATTCTGTAGTAGTGTGGGAGAGCAGAAATTCTGTAGTAGTGTGGGAGAGCAGAAATTCTGTAGTAGTGTGGGAGAGCATGAATACTGTAGTAGTGTGGGGGAGCATGAATACTGTAGTAGTGTGGGAGAGCATGAATACTGTAGTAGTGTGGGAGAGCAGGAATACTGTAGTAGTGTGGGAGAGCAGGAATACTGTAGTAGTGTGGGAGAGCAGGAATTCTGTAGTGTGGGAGAGCAGGAATTCTGTAGTAGTGTGGGAGAGCAGGAATTCTGTAGTAGTGTGGGAGAGCAGGAATTCTGTAGTAGTGTGGGAGAGCAGAAATTCTGTAGTAGTGTGGGAGAGCAGAAATTCTGTAGTAGTGTGGGAGAGCAGAAATTATGTAGTAGTGTGGGAGAGCAGAAATTCTGTAGTAGTGTGGGAGAGCAGAAATTCTGTAGTAGTGTGGGAGAGCAGAAATTCTGTAGTAGTGTGGGAGAGCAGAAATTCTGTAGTAGTGTGGGAGAGCAGAAATTCTGTAGTAGTGTGGGAGAGCATGAATACTGTAGTAGTGTGGGGGAGCATGAATACTGTAGTAGTGTGGGAGAGCATGAATACTGTAGTAGTGTGGGAGAGCATGAATACTGTAGTAGTGTGGGAGAGCATGAATACTGTAGTAGTGTGGGAGAGCATGAATACTGTAGTAGTGTGGGAGAGCAGGAATTCTGTAGTAGTGTGGGAGAGCAGGAATTCTGTAGTAGTGTGGGAGAGCAGGAATTCTGTAGTAGTGTGGGAGAGCAGAACTACTGTAGTAGATAGTGAGGGAGAGTAGAAATACTGTAGTAGCGTGGGAGAGCAGAAATACTGTAGTAGATAGTGAGGGAGAGCAGAAATACTGTAGTAGTGTGGGAGAGCAGAAATACTGTAGTAGTGTGGGAGAGCAGGAATACTGTAGTAGTGTGGGAGAGCAGGAATACTGTAGTAGTGTGGGAGAGCAGGAATACTGTAGTAGTGTGGGAGAGCAGGAATACTGTAGTAGTGTGGGACAGCAGGAATACTGTAGTAGTGTGGGAGAGCAGGAATACTGTAGTAGTGTGGGAGAGCAGAAATTCTGTAGTAGTGTGGGAGAGCATGAATACTGTAGTAGTGTGGGAGAGCATGAATACTGTAGTAGTGTGGGAGAGCATGAATACTGTAGTAGTGTGGGAGAGCAGGAATACTGTAGTAGTGTGGGAGAGCAGGAATACTGTAGTAGTGTAGGAGAGCAAGAATACTGTAGTAGTGTGGGAGAGCAGGAATTCTGTAGTAGTGTGGAAGAGCAGGAATTCTGTAGTAGTGTGGGAGAGCAGGACTTCTGTAGTAGTGTGGGAGATCAGAACTACTGTAGTAGATAGTGAGGGAGAGTAGAAATACTGTAGTAGCGTGGGAGAGCAGAAATACTGTA
Organism: Cherax quadricarinatus; assembly: GCF_026875155.1. Lineage (NCBI taxonomy): Eukaryota > Metazoa > Arthropoda > Malacostraca > Decapoda > Parastacidae > Cherax > Cherax quadricarinatus. The sequence continues at coordinate 17,997,859 of NC_069436.1, forward strand.
GTAGATAGTGAGGGAGAGCAGAAATACTGTAGTAGTGTGGGAGCAGAAATACTGTAGTAGTGTGGGAGAGCAGGAATTCTGTAGTAGTGTGGGAGAGCAGGAATACTGTAGTAGTGTGGGAGAGCAGGAATACTGTAGTAGTGTGGGAGAGCAGGAAAACTGTAGTAGTGTGGGAGAGCAGAAATACTGTAGTAGATGGTATGGGAGGGTAGGAATAAAGGAGGTTCAGAAAGGAATGAATTGCAGAGATTGTTAGAGGGTTGGAATATTAGTGGATATACATTTTTAATAATTCATATTAAGCGCTACACCCATGTGGATCATTTAGCGCATGACGTGGTGGAGGCTTGATTCTCCGATTGCTGAGCGCGAGACAAACGAGCTTACTATTTGTATTTACCTGGGTCTCGTAGAGGGCTTAGAATTGTAAGGAATAGTAAAGGACTTGTGAAGTAATGAATAGTATGATTGCAAACTTATTTTTTCTGAACCTGGGATTTTTTTTTTTTATAGAAGAATCCGAGTCTTTTAGGTGTCTCGACTGATAATCCAGTGGGAGCCACTACGTCATCCTCGAAGAATTTGAAAAATCTACCTTGGCTGCTAAGGCAGTCGACTATCACCTGTGAATTCATACCGTAACTTATATCACGATGTTGAGTATTATAATTAATAAGTGTTGCATCAAATGTCACAGAGCAGTGTTTCTTTATCTATATATAAAACACACACAAAAAAAACCAGCTCTGGGGAGTAAAATAAAGGTCAATAACTGAACTTTAATACTACGATAAACGTTCTATTTTTAAATTATATTTAACCTTCAATTGCAATATCTGTTCTGTTGGGAAAACTAGTCCCATTTAACGCTCGTAGGTGTCAAACAACATCTTTGTCGAACGACAAGTGAGTAAACGAGGTGTTCTTTAAAGATTCGATTCTTCAACTCTAAGTCTGAACTTAAAGGAAAGAATGGAGTGGCAAACCAAGTCATGGTAGGACTAAAAACTGCTGTTGCTGAGAGATATTCAAGCTGCAAGAATACAACCTTACGAAGGTGACACCAAACAAAACAATGGTTCTTCACTTCAGAAGCTTTCAGAATGTAATGATTACAAAAAATACGAACTATAGGTTAAGTACATGAGCGTTATTCGTGTAGATTTCAATTTTGTGTACACAAAATCTCCCTTAGTTGTCCCTGGTTTTGTATCATAATACTGCTCAGAAAATAGGGGTAATCTTAGCTGCTTGTAGAGAGATTTTATCTGTACTACTAGAGGCAGAAGTTATTGGGCAAGGATGATAAATAGTGAACCAGTAATAATCTACTTTGTCACATATACTGCCTATGTTTACAAATGGAAAACAATTATTGTTGAGGAAATTGCGTTATCCATTTGATTGGCATCTGTAGATACGTAGTAAACTGTTTAGTTATTCCCTGAATCTGACCCAAAATAATATACTTTATGAAGCTAGTAATGTTGTCTGGTTCACTTTCCTTTCTCTATCAAATGGGAAGAATCGTGGGAAAGCATGTGTTTCAGCGCTCTCAACCATTACTAAGATGGAGGTAATCTTCGATACCTTATTTATGTGGAATCTTACCGGCATCCCCATCAGCGTTAAACTACAAAAGGAGACTTCTTTTGCCTAAAAAACAAATCTTAGCATAAAATATGATTAAAATACTCTATTTCCATGTAGCTCTGTTTGTCTTTTACTATTCATGAATGATCGATGACCACCAAGGCAGCCATTTTGCATGTATCAAATTCCTATAGGAAACAGAGTGGTACCAGCTGGATATATCAATCCAGACTCAGGTTTAGTATCAGCTAAAATCAATTATGCTACTTAAAATTCCAGGTTCATTCATCTTTTCACCAGATTAGGAGGGTAGGAATGGTGAAGGGTGGTGGGAAGGCAAGGTTTCTTGGAGGGCACTAGATGGGCTGCAACAGTGGATGGTGCCTGATGGGCAGGAATGGTGAAGGGTTTTACGAAGGCAGGAATGGTAGAGAAAGTTTTGAAAATATAGATTAAGTCCGTAGAGAGTCTAAGAAAAATTATACATAGTAGGAGGAATTAATAGTAAATAAAGACATTGAAAGACAGAGACAGGAGAAGTTGATGATAGCATGAGTAAACCAGAAAGAAAATAAAAAAGAAGATAGGAAGAAGAGCGATAGAAAGAAAAAAGAGCATGGAAAATGAGAAACAGCGAGTGACAAGAGAGTAAGAAAGAGTTAAATTTATAGGAGATGCAACATCAGAAATTAAATGTAATGTCAATGGAGAATAAAGTCAGAATCAAAGACCCTAAGAATTAAGTGTGATAACTTCTCCATGTTGACTCAGTGTACTCATCTTTGTTACCTACCTTGATGTACTCGGTTGTACATACCAAACTATGTGCAGACATAGCTGCACTCCCCTAGTTGCGTTTACGGACGCTGAGTCATAGCTTTTGGCCCCGCTTAATTCCAGTTTACCATTAATGCAGCTTCTTGGCCTCTAGAGTAAGGTCATATCTACTTGTTAAACTCTGTATATTGTCTGCCTCTACCACCTGTTCATCTAATGCATTTCATTTGCTCTCGACAGTGAGGCTGAAAAAGCACTTTCTAACATCCCTATTACTCATCTTCGTTGTTAGCTGACATTTGTCCCTCGTCACCCTCCATTCGCATCTCAAACAGCTTGTACCTATCCATTATTTATAACCCTCAAAATATTTGATGTCCAGATCATGTCCCCTCTGATCCTTATCTCTAGTGTTGTTTAAATGAGTGTCAATTTTCTCAGTTTATTCTACTCGTTTATTTGACCATCAAGCTGTAAATCTTTGGATCTTCTATAGTCCCTAAACATGCTTGATCTGGACGAAGGAAGGCGGGTTCTACATAGCTGAGACCAAAGCTGTGATAAAGTCTACTAAGTTAGGAGGAAGTAAATCATGGTAGTGGTAACTTAATACAAAATCAGGTGAATACAAGTGCATTCACGCACAAGGTCATGTAAATGCATGGTATATGGTAAATAAGTGCATGCATACACACGAGCATGTATACATTCAAACATGTATACTCTCGAGCATACATACACACAATCTTGTATATTCACGGTCATGGTTTAGAAAGACACGTAAGCAAACACAGACATATTTATTACAGTGTTCCTCCATTCTTATGTTCTTTTGACATTCCTCAGGTCACGTTCGTCACACCTCACTCTCCGCCTATATATATAATGTCTTTCTACCTCTGTATGTTAGAAGTGATCAAGGTCCCAGGACCGAAACGTTTTCTAATATGTCACAGTGTTTGCTTACGTGTCTTTCTAAACCAACTTGTCGGTATTTATTGTCAAGGTTTATACCATCTTGTCTGACACTGCAACACACTATGGACATAGCATACAGAGAATACCTTTCTCTCCTACTCAAAGCCTATATATATAATGTCTTTCTACCTCTGTATGTTAGAAGTGATCAAGGTCCCAGGACAGAAACGTTTTCATATGCTAGTGTTTGCTTAGTGTCTTTTTTAAACCAAAACTTGTGGGTATTTATTGTCAAGGTTTTAATTGTTCACTGCAACACATTGGACATAGCATACGAGAATACCTTTTTTCCCTCCCAAAAGCCTATATATATAATTTTTTTAAATTGGTTTTGTTGAAGTGATCAAGGTCCGGACCGAAACGTTTTCTAATTGATAGTGTTTGCTTGTGTCTTCAAAACCAATTTGTCGGTTTTTATTCAAGGTTTATACCTTCACGGTCAGCACCTAAAGGAAGCAGGTTGAAGGAATAAGTTTGGTTAGTGTTGAAGAACCGACATTATTTCAAACATTGATGGGGGTCTGGGAAAGAAATTTACAAAAAATGTATTACATACTTTTTTCGCTCTCAAAGCCTGTCTATATGTGCGGGTTTGCACTCGAGGAAAGGTTCCAAAACATCGCCAAATTTCTTAAATAAAAAAAAGACAGAAAGTCATTTACGAGGAATATTTGTGAAAACTTAAAAATTTTTTGTCGCAAATATATTTTGTTATTTGTATTTAGTACGTAAAAAGTGGTATAAAGGAAAAAATTAAATAGAATTCCCACACAGACAGGAAAAAACCAAGATTTCTAAAAAAAAAATTGAACCTACTAGGGGCCCCATCAAAGGTTTACTGTCTTTTAAAGAAAAGAGACAGGGGTTTCTGAAACAAAAAGTAAAATTTTAAAAACACACACTGAAAAAAAACTGAAAAGATTTGTTTTATAATTGGAAAGAATTGTGTAGGGCCGGGACTCTTGGGAAATGAAAAAGCCAAAAAATATCCGACACGCATGACGCTTTCAAATTTTTACGACGCAAAGAGCTATAACTTCATCCGCAAATTTTTGGGGATTGTGAAATTCCTAAAACGTCGAATTTTGAAAGTTGTTCAGAAGTGAGAAACTTTGACATGGGCACTTCCACAATGAAAAGTTTACTTGCTTTTTAAAAAAAATTCACAACTCCCCGGGTCATCTTTTCTTTGGCATTATTGGGTAAGCATTCATCGATTATCATATAATTGCTTTGAAACAAATGAGTAAAGTGACACCACGGTTAATGAAGGGTTTCAGGAGTTAGGAAATAATTAAGATGCTTTGAGTAACATATTGAAACGTGAAAACTTTAATGTTCAACTCCATTTTCTTCCGAAAATAAAATGTTATCTTTATGTACTTGAGATTAAAGAAGATATGTGCTGATATTGCAAAGATGGTACTCCTGTGGAAGGCTCGGTTTCTCTGACCACTTCAATAATCTCAAGAACATAAGTGTTAATATATTCAGGAATTTTGTGTGTGTATAATTGTGAGTATGAATTTATGCATGCATGTATACTTTTACGTGTAATGTGTGTGTATTTAGGCATGTGTGCTCACCTAATTGTGCTCACCTTATTGTGGTTGCAGGGGTCGAGACTCAGCTCCTGGCCCCGCCTCTTCACTGATCGCTACTGGATCCTCTCTCTCTCTTTGCTTCCTGAGCTTTGTCATACCTCTTCTTAAAACTATGTATGGTTCCTGCCTCCACTACTTCACTTGCTAGGCTATTCCACTTGCTGACAACTCTATGACTGAAGAAATACTTCCTAACGTCCCTGTGACTCGTCTGAGTCTTCAGCTTCCAGTTGTGACCCCTTGTCCCTGTGTCCCCTCTCTGGAACATCCTATCTCTGTCCACCTTGTCTATTCCCCGCAGTATCTTGTACGTCGTTATCATGTCTCCCCTGACCCTTCTGTCCTCCAGTGTGTGTGTGTGTGTGTGTGTGTGTGTGTGTTTTTATGTGTGTGTATGAATATAATTTTTTTTCATCTATACGTGTTCAGATGCACATATATATATTTATGTGCAATAAGATCACAGTAAACAGGTGATATCACAATATGCAAAACAACCACTGTGAAAAATGGCGAAATTCCAAGCGCTTATGTGACTTCTCACATTATCGAAGAATTATAATAATCTGAGAAGTCAAGAGACCGCTTGGAATTTCGCTATTTTTCACAGTGGTTGCTTTGCATATATATATATATATATATATATATAATATTATATATATATATATATATATATATATATATATATATAATATATATATATATATATATTATATATATATATATGTCGTGCCGAATAGGCAGAACTTGCGATCTTGGCTTAAATAGCAACGCTCATCTTGCCATATAGGAAAAGTGAAAATTTGTGTAAGCAATAATTTCGCCAAAATCATTCTGAACCTAACGAAAAAAATATATTTCACTGTGTTTATTTAGTATTAAATTAAACAAATCTAAAATATATTTAGTTGGGTTAGGCTGAAATAAATTGTTCTTGTTATAATAAGGTTAGGTAAGTTTAAGATTCTTTTGGTGCAAAATTAAAATTTTTTACATTAACATTAATGAAAAAAATATATCTTTAAACGTATAAGAGAAAATTTTAGAACGGACTTGATTTTAAATGAGTTCTTGCTAATTGACCAGTTTTACATATTCGGCACGACATATATATATATATATATATATATATATAATATATATATATATATATATATTATATATATATATATATATATATATATATATATTATATATGCATGCTCGGTGTTTCATAATCGAAAATACTTTAATTTGATATTTGTACACACCATTTTGAAATTTTTTTTACTTTTCTCTAACAAAATGGACTTTAAAAAATAATTACTTTTTTCATTAAGAATTGTAGAGAATTTTAAACTGAACTGTGAAACGAAAGCTGAGAAATATTGAAATCTTGCTTTCTTACATAATCTATAATATTTAAGGGTTTAATGAGCACTTAAATGCTGAATAATTCAATTGCAGAGACGGCACATTATTAACCTGTGTTCTATATCTGATAGGACTCAAATTTTGAAACATGTTCAACTACAACTAGAGGAAAGTTCGAGGAGCAATTGAGAAGCATCGATGCGTTCTACTCAGTTTTATACAAGCAATCCTCGAAATAGTTTTCCCCTACGATAATGTAAGAAAGCCTCCTGTGATCGGCTTGAAAATTTAAACACTCGAGTATCCTACTTGGAAGAAGGTTAGTATAGTTAATGAAGTGTGTAGATGCATTTAGCCACTTTTATTGCATTAACTGGATTATGCTTCCTCTGTGTTGGTACCTTGATGCTAGTGAGAGACTTTTGATCCAAGGAACCGTACTTATCATCCCCACTCTTGGATCGATCGAATATGAATGCCTCCCATTAAACAGATGCTATGTAACAGGTTTAGTGCTTCCTTGTGAGTAAAATCAAAGTCCTGAGCGGCATAGACCTTTATTAGCTGACTCGTTTTATGAAATGGATGGAACCTTTCTTGGGGGGGGGGGGCTATAACATGTACAGGTGCAAATTTTGTTGGATTCTTTGCAAAAACTCGAGAATGCTTCTTCTGTTTGTTTCCAAACTTTTAATAGAGAGTTTTAGGAAACTTCATATTTTTAGGTTGTGTAAGTTTGAATGTGCTAATATATTATGTAAGTGTTTAAAGTTATTGGATTGTTCTGTGTTAAATCTACTTAATGCATTTTTACGTGCCTATAACAGCTGTGTGCCCTTACGACTACGATAACAAAAAACTGTAGGCCACGTACCTAAAGCTTAAATAAAAGTTAATTTAATTATTTGTACTTTAAATGCTGATTAATTCTTAGAGAAAAATTTGAACCGATTTACAAGCCACACTCACACACGAAGGTGAGAGAGCCAATGGTGAACAGGGACGGGTCGCGTTATTTATGTAAATTTGAATACTGCTTTTCATGCTATAATTTCTGAGTACTGCATCTCACTTTCAACACTAACACTGATAACTCAATAGTGCTACTTCTGAGAGGTTTGAAATTTAATGAGTTAGTATGATGGTGTATATTAAAATATTATTCAGAGTTCAAGAAGAGAATGCCTCTTCAGTTTAGCTTCACGGTTGCTGTTTTTTAGTGGATGGTGTGACTTATCTTCAGGCTGTGTACGTACTAATTTATCATTTTTATTTAAGATAGCTGGATACAAGTTTCCATTTAACGACTTGTGAAAGCCTTTAATCAGTTCTTCAAATCTTTAACGCTAGTATTTAAGCTATAGTAGAAACTCACACAAGACTCCAAAATTCTTATTTTGTACATTAAGGTACAAGGAGCCTAGGATAACCATTATGAGGGTACCTTCCTAACATCACGCAGCGACTGTAATACATCTAGTTATTATGTTCACGGGGAAGCACTCAACCCGCAGTTATCATACACTGTCAAGAGAACGGTAGGAGTGAGAGGTAATCAAGTCTGATTCAACAAGGTGAACCCGAATGCCTCCCATTTCCCAGGTGCTATACGACTCCCTATAAGTTTAGCGCTTCCCCGAGAATGAGATCCAACAAGGGGAAAGGTAGCTTCAATTCCTTAGATCCTAATATTTTATAAGCATCAAGACACGTTAGCTTTAAGTGGATGGTAACCTGCAAAGAAACGTGCAACTCAAAGCAGATAATCACCATAAAGTCATAATAAATTAGCAGTCATATTGATAATTATGTACACACGTGCTTACGCTTATCTTTCATATTTTCTTTTTTCTTTCTCTCTTTCTCCCCCTCCCTTCCTCTTCCTGTCTCAGCCTTTCTGCCTACATCCCTATCACCCTACCCTACCCTCTCTCTCTCTCTCTCTCTCTCTCTCTCTCCTACCTGCTTCAAATTTACCTGTCCAATTCTCTCTACTAGTTCAGATAAACACACACACACACACACACACACACACACACACACACACACACACACACACACACAACACAGATAAACACACACACACACACACACACACACACACACACACACACACGATTAATTTGACTCCCATCTTCCCCCTTTCAGATGTTCCTTCATCGGCGTATCTCCCTCCTTGGTAGCCCCTCTCCGGCCGTCTCCCCGGTCCCGATCAGCATCTTGACCCGCTATTACGAACACCACCTTATTCCGGCGTCTTGTACGTCCGCTGCTGCCGCTGTCTCCTGCCATTCATGGCCAGTCCATTCTCAAGTCTCAGGGGCTATGTGCCTTGAGGCGAGGAGGGGACCATGAGAAGACTGTCATGAATTATTAAATGAGGCGGGGTGGGAGGAGGAAGAGGAAGAGGAGGAGGAGGTGGAGGTGGAGATGTTGGCGAGGTCCGAGTAGGTATATTCACCGTCTTAGTAGGATTGTTAAGATAGGGGGGTGTGAGAGAGATAGAGTCGGAAGAGGAGTTGGTGGACATGGAGGCTGCGAAGTTGGAGGAGGGGGGGGGGAGAGAAAGGCAATGGGAGAAAGAGCGTGTAAGGAGAGGTGAAGGTTGAGAGTTGAAGAGAAAGAAGGTGTATGAGAGGAGGAGAAGAGAGGGGGAGGGAGAAGAAAATAGAGAGAGAGCTATGAGAAAGAAGAGACGGGTTGAATGGGTCATTCTCGGTTTTTATAGAGCACTCAGTGGTTCTGTATGAATAGAGAGCTCAAGGAGACCCTGGTCCTTTCATGCATTAGAATATAGAGCGAATTTTGTATACATGAATGAGCTAAGCTTATGCTATACAACTTAATAAATACATATTATTGCAATTACTCTTCACTGCTACTCACAAAAATATTCAACCAGCTCGTAAGAGATAGTTTTCCTGCATTAGAGGAAAAGGATATTTTATTTTACCATTGCAAGATTCAGGCTCTAGAACAAGAGACTGATTGATCAGAGGTCTTCGAATTTCCTAACGAGTTTATCGCCCAGTTCTTTCAGCATCTCGAACTTTCATTTCCTCAAAGAGTCAAGGTTATCTGAGAGTCCTCAATCTGACGATTTTCTGAGTCTCTCTAAATATACAAGGAAGATCTCCAGGACGGACCGAAATGTTGTATAATGTTTTTAATATTTATGATTGGTTCCATTTATTTTTCAGAACCATTCCACTGTTTCGGAGTTAAGTGTCGGCTTTTATGTTTGTACTTACGTAATCTCACACTGTTTTCCATCCATGTTGCCCTCTTACAAGCAAACTCTTGAATGTTTTTACCTGACTCCCATTATTTAACTCATAACGCAGATATGGATGGAGCCGGATCTGCTTCTCCTCCAACTGATCGGTCTGATTGCAGGCCTAAATTCACTTTTAAGTATTTCAGCACTGAGTTCCCTTAGTCACTTGCTCAACCAAGTCTGCAATCTGCTTAGGTCTTCCTTGAGTATATCTTCGTTCTCGGTTCATATTTCACACACTAATTTTGCATTAATTCAAACAGATGTAAATCCTTTTCATATATTGAAAATGGCAACATTCCTAATACTAATCATTTTCTGAATCTTCCGTTTAATTCCTCCATTTGAGGTCTAGTGCCTATCTGTTGCTGTATTTGGTCTTTCCAGTACTTCTTGATCCATAAGAAAAATAATCCTTTTTTTTATTATTTGCTTTTAATGTTTCTGAATTAGACTCTGATGCTTTCAGACCATCTTTATTTTAGTCTGGCTGCCGTAAAAGTCCGATAAGTTTGAAAAATGACGCTGATAAAATTTATGTTGATTTTCTATGGTAAATACTTCTCTCCCCAGATACTCCAATACCCTTCTCCATAAAATCTTCACCAAACTTTCTGCCAAAGATGCTGGCCTATAGTTCAGTGTTTGGCTGACTTTTTGTTTATATACATGGCCTACCTTGATTTTTTTTTTTTTTTTTTTTTTTTTTTTTAAGTTTTTGGAAGCAACTGGTTAAGATCCACGCTCTAAGGTAACGTAGTTAATATGCTTCTTCGTTCAATACCCAATGAGGTATGTAATCTTGTGTCGTCCCGTTGCTCTTATGTGAAGGTCTTTAGTAAGTACCTCACTTCTTTATTGTATGGATTTTTACAAGTTCATTTTCCTTTGCTCTGACTCATTAGCTTTCAACATGATTCACGAAATCGTAATGGCACGATTTTTAGCTTTTAACTTTGCAACATTCTTCTGCAAAGATCATCCAGAATTTTTGGTAAACTATTTTTTCATATTTCCCACAATTCAGTTGTGGCGATAAAGCAACTTTGATACAAGAATATCGATTTGTCTTTTAGCTACCAATTGTAGCCTCACTTATTACATTATTTTGCTTCTTTCCTTGTCTTCTAATGCGTTTTGTAGCTTCTTTTCCAAGCCATCTTTTATCTCCCCTTGGTTTTTTTTAACCTCTCTTGGTTTTATCTTGCAATTTACTCCTTTACTTTCCTTTTTATCTTTTGACACTTTATATCTCTTACCTCAACTATATCTTACGTTGCCTTAATTCTCAGATCTCATCTGTTGTCTGGATTACAGGTCGATTTTTTAGTTTCTCCATCGAGACCTATTTTTCCTATGTAATCAAAACATGGTACTATATGATTTCTGGTACCTATATTTACTTAGTTTTTAATACTTGACGTGCTGTTGGAGTGTGAGCAAAGTAACATTTATGAAGGGGTTCAGGGAAACCGGCAGGCCGGACTTGAGTCCTGGAGATGGGAAGTACAGTGCCTGCACTCTGAAGGAGGGGTGTTAATGTTGCAGTTTAAAAACTGTAGTGTAGAGCACCCTTCTGGCAAGACAGTGATGGAGTGAATGATGGTGAAAGTTTTTCTTTTTCGGGCCGCCCTGCCTTGGTGGGAATCGGCCAGTGTGATAATAATAATAAAAAAAAATATTTACTTAGGATGAAAACTAAGTGAAGTCTAAGCTGGATCATATCCCTTTCTCAGTCTTACTGGTTCTGTTACAATTCTTCAGTGCTTTCCTATTAGTTTTTCTTAGGCAAGTTTCTAATTCCTTGTTGAAAAAGGAATGCAATTCACCCAGTAATTTTCCTTTTCATTAAAATCCGATATCTGTAATTTACTTTTGGTTTTCCTTGGTTTTTCTCTGCTGCTGTTTCCACTATACCTATCAAAGTCCTCTTTACTTCCTGCGGTTTAATTTGTTTAGCTTTGAGTTGTATATCACTGCCATTAACTTTATTTTGCATCCATTACTGTAGCTAAAAAGCAGCTTTTTTACTGTATTTTCATGATTTCCGATTCTTGAAATCTTCATTTTTTTCTGATCATTAGGCCTCTCCTAGGCCTAATTTTCCTTTCCTTTGTTTTACTCTTTCGGAATTTCACATTCATTATTTCAGATGTCTGGATTTTCCCTTCATGCTCTGTTTATTTTTTCAAGCCTATACTTTTTTGTTGACGAGAGAGGGAGAGAGAGAAAAAGAGAATGTGAGTGTGAGAGTGTGAGAATGTGTGTGTGTGTGTGTACTCACCTAGTTGAGGTTGCGGGGGTCGTGTGTGTGTGTGTGTGTGTGTGTGTGTGTGTGTGTGTGTGTGTGTGTGTGTGTGTGTGTGTGTGTGGACTGTGGGGGAATATGTGCGTGTCTTGGGCGACCGGACCACCGAGCGTCAACGACCATTTCCTGTGGAGTTGGGAGTCACAAGTCGCATTAGGGACAGGCGCACCATAACAGCCAGCACAGATAGCATCACTCGGCTGGCCAGGGAGGGAGGGAGGGAGAAGAGGAAGAGAAGTATGGATGGAGGGAGGAATATATCAAGAGGAAGGAGGAAGAAGGGGAAAATGGAATGTGAAGAAGGTATGGCATGAGAGATAAGAGGGAGGGAGGGAATAAAGATACGTGGAGGAAAGGAAGAAATAACGGACGAAGAGAAGAAGTCATAAGAATTGAGAGAAAGAAATGAAGAGAATGAGTGAGAAATAAATGGACGGAATGGGGAAAGTGTGAGAGAAAAATGAGGAAGGGTGTTTAAGGAGTGCAAAAAGAAGAAAATTTGGTTAATAATGCATAAAGAAAGAGGCGGTTGAAAGATGAAGGAGCAAAAAAGCAAAAAAAAAAAAAAAAAAAAAAAGATAGCATCAGGGAAACGATATTAAAAAAAGACAAGGAAGCTGGCATGAGAGAGAAAATAATTTATGATAGAATAAAGAGCATAAGTTCTGGGTGGTAAAGATGGAAGTAAGTGGGAGGAGCAGATTAGAAGGGTGTTAGGTTGATTATATCGAGAACTTAACTAAGTTGGGATCAAAGATGAATTGAGAAATATCCAAGTTATAAATAACTGAGAGAAAGGGTGAGTAATCTAGATAAAGAGAGGAAAGAGACATTATAGGAGAAAGGAATGGAAAGTGAGAGAGAAATAGTGAGAGGTAACGGAGGGGTGAGGGGTGGTGATGGACAGAGACAGGGAGACAAGTGTGAGAGGAGGGAAGTGAAGGTGTAAGAGAGGAGATGGTTGGGAAAGGGTGGGAGGCAATGGATATAGAATGAGCTGGGAAAAGGGTTTAACGTAATCAAAAACCCTTTTTATATATACATATATTTTTTAAATAGTGTCGATGATGTAACAAAGAAATAAGGTTCCTTAAATAAATTAAATTTAGAAAGTAAACTGTGTGTATTAATAAATAATTAGAAACAAATTGCAGATGAAAATGAGTTTAAAGAGAAGGTTTCAGACTGCTACCAGAAAAACGAAACGATTATCACTGAAATTACATTAAGTAAAGCTTAAAAATTTTTGTTTGGCATTAATAAATATGAAGCAGTATTAACATACAGTATACTGCGGTGGAGAGCGCTGGTATTAGTGTCATCAAGAGACACAATCTGTGGGGTACCATAAGGAATTTTGTTTATTCTTAAGTTTCAAATTTGCACGATTTGTGAAAGGGAATAAAGAACTAGAAAACTATTATCTGACATTAAGCAAATGGAGTATATCTTATGTGATATAAATGAAGTTCTAGAGACGCTGGTGGTGGTGGTGGTGGTGGTGGTGGTGGTGGTGGTGGTGGTGGTGGTGGTGGTGGTGGTTTGTTTACCAAGAAAAGAAACACGTGGCTCCTGGCTCGGATCTCTGTCAATTGATAACTCTTAACTAATTAAGTATCCCCCTGACTTATCGGAGCTTAGTTGTACACGCCCATTTCAAAAAGAGGGAATCATTGCCTGGTCGTGTCCTTTGATGCACTTCCCAGAATACATGCAAAATTATATTGATGTGATAGTATAAAATTATTATTTAACTGCCACGCAAATTGAATTGATAACGAATCGTATTAATCATTAGCTAACATTCAGAAAACCTTTATTTATGCGCAATGTTAAACACATGCTAATGAACAAAAAGGCACAATACCGTGATTGACACAATATACAAATAACCCGCACATAGGAGAGAGAAGCTAACGACGACGTTTCTGTGGACCATTTACAAAGTCAAACTAACACAAAAGAGTGAAGAAACCAATATATATAGGCGAATGAGGGACATGGACGATGGGTAGTGAAGTATTAGTGGTAGTAGAAAGTAGGAGAGTAGTTTTAGTGGCACAATAGATAGGAAGGGGAGTGATGGATGAATGGAGGCAAAAGTTGCAGTAGCAATAGTAGTAGTAATGGAGTGGTAGTTATAGTAGTACAAGTGGGGTCATTCTAAGAACAAGAAAAGGAGCACTGCAGGAGAGCTAAAGGCCCACAAGGGTTAGGACAAAACGTCGTCATAAGCTTCTCTCCCATATGTGCGGGTTATTTGTTAGCATGCTAATGAAAGTGTTGACAATAAGTGTTACGACAATACAGCTGTAGATCGAATTTAAATATGCATGTTTACTAAATAAATGAACGTTCGTAGCATGTAACAAAATGGATTCCTCAATTATTTGAGAATATAGGAGGAAACAGAAGAGAGAACCTTTTTTTAATTTTTTTTTTTTTTTGAGAAAACGTAAAGGGTAGGGTAAGCGTTACTTAAGATGGAGAAAAAATAGGAGTAAAAATTACTGAAGGATACATTCCATTACAAATAAAAAGGATGGCGAAAAATATGAGCTCAAGGAAGAGGTTATAACTGCAACAACTAATGAGACGAAGAATAATTACTGCGATAAAAATTAGATAAATCAGTGAGTCAGAAACTTTAGTTTGCATTTCCTCATCATTAGTGTCGTAGATAACTGCTGTAAATTAAAAAATACAGTAGATCACTCTTCTCATTAAGTAATCAAAAAAATTTATATAGGTCCTTCGTTGGCTACGAGACTGCTGTCAGAATTACAAGGGGTGGACTACGAGGACAGGTTGAGAGAGAAAGATCTTCCATCGCCAGAATATTAAGCGGAGGAGACATCACAGATTATAAGATTCTCAACTAACTCAAAGACAAGAAATATGAGAGAATATTTATGATGTGCGCACGCGCACACACGCACACAACACAACACACTGAGAGGAATTGACAAGGTAGACAAAGACGGGATGTTCCAGAGATGGGACACAGCAACAAGGGTACACAGTTGGAAGTTGAAGACACAAATGAATCACAGGGATGTTAGGAAGTACTTCTTCAGCCACAGAGTAGTCAGGAAATGAAATAGATTGGGAAGCGATGTAGTGGAGGCAGGATCCATACATAGCTTTAAGCAGAGGTATGATAAAGCTCACGGTTCAGGGAGTGACACCTAGTAGCGACCAGTGAAGAGGCGGGGCCAGGAGCTTGGACTCGACCCCTGCAACCTCAACTAGGTGAGTACACACACACACACACACACACACACCACCACACACACACACACGGCACACTCACAACACAGACAACACATACACCAAAAAAAGGCATATAAATACAGGCCATTATAAACATTTAAGCACATTCAATCCCAATTGATTTCCGCTCGCAGACTCTGTTCCTGTCTGCTGTATTTATTAAAAATCAGATGGCGGTCACATGTTGCACTTCATTTCGGATGTAAAGCAGATTGACCGAGATCACACTTCGTCATAATGTCATTAGGGCAGCTGGGCCGCCTATTGCACGCTGTTAATATATGATAATTCGCGAAATATATGAATAATCGGGAATGAGAAGGGTAATTATCGGCCGTGTTAGTTTGTTGGGAAAATAGAAATTGATAAATGGTTTCTGTGTGGGAGGAGGGGGAGGGGAGTGAAAGGGGGGAGGGGAATGAAGGGGAAAGGGGAACGAAGGGGATGGGGGAATAGGGGGTTATCGTTTTTTTTGTGCAATTACCTACCTGAAGTTAATATTTCTTAGTTACTGAAATAAAACATTGCTCGTAGTATACAATCTGGAGCTTTCAATTTCTCTAGTATATGTTTCAAGTTGAAGATTGAGACACTTACGCAACATAAGGGAATCTTTATTGAGGAAACGTTTCGCCACACAGTGGTTTCATCAGTCCAATAAATAGCAGAAAGGTGTAAGGAGAGGAGGAGTTTGAGGTAACCATTCCCTCAGCCAGGAGTCGATGTGTTCAGTACATCAATCTCGACTGATGGACAAGACTGATGGAATGAACACATCTACTCGAGGCTGAGGGACTGATTACCTCAAACTACTCCTCTCCTTACACCTTTCTGCTTTGTATTGGACTGATAAAGCTACTGTGTGGCGAAACGTTTCCTCAATAACGATTCCCATATGTTGCATAAGTCTCTCAATCTTCAACTTGTCTGTTTTTTAAACCATCTGTCACATATGTTTCAAGAAGATACTACCTTATCTTGGAATCATTTCATAATAATATTTTACTAAGAAAAAGTCTGAATTTATTACGGTCAAAATGCACCGCTGTGTCTGTAGGTTTCTGTGTGTGTGATGAATGGTTTGAAAAACCGACATGTTGAAGATTGAGACACTTATGCAGCATATGGGAATCTTTATTCAGGAAACGTTTCGCCACACAGTGGCTTCATCAGTCCGATACAAAGAGGAAGGCGTAAGGAGAGGAGGAGAATGAGGTAATCAGTCCCTCAACCTGAAGTCGATGTGTTCAGTCCATTCAGTACATTCTACAAGATTGATGGACTGAACACATCGACTTCAGGTTGAGGGACTGATTACCTCATTCTCCTCCTCTCCTTACGCCTTCCTCTTTGTATCGGACTGATGAAGCCACTGTGTGGCGAAACGTTTCCTGAATAAAGATTCCCATATGCTGCATAAGTGTCTCAATCTTCAGGTTTCTGTGTCGAATTCTTCTTTCTGTTGATTGTGTTAATAAGATTCTCTTTATTTTCTCCTGCCTTGTTAGGGTCGTATCTGTTTATTATTTATCATCTCTTCATCCATGCTTTTAATAATTGCACATCTAATATCTTCAGCCCTTCCTTGTAATTCTTATTTTCTGAATTTAGAATCCATTTTGTAGCACGTCTTGATCAAAATAGTGTACTATCAAAAACTGTGACGAAAAGGCTCAGGTTGCACAACAAGCTTGCACTGAGACGTTTCGGTCAGTTTAGAGCTTAATCAAATTATGATTTTATGTAACCTTCACAAAGAGCGAATTATCCAAATTGTCTCGGTTAAAATTTCTTTTGCAATGTGTGTGTCTTGAGTATCAGATCTTGCATTTATGATTTTTTTTTCTAAATCGTTCAAAATCGTCTTGCTAGGAATAAGTAATTTTAATATAACATTCAGCACACTATAATTTTAAACATATTTATATAGTTTGCATTCAATCTAATTAGTTATTTATACGAGTTAAAATCATTTGGGAAAGTGTTGATCTTTATACGACCCCAGTAGAGACATTGCCCCATTAAAATATTCACATATTATCACTATTTCCATTTCGATCAAAAATCTTTCTTCAGTTGTAATAGTTTGTATTTAATTTCTGGAATGTCAGCCCTCCATCAGGAACTGCACTGAAAGCTTCAGTTAAAAGCATGCAACTGCAATGTATCAATTGTTGATAAATTAGACACATGTGCAACTCTAGGGTATCTTTATTGAGGAAACGTTTCGCCACACAGTGGCTTCATCAGTCCATACAAAGGAGAATCTTGAAGAACAGGAGGAGAATGAGGTAATCAGTCCCTCAACCTTGAGTTGATGTGGTCAGTCCATCAATCTTGAATAGAATACGGCATACGTGCTGAGAAGGAGCTTATAAACCGTTGGCAGGAGAGGTGCAGAAGTCATAGGTCGTGTAACATTTGTTCAATGTTGAAGTAGGTCGTGCCCAAGAATTAGGCAAGCGAAGAATTCATCTACGTATCAATTGTTGTTGTTGTTTCCGTGAAATGTCTGAATATACAGAATTTTGCTTATCTAAGGCAGACATAGTAAACTTGCTCTATCCAGATGTTTTATCCACATTTTATAGCTGATTTTTCCATTGTTTATATAATATCTATCAGTGAGCAGCACATACACGTACGACGAGTGTTAACTTTACACATTAGAACACTTCAAAGACATTTAGAACTGGCTCTTTGCCAGACATATCGCCTCAGTTTGATTTAAATTGGGATAAATATAAGTTTTTATTTACGAGACCTGACCTAACCCACCATACCCTTATCTGCTCTTACTTAAATTACTGAAAATAACATTAAGCTCACGAGAAGCGTTTTAAACGGGAAGCTCGTAAAAAATTAATATACCAGAAGAGAAATATACTGTGGCTAGATATACTGCGGTTAGAGAGGTCCATCTTCAATAGACTTCCTTATCACTTCGTTTTAGATTCCGGCAAATTGTTTGTAGTTTTTAATTTGTCTTTCACTTAACGTTTTGTAAGAAGCCCTTACACTTTTTCTGAGCAGATAGTTTAGGTTTCTGTGTATTCCTTCTGAGCCCAGGATCCATCTGCACCTACAGATTTTTATCTGTAAGCATACAGCAGTAAATATTTTACTCCATCTTTATCCATTTCAGTTGTCTCTATTTAGTTTGTAATCTCCCTACATTTTTGTCTTTGACAAAATAATTTTGTCGTCTGCGTTAGAGTATTTCCTTTTTGTTCCGCCTGTTTTTTTTCTTTTAATAAACTCTTCATTACTGTTGTAGTATATGTGAAAATCTTCGCCAGTTTTGTGTAAGCTGTTCCCTGGTAACATTAGCCCATTAATTTTATATAAATATTGTGGCAATTTCTCAAAACTTCCTTTATTAATTTTTATATATTTCATTTTTTTGGTTTCTTAGTCTAGGTTAAGTTTAATGTATTCATCAAGGAGTAAGGAAAAACCTGACATGGCTCAATGGTGGCAGTCTATGGCGGGGGCACGCAGTGTCTAAGCCTGTAAACTATGCAACAAAATATCCCTTGCAACATGCGAGGTCTTTTTGCATACTTCCCTGAATCATATTACGATGTAAAATACTTTACAATTCAACAAACCATACGTTATTACACATGGAATATGATCACATGTTCAAATTCTGTACACAAGTAATATAGTTTTAAGAGCGTTTAGAGCGAGATAACCAAGCAAGGCGAGACGTATTCACTAGTGACATTGTACTCGTTGACGCTGTTCATTAAACAGGAAAAAAAAAATAATTTTCGTCGATGTCTGGGTTCCATCCTACGAAAAACGTTCCGAATACAATTTGATAAAACTGAAGACAGGACAAAAGTATCATTCTGCTCCTGTATCTATAAATATGCAATCTCATACGTTATCGTTCCCCTAAAATACCACATGGTACGAATAACAATGACGTTTAACGCCAAACTTCCGTATATCAGAATGGAATTCTAAAGTCTAAAAAACAAAATTAGAAAGCAATAAACAACATTTTCAACCATCTCTCAAAATGAAGAGTAAGACCATGGAGCTGAACTCTTCTCCAGGCTGAGGGACTGACCACCTCAAATACTATTTCTCCAAGGTTAATATACGTATTACCTCTTCTTCACTTGACTACTACACCTACTGCCTCTATTTGGCTGAAGAAGCCTACTGTGTAGGCGAAACGTTTCAACAATAAAGAGGCCCAATTGTTGCACGTCTCGTACTCATCAACTAGTAGGCATTTAATACTATTCTCAACATATATCCCAGTTTGCTGTACCTTGGAGGGTCTCACCCATTACAATGGCTCTTCGCAGAGCAAGTAAAGGAACAATAACAAAAGCTAGAGAAAGACTGCATAAGCTATACTTAAACTATCTGAAAAAATCGGCAATACGGGTAAAGAGGATCATTTAGCATAATGAGATAGAACGAGGTACACAGACAGAAACGATCACTGGGCGATTTAGTACATATCAAAATCACTTCATTGGCAGGAAACACGTTGAACAGACGGGACAGAAACACAAAAAAATAGCAAAGCAGTCCAAGATTTAAGTTCAGACATAACCAAATTTAAGTAACCCAAAAAATGAAAGTGCAGGCAAAATCTGAGCTAAACCCCCAAAAAATTCAAGCTATTCCAAAAGACAAACACTTTTAAAAAAACCAAATGAAAAAATAAGCGAAAATGAATGAATGCTATTTGCTTGGAGAAGTTTTTTTATCAAAAAAAAATGAGAAATTAATACGAGAAAAATATTATTTTGGTCAGGGTCCCTGTTGATGTACAAAATCGCTGTTATCTTAGATTTTGTTCCATTTTATTTCCCGGGAAAAGTTTTATTATTGTCATTTCAGATGACGAAAAAAATTTTTAATTTTAAAAAAAATATATTTACGAAACACTGATAAGACTTGGTTTGTTGAGTAAAGGAGAAAAAAATAGTTACAGAACAAATGCAGTGTTGGAAAATGTTGTAGAGCTGGGTTTAAAATTTATTTTATTAAAATTTATTATTGGTTTAGAAAGAAGTAAGCAAACCTATAACATATTTATTAGAAAACGTTTCGGCCCTGGGACTTGATCACTTCAAATAAGAGGTGGGAAAAGACTTTATATATGGCGGGGGTGAGGGTGAGCACGTGCCCTGAGGAGTATAAAAACAAAAGAATGGAGGAACATGTAGAAGGCCTACGGGCCCCAGCGAGGAGGCCCCCATCAAAAAAAACCTCCCCCATGACGAGGAGGCAGACGATGAAAATCATGACCCCTGTGTTGTTGGGTTGGTGTGTTTAAGTTCTGTTCCCATTTTTTTAAAATTTTGTAGTTTCCGGGTTTGCGTGCTATAGTGTCGGTGACGGCGATTTAGTGAGGTTTAGGCACCGTCGGGTCTGAGGTCGGTTCGGTGAGAACGGGTTGTGCCTCTTTCCCAGTTTCAAATGTCCCGTGGAGTCTCTGTGGGGGACAATGGTACCTTCACTCTCTGTTAGGGGCATTTCGATGTCATTCAGGCGGACTGCAAGATTTTGCCTGTTTTGCCTAATTTTTCTTGGGACAAAAAACCACGGGGATAGGTAGACGCCTGCGTAGAAGTTAGGGTGTGGGGTGCGTTTCGTGGAGGTCTTTGATAGATGATGTGTTTATGGGGGAAAAACGTTGATGTTATCATAGTAAGTCCCCTGCGAGTTTCGTGGCAACATCCCCACATGGGGGTATATGAATGTTTAGGGGGCTTTTCCCAGGACCAAAAGTTTTCTAAAAAATAGTTATAGTGTTTGCTTACGGTTTTCTAAACCAATTTGTCGGTATTTATTACAAAGTTTTCCCAAATTTTATTATTGTTGTTTTATTTGTATATTTAACTGAATTGCAAACCCACGGGGTCATACGCCCTCCAAGAATGATTTTAATATGTTGGTCATTGGAAGGAGAGGGCAACTTGTTAAATGATTAAAAAGAAAAAAATTAATTTTGATGAACTTGTGCAAATTTAAAAAGAATAAAATTTGATTTTAATTTTTCAGAAAAAATACTCAGATAAAACATTTATGATTATGCATATGGTTTTTAAGTGTCTTAGGATATGCTTACCATTATTTGCAACAAGTCACTTAAAAATAGATTAAATATTTTAAATGAACCTCAGCACGTGTGACGAAGGTTCGACCCTCCGTTGCTAATCGTGAACTTTTCACGCTCCCCTAACTATCCATGTAGTTCGTTTAGCAACAGGAAATTAAGAGGACAAAACGGAATTACATTTTCTGTTATTATTATAAATCTAGAAACCCCAAACCCCCATAAGGGTAATACGCCCCTGGGTAATGGAAGGAAAAATAGATTTATACATGGGGAGGGTAGCATTAATTCATGGCCCAAGAGCCCTCACCGACACACCTCAGCAAAAAAAAAAATGCGGGAAAGAATTTTTTCAAATATAAAAATGACGAGTGGAAGGAATTTCCTGAAGTGTGTCGGTGCGCAGGGGTTTTTTAATATCAAAAATTAAGAAATGAACCCAACACTCACCCGTTTTTGGATGGTTTTAAAAAATTCTCTGGTTGCCCCCGCCACCGCCCCCAGGTTAATGGAACAACAGGAGAAACTTCCAAAACATAGTTTCCCCATATCTTGCCCCATTATACTTGAATACAGGACAGTATAAGAATCAATAGATTACCTCTACCCCACCATGTTAAAAAAAAAATTTCGTTTACCCTGAAGAAACTGCAACATACACGAGCCACACCCATAGAACGGGCTTGAGCTGCAGAGAGGGGAATGCCCAGGAAATCAAAGTTATGAAGCAGGACACACATGCAGTTTTAAAGAAAAGGTACGAGAGAGCCACTATGCCATGGGAGAGGGAGAGGGAGAGAGAGAGAGGAGGAGAGGGGAGGAGAGGAGAGAGAGAGGAGAAAACCCAGTAGCGGTCAGCGGAGAGTCGGGGCAAGGAGCTAGACTCGACCATGCAACCATTATGGGAGAGACTATTGCTGATAAAAAACACCCCAAAACACACACCAAAACACACACACCACACACACAACACACACACACACACACACACAACAAAGTCCCCACCGTTGCTGCTCCTCGCCTCTAAAACATGTTATTCATTCCTGGTTTGTCGGTGCGCCCTCCCCCCCTGACCAACCTCGTGTTAACAACCCCCCGCTTCCCTATCCATATCTAAAGTTTTCCCCCAAACTTCGTCCATTAATTTATGCCAAAACCTGCTGCTTTTTCATCTACGTTTCGGCATATATTTTCGCCCCTAGAGCTGGCGATATGCACATTTATTGACATTTTTTTGGGTTTTTTTGGGGGGCTGCGATGATCAAAGAGAAGGATTAGCTGCAACGAAAAAGGTAGAGAGGGGAAATATATGTTTATCCGGGGGTGAGTTATCGATCATTTCGGCAGCGTCGGGGGTGGTGCAGGAGTGACAATCCGTGTTTGTCTGTACTGCAGGGGAGCACTCTCTTATTAGATTAAACGTGTCGTCTGTTGGTTTGGGGGTAGGGGGAGGGGGAAGGGGGAGTGGAAAGGGGGTGAGTGGGTTGGGGGAGGAGGGCGATGGAAGGTGGAGGGGGGGGAGGTGTCAGAAACCGGGGACCCACCCGCAATAATTGGCCGGGCTTACCCAGCCGCCCCCGGTCCCTGCCAACGGGGCCCCAGCGCCCCCTTTTTCCCCCTCTCCCAGGAAAAAAACTAACCACACCCCACCTCGCAGGGGACCCGGGTTCCTCCCCCCTGTAGGGTGGGTGTGGGGGAATAAGTTGGGGGGGGGGGGGGAGTAAAGGGGAAAACCGTAGACTGTCTTTGCAACTTTTCCCCCAGAGGTTGTAAAGGGACAAGGTTGGAAAAGTCTGTTCTTTTGTAAAAAGGGCTCGAGGGGGAAAAAGCGGATGGTCCAAGGTTTACCCCCAGGGGCTCACCCGTTCGGTCCAACGGGAAAGGGCTATGTAAGACCCCAAAGCAGGCGAGGCGCGGGCAAATCTTCGCACACCTGCTGTCTTTGCTCACTTAACGTAATAGATTCTGGGTGTTTCTCGTGGTTCTTGGTCACTAGGGTCAAATATAAAAACTGAAAGACGAAAAGATATTCCCTTTTAAGTTGAACGGTAACTGTGACAAAAAAAGTTCCGTTGCTTTAAAATGGTAACTGTCCGCAAGTTTGTAAACCCAAAGGGGACTGAACTTCAGGTAAGGGAGTGAACTGAATATCTCCCACTTCTTTCATTATCCAGTATAAAAGTAGTTTTTTTATTACACTGAAAAAAAATGCTTACAGGTTTTCTTCTTTCGGTAAAAAATATGAAGGTGTTGCTTGCGTTAATTTATGAACTTTAAGCCTCCTATTCAAAGGCTCCAGAGCACGGGTTTGGGGCAAAAAAAGCACTTATATGAAACGAAACGTGATTAGACTTGTTCATGGCATAGGTGAATCTAATGGGTATGCTAAAGCGATTGAAGGCTCTTTTCCCCCCAAAAAATATGAAAATATCCTTCCCTTCCCGGATGAAAAAAAATTTGTACCGCCCATAGGTTCTGTGATCCCTATGTGTTAACACTTTCCCCTAAATGTAGCAAAATAAAAATTTAAATTTTGTAGATGCCTTTAAAAAACCCGGTTTGAGCAATGGAAGTCCAATGAATTTTGTCTTCAGTAGACTATAGGGCGTTTTTTTTGCCCTACTTGATTTTTTTTATACTTCTTGGCGCTCTGTTATACGAGCTGCCTTGGGGCCTAATATTGGAAAAGACTTGGGGTAATCACAAAGGGCGGGAGAGATACATGGGTAAATTTCTTATACCAACTCCTCTCCCCACTTTCCGTAAATGTACACAGAAGTTAGATGTGTGGGTCACATTTTAAGGAAAAAGGGCCAAAAAAAATATGTCTACTACTTTGGTTTAGATTTGTTTTAAAAAAAAAACAAAATCCTGGTTTATAAAGAATTATCTCAATTTTTAGCGATCACCCTCGCCCCCAAACTAGCACTGCCCTCAACACGTATTTGCCAACCCCTTTTTGCAAATA
>NC_069436.1:18032080-18080467 GCF_026875155.1 Cherax quadricarinatus
TGGCCACCACAAGCAGAACAGTGGCCACCACAAGCAGAACAGTGGCTACCCCGAGCAGAACAGTGGCCACCACAAGTAGAACAGTGGCCACAAGCAGAACAGTGGCCACCACGAGCAGAACAGTGACCACCACGAGCAGAACAGTGGCCATTACAAGAACAGTGGCCACTACAAGGAGAACAGTGGCAACTACAAGGAGAACAGTGACCACTACAAGTAGAACAGTGGCCACAAGTAGAACAGTGACCACAAGCAGAAGAGTGGCCACTACAAGCAGAACAGTGGCTACTACAAGTAGAACAGAGGCCACCACAAGCAGAACAGTAGGCCAACACAAGCAGAACAGTAGGCCAACACAAGCAGAACAGCGACCACCACATGGAGAACAAAGGCCACCGCATGAAGAACAGTGGCAACCACAATCAGCTGTGGCCGCAAGAAGCAGAACAGTAGGCCAACACAAGCAGAACAGTGGCCACCACATGCAGAACAGAGGTCAACAAGCAGAAGAGGATATCAACACAAACAGGAGGCAAACACAAGCAGAACAGGTCAGTACAAGTAGAACAGGGGTCAATACAAGCAGAACAGGGGTAAATACAAGCAGAACAGGTCAATACAAGCAGAATAGGTCAATACAAGCAGAACAGAGGTCAACACAAGCAGAACAGGTCAATACAAGGAGAACAGGAAGTCAATACAAGCAGAACAGGGGTCAATACAAGCAGAACAGGGGTCAATACAAGCAGAACACTCCAATACAAGCAGAACAGGTCAATACAAGCAGAACAGGAGGTCAATACAAGCAGAACAGGAGGTCAATACAAGCAGAACAGGAGGTCAATACAAGCAGAACAGAAGGTCAATACAAGCAGAACAGAAGGTCAATACAAGCATGACAGAGCAATACAGCAGAACAGGACGTCAACACAAGCAGAATACAGGCCAACACTAGAAGAGAAGCAAACACTAAGCTTTTATCAACAACAGCAGCAGCAGCAGCAGAAGCAGGAATTCCCCTTCTCTCCTCCTCCCTCAGCAGCTGCAGCAGCAGCAGCAGCAAAAGCAACTCCCCTCCTCCTGCTCCCCCAGTAGCAGCAGCATAAGCCGCGCCAACACAGAGTGGTGGTAGAGGGTGGCACTTGTATCAAGCGCGTGCGGGCGTGCGTGCGGGCGTGCGTGAGGGCGTACAGGCAGGCAGGCACGCAGGCAGTCAGAGGCACCCTCCCCTAACCATACAACAAAGGTCCATACCTCGCCAGCCGCAATAACCAAATGCTGGCATATTTATCATTAGCCAAATAACGTGATATATTTTGACGTGCAATCACCCCCCTCGTTTTTAATTGGCACGATAAAAAGCAGGCACAGGCGCGCATAAACTCCCCGTATCAATCACAAAACAATATTATTTCTTTCTGCCTATTCCCACCATTCCAATATTCCCAATCCTTCTGCTTTTACACATTTTTTCATGAATTTTATTACTTCCCCCGTTTCGCTCTCTGGTATGGATTACTATCTGTCAGTCAGAGGCAAATCTGTAGAGCGTATTTTTCACTATCAATCACCCGCTTTCTCACTAATTCCCTAACGTTCTTTGCCCTACCTTAATGGTCTAAAATGCCTCACAGGTCAATTGCATATTTATATATAAGGGGTAGTTGCTATTCACTCCTCTTTAATCAAGCCATGGCCGCCCCCTCACAGCTTTCATATGATGTAGTTTCAATTTTCAGTTCGGGGGTGGGGAGCCCAGAATCCGGATACTCGCAGTAGCAGGCAAAATGGAAAAATGATAAAAGAACCAGCTGACTGACTCACAGCAAGGGGGCGGCGAGGGGTGGGACGTGTCACCGGCCCTGCCTGACACTGCCTGGCACTGCCTGGCATTTGCTGGCAATGTCTGGCACTGCCTTACAGTGCTTGTATGCGTCTATTTCTGCTTGGCAGTGGTCGTCGGTATCTTATACTGCCTGACTGACTGACATTGACACTTCCCGACAATATCCAATAGTATTTAACGGAGTCAGACACTGGCTGACAGTGCCTGATAATCTCCAACAGTGTTTGAGGAAGTTTGTTACTGTTTAATACTGCCTGAAACACTAACACTATGTCTCTGCTACTGTCTGATACTGCTTAACACTACGTTGCTAAGGATGTCAACTACGTCACACAATGTTTGCGCTGACTACCTCATCACCAGTTGAAAATTCTCCTCCCAGTAATGCATGATGGGCTGACGGTTGATAATTGCGCTTACATCAGATGACTTGAGATGATTTTTTGCTCACTACTGACAAGCTGGCGACTTGTAGTGATAACTGATGATTTTAAGTGATGATCAGCGGGTGTATCTGAAACTTGTGCTATCAACAAATGGTAGAGACATGTTAGGTATTTGTTCTGTCAACTGATTAAATGCGTGACACTATTATTTGCGCTGATATCTGATTATTTATAAGATCAGAACTCAGTTTATCTGACATCTTATATGCTACAGTATCTGATTACCAGCGTATGACATCTGACGCATCGCCATGACGTCTATCTACGCTGATATATGATAATCTGCGCTTATATCTGATAATTTGCGCTAACAGCGGATGACTTTGATGCCAATGGATTCATTTCCATTCCCTCCCCGCCTTCCGCGTGACATAATTCCGCTCCCACTGACGTTGCGCATGATTCCAAAAACACGGAAATGCATGACGCTAAAAAAAAGAATAACTCACTCTCTCTCTCTCTCTCTCTCTCTCTCTCTTTCTTTTGCTTCGCTCCCCTCATCCCTCTCTTGTCTCCCTTCTCCTCTCCCCCAGGCATTCTGACTTCCCCTTCCCCTCTCTTCCCCCTCCCTGCCTCTTTTCCCTTCCCTCTCGTCAGCCATGGTGCTGATGCGGCTGACTGACAGTTACAATGTTTGACACTCATAGGCACTCAGTGCCTGACGATACATGCGTACTGCCTATACATGTACATTGTCTGACGATATATGCACACTTGAGCACACATGAGCACTGGCGACGAATGCAATCTGCGTGAGAGCACATGTTACGCAATGTCTAACTCTAAATGCGCGGTGTTTGACAACACATTTGAACAGTGTGCCAATAAATGGGCATTTCCTGAGAAACACTTGTGAATGGCATGATACATGTGCACGACCTAATCACACTCGTTCCTTAATACTCGCGCATTGACTGATAAATGCGCACTGTCTGATTACACATGCACGCTTCCGGACGACACATGTACACTGTGTGACACATACATTGACCACGCATGCATACTGTTTGACGATATATGCGCACATGATTCTCTTAGATAATGAGCTCCCAACTCGTGCTCACCGCCTGATGAAACGTGCGCATGCGTATTTACCGACTGAAAAATGCTCTCCACGTCTGTCTAGTAAATGTTAGCGCATGCTTCAGCTAATGTTTTGGCCAACAGTAGAAACAACAAATAATGGCATCACTAAATTATCTATAAAACATGCAGTTACTATAACAATCACTAACATAATGATAAATTTTCAAGGGTATATAATACCGATATGCTGAAGAACTACCAGATGAACTGACTGAACACGTCAAAACTACTACTATACTTGCCTAAGTATTATATTCGCATTTATTCCCTGAACAAACCTGTTGTGCAAAAAAAATAAATCTCGGCAATATAGATTCCCAAGATTTGCACATGTCTTTTTCTTCATATTTTTTAACATTAAGCCATTTTCCACGGCTGTTTAAGGAAAACCTTGTATTCATACGTAATACATGCATGTCTTCATGTATGTTATGTCTGCTGTCTTTTATTAGTCTTTTTAAGTAAGAAATGGCTAGAAGTTGCGTTATTTATTATATTCATGGAGCAGCGCTAAGCCCGTATGAATCATACAGAAAATAGGGTATTTAAGGTAATCAGGTTTGACCCAAGGAAGGGATGGATATCTTCAATTTCACGGTTCAAAATAACTTCAACAACAAAAGATTCCTTCCCCTTGAAGGATTCGAATCACATAATTCAGCAAAAAATTTAAATCATTAAATTGAATCCTAGAAGCAAAATATTTTATATTTTATAAACGCACACATTTGAAAATTAACAAATTTACCAGTGAACAATGCCTATTCGGTAATACTTTAATACAAATTATGAATTCAGCTAATGCAAAACAAAGTGTGGGATACAAGTTTCACTTTCGACAGGTTTGCTATTGCACTTTGTTCACTTTTGAAACAACATTGTTTTAGAACGCAAACAGCCAATTTTCTGATTTTCAGCAGCTTGAGCCTTTAAATTGATATGTATACGAGAACTGATGCATAATTTATAAGAGAAGCGATACATAATGTATAAGAACTAAAACAGACATAGCCCCACTCCACAAAGGGGGCAGTAAAGCAATAGCAAAGAACTACAGACCGATAGCACTAACATCCCATATCATAAAAATCTTTGAATGGGTCCTAAGAAGCAAGATCGCCACCCATCTAGATACCCATCAGTTACACAACCCAGGGCAATATGGGTTTAGAGCAGGTCTCTCCTGTCTGTCTCAGCTACTAGATCACTACGACAAGGTACTAGACGCACTAGAAGACAAAAAGTATGCAGATGCAATATATACAGACTTTGCAAAAGCCTTCGACAAGTGTGACCATGGCGTAACAGCGCACAAAATGCGTGCTAAAGGAATAACAGGAAAAGTTGGTAGATGGATCTATAATTTCCTCACAAACAGAACACAAAGAGTAGTAGTCAACAGAGTAAAGTCTGAGGCGGCTACGGTGAAAAGCTCTGTTCCACAAGGCACAGTACTCGCTCCCATCTTGTTTCTCATCCTTATATCTGACAGACAAGGATGTCAGCCACAGCACCGTGTCTTCCTTTGCAGATGACACCCGAATCCGCATGACAGTGTCTTCCACTGCAGACACTGCAAGGCTCCAGGCGGACATCAACCAAATCTTTCAGTGGGCTGCAGAAAACAATATGAAGATCAACGATGAGAATTTTTAATTACTCCGATATGGTAAAGTTGAGGAAATTAAAACTTCATCAGAGTACAAAACAAATTTCTTCCACAAAATAGAGCGAAAAACCAACGTCAAAGACCTGGAAGTGATCATGTCGAGGATCTCACCTTCAAGGACCATAACATTGTATCAATCAGCATCTGCTAGAAAAATGACAGGATGGATAATGATGACATTCTTCAGGTCGCTTGTTCTATCTAGGCTGGAATATTGCTGCACACTAACAGCACCTTTCAAGGCAGGTGAAATTGCTGACCTAGAAAATGTACAGAGAACCTTCACGGCGCGCATAACGGAGATAAAACACCTCAATTACTGGGAGCGCTTGAAGTTCCTGAACCTGTATTCCCTGGAACGCAGGCGGGAGAGATTACATGATTATATACACCTGGAAAATCCTAGAGGGACTAGTACCGAACTTGCACACGAAAATCACTCACAACGAAAGCAAAAGACTCGGCAGACGGTGCAACATCCCCCCAATGAAAAGCAGGGGTGTCACTAGCACGTTAAGAGACAATACAATAAGTGTCAGGGGCCCGATTTTGTTCAACTTCCTCCCAGCTTACATAGACCCCTGGCTGTTTTCAAGCTGGCACTGGAGAAGCACCTAAAGTCGGTACCTGACCAGCCGGGCTGTGACTCGTACGTTGGATTGCGTGCAACCAGCAGTAACAGCCTGGTTGATCAGGTTCTGATCCACCAGGAGGCCTGGTCACAGACCGGGCCGCGGGGGCGTTAACCCCCGGAACTCTCTCCAGGTAAATCCCAGATAATGTATAAGAATTGATACATAATGTATAATAGAACTGACATAATACGCATACGAGAAGAATTTTTATACCTCCCTTCAAGCTCTATTAAAAATCGTGTTCACTGTTAATATCAGTTACCATGTTGATTTTTATATATAATCATTTTAAAATTTTGGACAATATTTTCTAGACTCGATTCGTTAGGAAACAGCACAATTGTGTCCTGACATGGGTCCTCGTTCATCTTACCGAGGCCTTCCGTTGGCTTACCGGTCCACCCCCTTTAAAAACTAAGATTAATAATTATCCGTGTTTATTATGTGTAAAGATTACAAGTTTTGGCAGTTTCGTAGAGACGGTTTAATATGACACGTTTTCTTCCATTACTGACAGTCTTCTAATTTGAATTCTGCTTCCACAATAATATTTATTTTTTTATGCTTTGGCCACAGCAGAGTGCCACAGTATAAAGAAAAAGTTAAATTGGTACTATATAAGTGCCTGACATTGAGTTTTATATCTATGTAAAAGCATTGGGCCAGCCTGTAGCTTAAGCAACCACGAAACACGGCCCGATATGGCCTTGCATCATGAAACATGCACAGTCCTGCTAGGCACATTGTTTGTAATATTGTATGGTGCAGTGATTAGATCGTCAAGAATTTTGACTTGCTTCCTACGAGGTGGGCTGAAGCAACACGGGTTCGATCCCTGGCCCAGAATATATATCATTGCTTCACCAGAAACAAGCGGGTATATAGAGAGAATGATCGCAGTCAGCAGGATTCGATACTGCTACTGAGACTGACAAGATTCCCATGGATTCAAGCTATTTCAATCTCCTGTATGTTATGACCTCGCAAGCGATTTTTAAATCAATGCACCACGAAGAAACTAGCGGGTTGATAAGAGCGCTCGGTCTTGCCTGGGAATTTCCGTCCTGTAGTGCGACATCTTCTTAGTGATACCTTCTTTTATTCTCCCTTGTTCTCTCTGTCTCTCTCTCTGTCTGTCTGTCTGTCTCTCCTCTTCTCTCTC
Source organism: Cherax quadricarinatus (assembly GCF_026875155.1). NCBI lineage: Eukaryota > Metazoa > Arthropoda > Malacostraca > Decapoda > Parastacidae > Cherax > Cherax quadricarinatus. The sequence goes on from NC_069436.1 coordinate 18,038,925, forward strand.
TTCTCTCTCTTCTCTCTCTCTTCTGCTCTCTCTCTTTCTCTCTCTCTGTCTCTCTCTCTCTTCTCTCTCTCTGTCTCTCTCTCTCTCTCTCTCTCTCTCTCTCTCTCTCTGTCTCTCTCTCTCTCTCTCTCTGTCTCTCTCTCTCTCTCTCTCTCTCTCTCTGTCTCTCTCTTCTCCTCTCTCTCTCTCTCCTCTCTTCTCTCTCTCTCGTCTCTCTCTCTCTCTCTCTCTCTCATTTTTTCTATCTCTTCTATCTCTTCTTATATTTCTTTTCTCACTCATCCTCTCTCTCTACTCTCCTCCATCTCTCTCTTCTCTCTCCGTTCTCCTTTCACCTTCTCTACTCTTGCTGCTCTCCTCTCACTCTACTCCTCGTCTCTCATGGTTCTCGCTCGTCCTCTCTCTCTCTCTCTTGTCTCTCTCTCTCTCTCATCTCCTCTGTAAAGTCTCTGGTTCGCATCCTCTCTCTCTCTGTCTCACTCTCTCTTATTATATATATATATAATCATATATATATATATATATATATATATATATATATATATGTATATATATATATATTATATATACCAAACCACACACACACACACCACCACACACACCACACACAACACACACCACACACACACACAACACACACACCCCACACACACACACACACACCACACACAGGTGTCCCTGTTTGCAGATGACGTGAAGTTGATGAGAAGAATTCACTCGATCGAAGACCAGGCAGAACTACAAAGGGATCTGGACAGGCTGCAGACCTGGTCCAGCAATTGGCTCCTGGAGTTCAATCCCACCAAGTGCAAAAGTCATGAAGATTGGGGAAGGGCAAAGAAGGCCGCAGACGGAGTACAGTCTAGGGGGTCAGAGACTACAAACCTCACTCAAGGAAAAAGATCTTCGGGTGAGTATAACACCAGGCACATCTCCTGAAGCGCACATCAACCAAATAACTGCTGCAGCATATGGGCGCCTAGCAAACCTCAGAACAGCATTCCGACATCTTAATAAGGAATCATTCAGGACCCTGTACACCGTGTACGTTAGGCCCATATTGGAGTATGCGGCACCAGTTTGGAACCCACACCTAGCCAAGCACGTGAATAAATTAGAGAAAGTGCAAAGGTTTGCAACAAGACTAGTCCCAGAGCTAAGAGGTATGTCCTACGAGGAGAGGTTAAGGGAAATCAACCTGACGACACTGGAGGACAGGAGAGATAGGGGGGACATGATGACGACATACAAAATGCTGAGAGGAATTGACAAGGTGGACAAAGACAGGATGTTCCAGAGATTGGACACAGTAACAAGGGGACACAGTTGGAAGCTGAAGACACAGATGAATCACAGGGATGTTAGGAAGTATTTCTTCAGCCACAGAGTAGTCAGTAAGTGGAATAGTTTGGGAAGCGATGTAGTGGAGGCAGGATCCATACATAGCTTTAAGCAGAGGTATGATAAAGCTCACGGCTCAGGGAGAGTGACCTAGTAGCGATCAGTGAAGAGGCGGGGCCAGGAGCTCGGACTCGACCCCCGCAACCTCAACTAGGTGAGTACAACTAGGTGAGTACAACTAGGTGAGTACACACACACACACACACACACACACACACACACACACACACACACACACACACACACACACACACACACACACACACACACAAGGAGTAAAATGATAGCTTTAAGCATTTCGTGTTGCAATCAACACATCAGGAGCTTGAAATGTTACAGAAATGTCGTCTCTGCAGACTCGTTTGATGGAACGTTCTTGCCAAGAATAAGGTTGGGAAGCAGGAGACGCTTAGTGCCCCAGGCATAACAGCGCCTGGTGTCAGCAAGATTGAGTATTATAGGAATAGAAGATAGTCAGCCTACAAGCACTGGTAATGGAGTGATTACCTAGCGAATTTAACATTAGTAAAATGACAATTATAAAAAAAAAGTCGGTCAGACTGCGGGACGATGTAAAAGACTTCACATTCTGAATATACATATATCTGGCATTTGTGTTAGGAATTTTCCGTGAAAATTAAGAAAACGGGTCTACAGCAGACGCCTTTAAAATTAAAAGGAGACATCTATAGGTTATCCAAGGTCAGACAGCCATAGTTTGTCTCTCCTGTTAATTCGTTAAAAAGTATATTTTTAGAATCTAAAGTTTCCATTTCTGTGAAATTCTGGTGTTTTACTTTGATTATGATGCAGCTGGTAATATGGTGTATCAATCGATTACGTTCCACTGAAGACTGGTTGTTAACCCAGTTAAATACTATTTTCAGAATCAAACCTCTCGCTAGTTTAATGTCTATTATGTATCCAATACTCATCTTGTGTGGTAGTCAAAGATTGCAACCACACATAATGAGTCCAAGGACTAAACCCAGGACGATCCTACCAAGCTATGAGATCGTCATCATGTGACATGTTGTACACGGCTCTCCTCAACTATATGTGACTTCACAGGTCTACCTGACTTTCTAGGCCACACCTGACCTTTCTCCTCTACACAGCGTGTTTGTAGGTATCACTGAATTAGGATTGAAAAGGCCACAAGTGGCTAGACGTCTCCTTTAATAAAGGTTTTGCTTGTGCATGTTTTTCTGAATTAGTTACAAATATTCATTTATTTTATTTTGATCGACATATACTGTATTGTCGGATATTTTACGATTTTTTTTCGATTGAAGCAAGTAATAAAATGTCCATTTATTCCTGTCTGAAAATCTCTAAACAACTGTCTTTAAAGTAATATGGTTATTTATTTCTATACGAAATACCTCGAAATATTATTTTGAAAGAAGTAGAATGAGGGAAGTTACGATTGATGCATACAAGTAAAAAATAATGTGCTGAAAATGTTGAAGAAATCACTCGGAACAATGGATTCAGGATGGATGAATTCCTATTCAGAAAGGATACAGAAAAGTACTAGTTCATGAACAGAATTGTTGATGAATGAAACAATGTCAAGTCAAACAATTATAGCTAATACTTTAGCTAGCTAAAAAATAGGTTAGACATGTAAAAGAATGAAGGGTTGGGTTTTGAGACTGTTATTCGCCATATGTAACGGCAGTACTCCTACTGCAGTGCTCATCCACTCCTCCATTCTTGCTCTTATATGGGGGCTGAGAAATTAATTACCAGGATAGAGTTATTTACCTACAACTGTTTGAAGTTAAAGTTCATTTACAGCTTTTAAACAGTCCATCTCTTCGTTGGAGAACATGTATGGTGATTCCAACAGAATATGGATAAAAACATTGATGTACATTTTAAGTTACTCATTAAGGAAATGTTTCTCAATGAGTGGATTTTGTAAAACCATATACCCACCTACTACAACTATTTGAAAACTGAACCCAAAGTATTCTAAGAACTGGCTGTCGGTGGGTGGAAAATAATTCCTACCATGAAGGTAGATGGTATATTAATAACGACAATATGGATGACATGATACGAAGTCCTAGGACTTTGGTCACTCAAAACATTACAAGAGGATAATCAGATGATTGCGTGCTTGCATTTTGTCACTATTTTATGCATGTGTTGTACGAGTACAGGTAGTGTGCTTCTGACACTGGTTTTCTACCACTGTTGTTGCTATGCGTTGTCAATTATCCTCATTACTGTGAATTTCATAGAGTTCCTGGTACCCTTGCTTCTAGCACTGCTTCGTTTTGTGTCCGATTCTCTATTCTGATCGCTCTTAAATGTCTAAAATACACGTGGTGGTACATGCCTCACACCCTGATTGATCCGAGATTAGTGGACGGAAAGATTGAGGCTCTACTACTACTCACACCAAATGATGTAGCCATCACTCAGGGCTTAGAATTACTTTGATTACATTAATAGGGAAACGTTAAACCCGTAACAGGTATACATTATCTGTGCAATGGGAGGGAGAAAGGACATATGTTTGATCCGAGAGAGGGAAGGGTAACTTCAGTTCCTTTACTCAAAAGCCCTTCACCAGCAACAAGGTATTTTCCCTTGAAGGGTTGATCCGAGAAGATTCATAGTTTTGCCATCGACTTCTCTCAGACCCGCAATGAAAACCAGTCTCCCAAATATATAAACGAACTACTCACGCTGCCTGTCAACGGACGCTACCGAAGAAAATCATGAGTTAAGGTTAGACACTCATGTAGGGGTGCACGGTAGAGACCCACATACTGGTGCAGGGGTGCAGGGTAGAGACCCACATTCACGTGCAGGGGTGCAGGGTAGAGACCCACATACTCGTGCAGGGGTGCAGGGTAGAGACCCACACTCTCGTGCAGGGGTGCAGGGTAAAGACCCACACACTCGTGCAGGGGTGCAGGGTAAAGACCCACACACTCGTGCATGGGTGTAGAGATCCACACACTCGTGCAAGGGTGCAGGGTAGAGACCCCACATACTCGTGCAGGGGTGCAGGGTAGAGACCGACACACTTGTGCAGGGTAGAGACCCACCCACTCGTGCAGGGGTGCAAGGGAAATTGAGACCCACACTCGTTCAGGGAAAAGAGACCCCACACTCGTGCAGGGATGGAGCTGAGACAAGAGAGACCCACAGGCTATTAATGTTGAGGTTGGAATGGCTCGCCTCACCTCCCGCCACGATAATTACCCCCTGCATTATTTCCAGCCTGTTTTATCGCCAGATCAACGCCGAATACATTACTCAATAGCTGGTCTTGAATTAATTACATGTTAAAAGGTTTTCTTATATCACGTAAGCTGGTCAGGCTAGCCACGGATGAATATTGGATATTACCATTTTCATTCCCGTATACCTAGAGCTTTTATCTCTTAATGAGGGTATTAATTAATAGTTACCGACATTAATCTTTGGCTACTTTTTTTTATGTTGCTGACTATGAATATACTTCTACGTTCACACCTCGTTTAGAGAGAGACGATATTTACCTCTTAAAGAGAAATGTAATTATCTTTGATAATTTAGTATGTATGGATACGGATACGCTAGTCGTTCATGTATTGATGGACTACTGGACATGCTTGGATCAATATGGAAATTCAAATGGCGTACAGCCAACAATATTGAAAGAAATACACCTGCAGAACAAGGTTTTGTGAAAAAGCTTCGCTTTATCAAATCATTGACTTGATAACTCTGTAAAGAGAGCGAAATGCTGTAGCAATAAGGGTTGGTTCTGCAGGTGTCTTTTCTTCGCCATCAACTTGTGCTAAGTACGGGGTTTATATGGGAGGAAATTATAGATATCAATATTTTATTTCACACCGTTAAATTAACAGTCTAAAACTTTTTCAGTTTATTTCAAAGGCATTTAACTGTTTCCTTTATATTCTTGTGCTCCGGTACTGATATTTCACTTTCTAATAGTAGCGTTTCTATTGTTACGTTTTCTGTTTCTCCCTTTTCTTTAATGGGAACTGCTGACTTTGCCCTATACTACCACTCCGAGGGATGCGATCTTTTTACTGCTGGAGGAACGGGGACAAGTGTAAAGAAACTTGCTCATAGTCGCCATCTGCCCTGGATAAAACTCAAGCCTGAAGATGCGTTATATATAATAGCTAAAACACTAAAAATAGCGTTAGTCTTTTTTTATTATAAGGAAGTCTCTGTTCTAAGTGCCAGTAGGTTATGTAATTAAGCTATCATTAACTGCAGAGTGTAATAATAAGTTTAATGACAGAGATTAGATGTTAAATGGCAAGGTAACAGTGGAAATATGAAAGCACTGCATGCATATTTTTTGGAAGTAAATGCAAGGCTGACGAGTCTCGAAGATGGGAAAAGTCACATAATAGAAAAAGAGAAAGTTAAGGGTGCTAAAGGGAATGTGGAAAAACAAAAAATTCAGTGGATGAGAAAATGAAAATAAATCAGAATACAATAGAGCTAGCGCTTTTGTGTAAAAAAAAAAAAAAAAATGTGAAGCATACTCCTTGAAAGTTGCAGCGACGTCGATGATAAAACTGACGATATTTAAAAGTTACCGTTAAATGTACGATGCATTAGTAAACTTGAGATAAACAGATATCACGGAAGAAACTTGTAAGATAGAGCATCAGGTATCAGAGGCAAAGAGCATCAGTACGGATATAAAAAGTAACATAAATGTTAGACAAAAACAGGCATGTTTGCAACAGTTACAAGAAAACTATGATCAGACAATGGGATCAACAGAAGCGTCAAACTGAGCACAAGCAGCGTCATCCAACAGAAGACGAGGGGGACATTGAAAACAACAACGGGTATCACGCGCCCCACCAGACAACAGGGTTATCAACAGACCTTTTCTCAATACACCTGGAACTATCGGGATAAAAGTGAGGATCAGGCTGTTCACAAGCTGGCTGGGGGGCGCCCTCTGGCCGGGCCTCCCTAGGGAGATTATCAAGGGTGTCATATTGAAAGGAAAATATTTGTTTGAAGGAAAGGTTCACACAGAGCAGAAAAAGACTCCCTCCGTGCGACTCTAGTGGATGCTCGCCCCTGTCCTCACCCACCCCTTCCTTGCCTCCCTTCCTTCCCTCCTGGCCTATAATCCTTTGACCACCGGGCATACGAGCAGATGTCATCAAAAGGTAAAACTCTAAAAAAAAGGATCGTGGAGGCGGGGAAGAGGTGGGAGGGAGGATTGGGTTTGGTCATATCCGATCTTGTTCACAAGTGGTCAGTGCCTTCCTATTGGAGTGGGGTCTAGTTCTCCCTCAGTCGCCCATAAGCTGATTCCATACTCTAGAGAATATTTCATTTACTTAGAAGCCTCGGTTGTTACATGGTGATCCTGTGCTTACAGCCTGTGTTCTCGAGGATAACCCATGGAACGGGATTGGAATAGCGGGAAAAATCTGGATAAGGAAAGAAAACATTTATTTGCTTGGCCTTAGTATTGATGACACTCAAAGTAACGAGAAAGTAAACCTGCACTTGTATAGAAACAATTTCCAACACACACACACACACACACACACAAACACACACACAAACTTTTATTTTATATATATATATATATATATATATATATATATATATATATATATATATATATATATATATATATATATAAATAATAGAAGGAAGGGAAGGAGAATATTCAAATGGCTTCAGGAAGAAATCCAAATATTCTTCCTTGAAGCCTTTTTATCCACTTCTCCGAGGCTATGGGTCCCACAATTTACACCAGAGGTGGACCCCATATTATATAATATATATATATATTTATATATATATATATATATATATATATATATATACTATATATATATTATATATATATATATATATATATATATATGTATATTTATATATATATATATATATTTATTTATTATTAGTAGTAGGCTGGTAGACAGCAACCGCCCAGGGAGGTAATACCGTCCTGAGAAGTGAGTGTGAAATGGGAGCCTGTAATTGTTTTACATGATGGTAAGATTGTTGGTGTCTTTTTTTCTGTCATAAACATGCAAGATTTGAGATACGTCTTGTTACTTCTACCTAAACCTAGGTCACACTACACATGTATGTACAAGCATGTATACACACACCCTTCTGGGCTGAATTCTATTGTCATACTAATTCTTGTTGCTGTTTATTTCCTCTTATCTCCATGGGAAAGTGGAACAGAATTCTTCCTAATGCATGTTAGTCGCCTACGAGGCGACTAACATGCCGGGAGCAAGGGACTGGTAACCCCTTCTCCTGTATACAATACTAAAGTTAATAAGGGAAACTTACTTTCTCGTTACTTTGTGTGTCATCAACACTAAGGCCAAGCAAATAAACGCTTTCTTTCCTTATCCAGATATATTTTTATATAATATATATTTATATATATATATATATATATATATATTATATATATACATACTATATATATTTCATACATATATATATACATAATATATATATATATATACATACATATATATATATATACATACATATATATATAATATACATACATATATATATATATTACATACATATATATTATATATATACATACATTATATATATATATATACAACATAATATATTATATATACATATTATATATAACATACATATATATATATATTTATATACATACATATATATATATATAATACATATATATATATATATATACATACATATATATATATATAATACATACATATTTATATATATACATACATATATATATATATACATACATATATATAATACATACATATATATATATATACATACATATATATATATATACATACATATACATACATATAATACATATTATATATACATACATATATATATACATACATATATATACATACATATTATATACATAATATATATAATACATACATATATATATATACATACATTTATTATACATACATATATATACATACATATATATATACATACATATATATATATACATACATATATATACATACATATATATATACATACATATATATATACATACATATATATATACATACATATATATATACATACATATATATATACATACATATATATATAATACATATATATATACATACATATATATACATACATATATATATACATACATATATATATACATACATATATATATACATACATATATATATACATACATATATATATACATACATATATATATACATACATATATATATACATACATATATATATACATACATATTATACATACATATATATACATACATATATATACATACATATACATACATATATATACATACATATACATACATATATATACATACATATACTATATATATATACATACATATATATACATATATATATTATATACATACATATACATACATATATATACATATATATATATACATACATATACATACATTTATATACATATATATACATACATTTATATATTATATATATATATATATATATATTATATATATATATATATATATATATTATATATATATATATATATACACACACAAAAATCTGAAGTCGGTGACCTGTACCTAACTCTGTGAAGACGTGTCTTCTGTGCTCTCTGTGAATCTGAACAAGATGTCATCTCTTGAGCAACTCTACCAGCAGCTAAAGGAAGAACTGAGGATGGCTAAGCTTGAGATACAGCGACTGGCTGAGGAAAGCAAGATGATTCGTAGTAATCCTCCTGTTGAGAATCCTCAAGCCAAGAAAGGAACCTGGGCAGTGGCTGGAAAGCATGGAACAAAGTTAAGGATCAATGGGACGGATGGAGAGGTAGAATCAACGTAGATCCAGGAAACTGTTTTGGAAACATCGAACCCATTTTCCGTGCTACTTGATGAATGCGAGTCAACTACTCGGAACATCACGACGGTAAAAGGTAAAAACATTGGTAAAAACATTGTTGTTGTTGGGGATAACCAGATTAGGTACATGGATAGGGCCTTCTGCTTGAAGGATAGGTGTAGAAGGCAGAGGGTGTTTTCCTTGGGCTGGGATGAAGGATACTGTTAGCCGTCTGAATGACATAATGAGAGGTACTGGGAGCAATCCTACTATCTGTCTCAGTGCTGGAGGCAACGATGTTGGCAGACGTAGGAGTGAGGACCTCATTAGCAGGTAATAGGTCAGCGAAAGAGATAATTAGGAGGAAGAGTGGGAATCCTGTCATATGTGGTATTTTGCCAAGGAGAGGAGTTGGAAATGAATGGTTGTCCAGGGCAATTGGTGTCAATTGCTGGCCGGACAAATACTGTAAGGAAAATGTGGTAACATTCATTGACAACTGGGACCTCTTCTATGGCAGAAATGACAAGTATGCCAGGGATGGGGTTCACTTATCTAGGTCTGGGGTGGGAGCACTGGCAACTGCAGTGGAGGGAGCTGTTAGGACTTTAAACTAGGAATAGCTAGTGGTATGGGTTTTTGGCAGGAAATCAGTGAAGTCCCAGTGTAGTAATATGATGAGTACTAGGGGAACTAGTAACAGGCAGAATGAGGTGGGTATTGTAAACCCAGTGGCACTAGGTGACAAGGACAGTAATAGGTGTAGAGGAAAAATAAAAATGAACAGGAAGGGTAAAGAAATAGGAGGGTCTTTATATATATATTATGCTAATACCCGTAGTGCTAAGAATAAGATGGACGAGTTGAGATTAGTTGCTAGAGCAGGTAACATTGATGTATTTGCCATAACTGAGACGTGGTTTATTTAAAAAAGTCGGGACATGCCAGCAGAATGTCGCATTCAGGGTTTTAAATTGTTACAAGTAGATAGAAGTATCGGGAAGGGGGGGAGGGGTGGCACTGTCTGTAGGAGATCGCTTGAACTGTTGCATAAAAACGGGTATTAGGTCTGAACACATACAGAGTCTGTTTGGAAGGAATTTTCAGAGGGGCATGAAAAATTGATTTTAGGTGTGATATACCTTCCCCCATACTTAGATAGGGACCAAGGGAGACTACTTTGGGAGGAAACTGTCAAGGCCACAAGGCACGATAATGTAGTAATTCTTGGAGACTAACTTTAGTCATATTGATTGGAATTTCTTGACTGGGAATTTAGAATCAAACGACTTCTTAGAAGTAGTTCAGGATTTTCTGAAGCAGTTTGTGACAGAGCCTACAAGGGGAAATAATCTGCTTGACTTGGTTTTGGCAGACAAGGAAACCCTTGTTAATTATTTAGAAATTACAGAGGAACTTGGCGCAAGCGATCACAAATCAATTACCTTTAGCATAGAATGGAAGTATGATAGGGATAATTCAGTAATGGTCCCAGATTTTCGCTTAGCAGATTACAATGGGCTTTGAGAACACTTGTCATCTGTGGACTGGGGTAACGGAGAGAGTTATCAGTATGATAGCTTTCTAAACACAATATATGCTGCCCAATATATCCCATATAAGGAAATTAGATGCAATAGAAATGACCCAAAAGGGATGAAAAATAGGCTCAAATATCTTTTAGGACAAAAAAAAATTAATAGGCGCATCGAAAGAGGTGAGGGTCATCTCATGAATCAGTATATTGACATTAAGAGAGACGTTAAAAAGGGAATAAAAAAAGCTAAACGCGACTATGAAATTAAATTTGCTAGGGATTCGAAAAATAACCCAAAATGTTTTTTCCAGGTTTATAGAACAAAAGTTAGAGACAAGATAGGTTCCCTTATAAAAAACTCTGGGCATCTTGCTGACAAGGAGAATGAAATGTGCTCTATTCTTAATAATTATTTTCTCTCGGTTTTCACTCAGGAAGACACTAACAATATCCCAGTAATTAATTTTTATAGTGGGCCTGAAGATGATAAATTATGCAATATCACAGTTACTAGCGAAATGGTTTTCAAACAGACAGATCAAAGCAAAATAAATCCCTGGGCCCTGATGAACTGCTTTCAAGGGTTCTTAAAGAGTGTAAAATGGAACTTTGTGAATCATTGACTAATATTTTTAATATTTCTCTTCAAATACGTGTAGTGTTTGATATGTGGAAGATGGCTAATGTAATTCCTATTTTTAAAGCAGGGGACAAGTCGTTACCGTCAAGTTACCGCCCAATAATCCTATTCTCAATTGTAGGCAAATTGCTAGAGTCAGTTATAGCTGATATTATAAGAAGCCATCTCGATAAACATAGCTTGATTAATGATACTCAGCATGGATTCACGAGGGGCCGTTCCTGCCTAACTAATTTATTAACGTTCTTCAATAAAGCTTTTGAGGCCGGTGATCATGATAATGAATTCGATATTGTTTATTTAGATTTTAGTAAGGCTTTTGATAGAGTACCGCACCAGAGACTGTTAGAGTGGCAGCTCATGACATTGGGGAAAAGTGCTGTCATGGATCGAGTCATGGCTCACCAATAGGAAGCAGTGTGCCTAAATGGGGTTAAATCCGAGTGGGGATCTGTAACAAGTGGCGTTCCACAGGGATCAGTCTTGGGCCCGTTGTTGTTTATAATATATATCAATGACCTTGATGAGGGAATTACTAGTGATATGAGCAAATTCGCCGATGACACAAAGATAGACAGGATAATTGATTCAAACGTAGATGTCACGGAACTTCAGGAGGATTTAGTGAATCTCATTTCCTGGTCAGGTAAGTGGCAGATGCAATTCAATGTAGATAAATGTAAGGTTCTGAAGCTCGGGAGGGTCCATAACCCTAGTACTTATCAGTTAAATAATGTAGAACTTAGCCATACAGATTACGAAAAAAGACTTGGGGGTTATGGTAAGCAGCAACCTTAAACCAAGACAGCAGTGCCTAAGCGTACGTAACAAAGCAAACAGATTACTGGGATTTATATCTAGAAGTGTAAGCAACAGAAGTCCAGCGGTTATTTTACAGCTTTATGCATCATTAGTAAGGCCTTACCAAGATTACGCAGCTCAGTTCTGGATATAAATTCGCTAGAAAACATCCAGCGTAGAATGACCAAATTAATACATAGCATTAGAAATCTTCCCTACGAAGAACGATTGAAGACTCAAACTATATTCACTTGTAAGACGAAGAATGAGGGAAGACATGATCGAAGTTTATAAGTGGAAGATGGGTATTAACAAAGGGGATATAAATAGGGTTTTGAGGATATCCCTTCAAGAAAGAACCCGCAATAAAGGATTCAAATTAGATAAGTTTAGATTTCGAAAGGATATAGGAAAGTATTGGTTTGGAAATAGGGTAGTTGATGAGTGGGAATGGAACAGTCTGCTAGTAGGGGTTATTGAAGCTAAACTTTGCGGGTAGTTTCAAATTTAGGTTACATAAATACACGACAACGTGAGAGGGGTTGGATTTGGAGTGGAGACGTGATAATGAGTAAATAAAAATCATCAAAACTTATTTCTTGGGTAGCATTGATGAAAATTGGGTTGGGCGCAAATATTTTGGTTAGTGGGAAGGGATTGTAAAGGACTGGGCTTTGTATGGGCAACAGGCTGCATTTGTTCCGCCTTTTGTATTATGTTAAGTACTGTAAAATTAATAATTACTCATTGCTGGCTATCTCCAGAAAATTATGGTTATTACGTAGTTTTTCATTGGGATTATGTTAACAAGGTATTCTCAGAGAGGGGAATTGGATTACGTAAATTATATTATCCAAAGAGGAACATCTGAACGACCGAGAGCGATTGGTCAGGTACTTTAATGGTTGATTTTTAACCTGATTATAATTGCGGAATACAACATAAGGCGCAACTGTTATTTAATTTATGCCTTTTGATTGTCTTAAGTACTAAATACTATAATTTATTAATGCTTCTTAAGGCTTAAAATTATATTTTTTTTAAGTTATGTAAGGATAGTAGGTTACTTTAGCTTTGCCTAGATTAGGTTGAATTTTGTACACTAAGAATCTACGGAAAACGTATATTTATTTATTAAATCATACATTTAGCAAAACGTTAACCAGAATATCAAGGTAGGAAAACGTTCGATTCTACGATTATTTACTTGTGGGTCCTAGTAGAGGTAGGGGGACTCCACTATCACTGGAGGTCACGAGACAATAACCAATATATTGGGTCCAATTTTTGCTTCTTTGTGTGTTTGCTGATTTAAATCCGAAGCAACGATTATATTCTGTAAAATGGATTGATTAAAAAAAAAAAATTGAAGAAAGATATGGAGAAAACATTGTTTACTTTTATTCAAGGTAAATCAAAAAATTTTAACAATTAGAAGATAATTTATTTGGATAACCTGTCGTCATTGTAGTGATACAGTTTTGTTTTGCAAGGTAAAAGGATTTTTGCAACTATGAGATTAAGTAATTTTGTGGATGTAATTAAATTGGCGCGCTGCCTAAAAAAGATTCAGACCTTTTATATTTCAATAGGTGACTCACCTTAAACATATGCTAAGCTCTTAACCTACTGTTTCTGTTATGCATTAGCAGCCCAAAGGCTTCTCAGCCAATATCAGAATATGATGATTATTCCTGATTGATCCCTAGCTTGATTTTTTTCCTGACAACTGTCATGTTGACACTGTCCAGTCCTCTGACTGTCTAGTCGATATCACCACTCGCGCTCGCGTGTTGCTCCAGGTTCAATAGGACGAGAAAAATGACCAACATTCTTTGCTATAGAGAACATGGAGGCCGGACGGGGGTTACAACCGCTCTTCAGTTGTTCGCCGCGAAAACCCACTGAAATAAAGCATCGACTCATTTCAACTCTTTGCTTATTTGCCAGAGCAACAGCCCCTCTCCACCGCAACCAAATGCTCAGATATCACACCTGACATAATAGCACTGGCACCTCAATGTTTTACAGAAAAAGTCAATAACAGTGGCTGAAAAAAGTTCATAAAATAACCCACAATTTCTTATTAAAAAAAAAACTCTACACACGTCGATAAGCCAGAACAGGACGGTTACGTCGTTGTTTAGATTTTTTCGACTGAAAATATAGTGATTTGTGAAATTGGCATACTCCTGTCTCGATTGAAGGCCGCTACAGGCACACTGCGAGCCTTATCGGCTCCCTGCAACATAATTAGCAATCTTCCCCCAAAAATATCAATATAGAATAACGATGCCTAAAAAATATATGCCTTTTAAATTTGTCATTGCTGAGATCGTTCAGATAAATTGATATTTGTTTATGCAAAATCATATGATAAAACTTTTTGCAATACAAAAATTATATGAATGCGCTCGTAAGTTTTGTTATTTTTAACTTTAATATTGTTGGTAAATAAAATTTAATATTACAAAGACTGCAAGCTTACAGGTTCCGGGAAGCAATAACAAAGTACTTCTTGCACAAGAAACAAGTATAATAAATGATAAAATATATATCAGGAGTTTTTTCACAGTAATCTACATGAACCTTTCCTTGAAACATGATAGATAGGATAGATAGATAGATAGATAGTTAGGGATAGAGAGCGCAACTTTAATTAAAAGAACCATACAATACTTTTCATTAGCTGTGCATTCTAGGCAGAGATGGAGAAGGGTAGGAGGGACATAAACAGATCAAAGATGAGTCCCAGAAGATTTACTGCACCGATAAAACGTTTGTAATTATTTAAAGGCAGGAGGTGTGTTAAAAAGAAGTGACGCCTGAACCATAGAGGAGTTAGTGAGGCAAGTACTGGAGGGCAGGCTTATGCTAGGGGTATTGATACAGAGGGTGGAGAGTGTTAGAGGAGGAGAGAGAGCGGGATTTATGCAAGGGTGGGAACGTGAGGACCCGCCAGAAGATTGACTTTAGAATACGACTGGGGGAGAGCTTAGAGTATTTTGGATTTTCAGTAATCTCGAGAATTTTTAACGACGGACTTTGGAAATAGGAAAAGGTTTAGAAGATTGAGAATTCACAGGTTATCTTGAAGCGGGCTTTTTTAACTTTAGTAAAATTTAATGCATAAAAAGGCCTTCCTTGGGAGTTGCAGGGTATACCTGTCCCATTACTCTAAATTGAAATTGATTTGCCTTACATTCCCAAGGTACTGCATTACCATTACGCATTTGTCTATATCTTGTATACAAAAGTATAATGCACTGCAATTTAACATTGTTCTCAAAAGACTTCTAAGCATGTTACGACGAATGTTCGAACCTTTCTTTTTTTGAAAAGTGATCGCTATTTATCTTCTAAAAATTTTTTCTGAAATTTTGAAGACTCACTTGACGAAACATAGAAAATACACATTTTTGTTTTTCTTTACGGGAATGTAAAGGGTGCAGTTACCATCATAGTTTACTTGTGTTTATTATTTAATGTTTATGTCATTAAATCAATTTGTTAGATTGTGTGCGCTTTAGATTATTGGTAATTTCATATGTTTGCAAACGCTTACACACTCACAGGTTTCTTCTCCAGAACGACCCAAATTGTAAGAACTCTCAGCCAAGATTCTTACACAATGGATCTGATAAACATGGTTAAGTACATCGCTTAAAGCAAAGCAACACAGTGGAATGCCTTCAGTAACCACACGCTTCACCAGTTGTACCTAAAACACATGTGATCACTCTAGCTGGGCACAAGATCAGTAAAGTACCTGTCCCTCCGATCACCTGTAAAACTTCGCTGTTATGGTTATGGCCAGGCTGTTGAGCCGAGGTAGACAATAAAAAATAAAGATATCACTGTATAAGAGCTTAAGGGTTATATTCCATCATGTTTTCAGTATTATATACAGGATATGTAATGATTACTGGTTGACCATTGGATACAAAGGCACAAGATTTTACCATCCCAGACTAAGTACCAATGTTATGTAGTGATATCTTAATAATATACCTGGAAGAGGTCTCGACATCATTCACGCTCGAAGAAGAGAGGATACTGCCAACTCAGTTTTTTTGATGTCTAGCATGGGGATATAGACTAACAATTAAAGTGTACCAGGGCTTGCTGTGTTACTCGATCACAGTACACGGAACATAGGATTCATTTATCAGCGTTTGTCTTTAGTGCACTTAAATTTTTCTGCTCGAAGGTGTTGAGTTAAATGATTCTCAGCCGGTTTTACAAAAGGGCGTTGCTGTCTTACGAATTTACCAACTTTCTTCACTTAGGTATTGAATATGATATTGTGTATGTGGACTTCAGTAAGGCTTTCGATAGAGTTCCACATCAGGGTTACAGATGAATCTTTATTAAGGGTTTGAGGTCAAGGATGACGTTTAGTGCCAGACAGCTGAGTGTTTGTTAATAGGGAGAAAGCAGGATGGGGGAAGTCATAAGTGGTGTTTCACAGGGGTCAGTGTTGGGCCCCTTGTTCACTATCTACATAAACGACAGATGAAGGAATAAATAGCGACATAAGTAAATTTGCGGATGACACCAAAATAGGCGTCACTATTCATTTCTAATGAGGAGCAGTGCACTCCAAAAATGATTTCTATTAACTATGCACGTGGGGAGGAGAGTAGAGAGGCAGATGCAGTTTATTATATGACAAATGCAAAGTCTATATGTTGAACAGGAAATAACCATGCCCATTTAAACTAAAATAATGCAGATCTTATATTTACGGATTGCGAAAAGGATTTAGGAGTTATGGATAGTAGTAATCTAAACCAGACAACAGTGCATTTGTGTTCGCAATTAAAGCTAGAATCCTTGGGCTTCATAGCAAGGAAGTATTAATAATTAGAAGTATTCAGGTTGTTCTTCAACTATATTATATATATATATATACTAGTCATATATATATTTTATTATACTTATATATATATATATATTATTATAGATAT
The DNA here is from genome assembly GCF_026875155.1 of Cherax quadricarinatus. NCBI lineage: Eukaryota > Metazoa > Arthropoda > Malacostraca > Decapoda > Parastacidae > Cherax > Cherax quadricarinatus. The sequence continues at coordinate 18,056,149 of NC_069436.1, forward strand.
TTATATATTTATATATATATATTTATAAACAACACCACACACACACCACACACACACACACACACTACACACACGCACACAGCACTCACACAATGTGTGTGTGAGTGAGAAAGAGAGATTCGCAGTCAAGCAGAGGACTTTCAATACTGCTACTAGAAACGCCAAGAATTCGAGACAGCGCTCTTTTCCATTTCGGCCACCAAATTCCAAATAAGTGTGTGCAGCCTGGTTCACAAAACATGTTTCTTTCCCAGCCCGGGGTACGTCAGTGAGCCTCAAGCATGATATTCAAGCTTTTTCAGTCTCCTCTTTTCTGACTGCGTATCTTTCTCTGTTATACTCACTTGTGTCTGAGAAGTGCATATTTATTTATATCTAATATATTATAATATATATATATATTATATAATATATATATTATACTTTATATTATTATAGATATATATATATTATTTATATATAATTATTATAGATATATATTTTATTTATTTATATTTATATATATATATATGCATAGATCACCAAAAACAGTTGGTTTTCAATATATGGCAAATATACACTCTGATAAGAATTAGTGCAAAATTCCAAGCGCTTTCGTGACTACTAATGTGAGTAGTACGAAAGGTTGGAATTTCTTCTTTTCCTCTTCCGAAATGGTTGTTTTGCTTATTATATTTATATATATATATATATTATACTATATATATTATATTTATATATATTATTACACACAAGCGGACTATTGGCAGAAGGTGGGCTAGTGCAAAGATGAGTAGTGGGGGGGTTGAAGCTGGGTTGTTGGAATAGCTTTAAAAATGCAGTAATATTAGAATTGTGGGCAGTATAGTTTGTGGTTATAGGAGGGGTGGGGGCAGGGTTTAGAAGAGGATGTGATTGGTGGACAATGATGAAGTAAAGGGTGTGAATAAAGAGAAAAAAAGTGTTATGGAGAGGCTTTTTACAAAGCAGAAGTGTGTTATAAGAAAGCAGAGTATATGGAGAGTTAAAATAAGGTAAAGAATGAGTGGTGAGAGAGTGCAAAAGGAGAGGCAGATGATAGAGTGGCGAGACAGAGGCACTGTCAAAGAAATTTACTGAAAATAAGAAAAAATTTTGGAGTTAAACACGTTAAGAAAGCCTAGGGAAAATGTATGGATTTTTTTTTTTTGTCAGATATAAACAGTAGTAGGGAGTTAGTAGTAAGGGAGATGAGGAAAGGTATTAGGTAGATGGTCGAATTGAATATTCTTGTGGAATTTTAAATGTGAAGGAAGAAAGCGAGGCAGTACATTTCATGCAGTGGTCAGGGAGCGTGTATACATCTTTTAGGAGTGAAAGATTGAGCAGGAATGTAAGTGTGGTGGACGGTACTCGAGGACATTTAGTCGAATGGAAAGGGGGGTAATGCTGTTGGGTATGTTCAAGGAGCTGGAACCTGATGGGTTCATGACAGAAATGTTAAATTAAAAAGGCTGGGGGGGGATGGGATGTTATTGTGTTGGAGTGTTGGTTACTTTTGTTTTAATAAAATGTATGAAAAGAGGGGGAAGGTACCTAGGGATTGGCGGAGGAGAGAGCATGTAAAGTCCTTTATATTAAGGGAATGGGGACAAAGAGACTGTAAAAAATTATGAGAGGAATTAAGTTTCTAAGTATACAAGGGAGGAAAAGTGTACGTTGGGTTATAATTGAAAGAATTAGAGGTAAGGCGAAATGTTGATTGCGGAATGAGCAGGAGGTTCAGAGTGGGTAGGGGTTGTTGTAGATCAAGTGTTTACATTGAAGGGCATATATGTGACGTATTTAGATAAAGGTAGGGAAGTTTTTATTGCATTTTTGGGATTTAGAAAGGCAATATGATAGAGTGGATAGAGGTGCAATGTGGCAGATTGTTGCAGTATATGGAAAAATGTGGTATAGTTATTAATGCTGCTAAAGAGTTTTTATGAGGATATTGAGGCCTCAGGTTAGGGTGTGTAGAAGGAGGAGTGAACTACTTCCCTCTGTAAAAAAGTTAGGTCTTAGGTCATGGGATGTGTATGTACCATGGTTTGTTTAATATATTTATAGATGGGGTGTAAATGCATAGGGTGTTCGGGAGAGGGAGTGGGGTTAAATTTTGGGGAATCAAAATTCAAAAAATGGACTTGACACAGTTACTTTTTTTGTGATGATACTGTGGTGCTTATGGGAGATTCTAAAAGAAAAATTGCAAAGGGTAGTGGATGAGTTTGGGAATGTGTGTAAAGTAGAGATAGTTGAAAGAACATAGAAGAGAGTAAGGCAGTAATTAGGGTATCAATGATTTAGATAAAGAAAATTGGATTTCAAATTTGGGGAGGAGGAGTATGGAAGAAGTGAATGTTTTCAGGATACTGGAGAGGATGTCGTCGTCGGCGGATATGGAATTTATGAAGGATGAGGTTAATCATTGAATTGATGAGGGGAAAAAGGCGATGTGGTGCGTTGAGGGTATATGTGGAGTCAAAAACGTTATTCTATGGGATGCAAGGAGGGAATGTATGAAAGTATATAGTTCACACCTCTTTTGGTTGGGAAGCTTGGGTGGTAAAGCAGCAGCGAGGAGACGGTTTTTGGAGGCAGTGGAGATGTCTGTTTAAGGGCAATGAATGTGATGTAAATATTATGCAGAAAAGTCGGGAGAGATGTGGAAGTTAGGAAAAGGTTTTGTGGAGTTAAATATGTATTAGTCAGAGGGCAGACGAGGGGTTGTTGAGGTGGGTGGTTTGGTTCCCCCCATTTATAGAGAAATGGATCAAAGTAGATTAGACATGGAAAACATATCAATCCTATTGGGGAAGGACGTGAGGGGTAGGGGTCGTCCTCGAAGGGTTGAGAGAGGGGGGGTAAAGGAGGTCTTGTGGGGAATGGGCTTGGATTTCAGCAAGCGTGCGTGAGCGTGTTAGATAGGAGTGAATGGGAGACGGAATGGGTACTTGGGACCGACGATATGTTGGAGATGTGGAGCAGGGTAATATTTAGTGAAGGGATTCAGGGGAAACCGGTTATTTTCATTTATAGTCGGACTTGGAGTCCTTGAAGTGGGAAGTACAATACTGCACTTTAGGTGAGTATGGTTTGGATGTTGGCAGTTTGAGGGATAATGTTGTGTATCTTTATATGTGTATGCTTCGCTAAACTGTTGTATTCGAGCACCTCTGAAAAAACAGTGAGAATGTAGTGAGTGTGGTGAAAAGTGTTGAATGATGAAAGTTTTTCTTTTTGGGGACTTTCTTTTTTGGGCACACCATGCCTCGTTGGGAGGACGGCCCGACTTGTTGAATTATATATATATATATATATATATATAATATATTTATATATATATATATATTTTATTATAGGTAAAGGTACCTAGGGATTGGCAGAGATCATGCATTGTTCCTTTTATAAGGCAAAGGGGGATAAACAGAGAGAGTGCAAAACATCTATAGGGGGATAAGTTGTATTGAGTGTACCTGGGTAAAGTGTATGGTAGAGATATAATTGGAAAGAATTAAGAGTAAGACGGAGAATAGGATAAGCAGATGAAACAAGGAGGCTTTAGGAAAGGTTAGGGGGTGTGAGGACAGGTTTGTTTACAGTTGAAAATATAAGTGACAGTATTTTAGATAAGGAATTAAAAGACGTCGTTGTGGCATTCTATGGATTTGGTAAAAGGACGTATGACAGGGTGGACATAGGGGGGCCACAATGTGGCAGATGATGCAAGTGTTATGTTGTAGGAGGTTGGTTACATGAAAAGCTGTGAAGACGTTTTTTACGAGGATAGTGAGGCTCACGTTAGAGTATGTAGGGAAAGAGGGAAATTTTTTTTTCTGTTAAAGTAGGCCTTAGACAAGGATGTGTGATGCTCTTGGTTGTTTAAATATTTATAGATGGGGTTGTAAGAGAAGTACAATGCGAGGGTTTGGCAGAGGCGTGGAGTTAAAAAGATAAAGAATCAACACTAAGTGGGAGTTGTTCCAGCTGCTCTTTGCTGATGACACTGTGCTCTTGGGTGATTCTGAAGAGAAGTTGCAGAGATTGGTGGATGTATTTGGTAGGGTGTTGCAAAAGATAGAAAATTAAAGGTGGAATAAAGGAAAGGAGTTAGGTTATGAGGATAACAAAAAGATTAGGTGATGAAAGATTGAATATCAGATTGGAGGGAGAGAGTATGGTGGAGGTGATCGTATTCAGATATTTGGGGACGTGGTGTGTCAGCGGATGTGGGTGTGGAAAGATGAGGTGAATCATAGATCTTGATGAGGGAAAAAGAGTGGTGGTTGCACTTGGAGTCTGTGGAGACAAAGAAATTAGTCCTTGGAGGCAAAGAGGGGAATGTATGAGAGTTTATTGTTTTACCAACGATACTTATATGGGTTTGTGTATGAAGCGTGGGTATGCATGTTGCAGCGAGGAGAAGGCTGGAGGCAAGTGGAGATGTCGTTGTCTGGAGGGCCAATGTGTCGGTGTGGAATATAATGCAGAGACATTCTTAGTTGGAAGTTAGGAGGAGGTGCGGGATACCAAACTGTTGTCCAGAGGGTGAGGACGTGTTGTTGAGGTGGTTGGACATGTAGAGAGAATGGAGCCGAAAAGAATGACTTCAAGAGTGTATCAGTCTGTAGTGGAAAGAAGGCTCACGGCGGTAGGGGTGGCCTTAGGAAGGGTATGGAGGGAGGGGGTTTGTTAAAGGAGGTTTTTGTTGTGCGAGGAGGTTGGACTTCCAGCAGGCAATAGCGTGAGGTGTTTGATAGGAGTGGAATGGAGACAAATGGTTATGTTAATACTTGACGTGCTGTTGGAGTGTGAGCAAAGTAAATTATGCAAAGGGGATTCAGGGAAACCGGCAGGCGTGCGGACTTGAGTCCTGGAGATGGGAAGTACAGTGCCGCACTCTGAAGGAGGGGTGTTAATGTTGCAGTTTATAAAAACTGTAGTGTATAATGCACCCTTTATGGCATGACAGTGATGGAGTGAATGATGGTTTGAAAGTTTTTTTCTTTTATTCGGGCCACCCCTGCCTTGGTGGGAATCGGCCAGTGTGATTAAAAAAAAAATAAAATATATTATATTATATATTATATATATATTTATATATTAGATATATATATATATATATATCTATATTATTAATAATATACTTTTGGTACCCAAGGAACAATGGTATTGATCAATAACAACACTGCACTAACCAAGGAGTCGACCCATGCTGTTTTGGTCCACCTTTAGTGCCACTGTGTGGTCTAAGTAAGTAAGTAAATTTATTCAGGGTATACCAATACAGTTACATAGAATTATACATTAGCAGCATATGAGTATAGAACTAGATAACCCAAAAAAAAGTCAGACGAGTGATTATTTCTCATAGTGGTGGGCCAAAACAGCATGTGTTCGACTCCTTGGCTAGTGCAGTGTTGTATATATATGTAAATTCAAAAAATATAACGTAATTCTTTTATCCGTTTTCAGTAAGTTTTCTTAAATCATTTACTCATTTTGTTACTAATAGTTTTGTTTATTTTCTAGGAATGTTGTCAAAGTCAAATGAGGAGCAATCGCAATTTCTGTACTGCATATCAGCCGAGTGAAAATGCTAATCCTTAACGTGGTCTCTTCTGAGAGAAGTACCCGATGAAACAATTTTACAATTTCTGGGAAGAAAAAAGATGGAAGCTCAACAAGACGATTACAAAGACCCTTATATTTGTTTGCAATAGATATTTTTCACTTTTTTGTTCTTGACAGTTGAAGATGCCTATGTAGGTTGTATTTGGTATGGTGTATTTGAGTATATTATGTTGTGCCAAACTGCCCAGACTGGCAAGATATAGGCGAGGAATAAATGTATTTTAAATGAACTGAATGAAATCTAAGGATTTTTTATTTTTAATATAAAATCAATAACTTGATCCTAAACATCAAGGTCAAGGTTACGAACATAAGCACAGAGGAGTACTGGATTATGCCTACTGATCCATGCTAGGTAGCCCTTCATGTAGTTGTCCCAGCTATTTTTTTTATTATCTTTAGGTTACTGGCTTCAATGATACTCCTTGATAGCTTGTTCCATTCATGTTCAACTTTAATACCAAACCGGTACTTTCCTATATCAGTTTTAAATCTAAATTTGTTCAACCTGGATCCGTTGCTGCGAGTGCAGTCTTAGAAAAAGATACATTACCATTCTTAGCCACCATTATTGTTAATATCACGTATCCAGAATTTTAAGCTTATTTGAAATATCTTCTTGTACGTATGAACCTTGTTTAGAAAAGCACAAACTCTAAGAGAATTAAAGAAAAGTGTAACTTCAGGTATGTCCTTGCAAGGGTGGAGTTGAAGTGATGCTGAGGTGGTCAAATGCGATGCGGGGGTGATGCTGGGGTGGGGAAGTGTTGGTGCTGAGGCGTGACCGAGGTGCTGCATGGATGCTGCTAGTGGTAACGTTCATTAGCAAAGGTGGTGCAGCTTTGATGCTACAGTGGTTCTGTGGTGGTGCTAGGCTGAAGCTGGTGTGTTTGGGTGGTGATAGGGTTGTCTTAGGGTAGTGCTAGATTTGTGTTAGGATGCTGCTAAGTTTGTGTTTGGATGGTGCTAAGTTTGTGTTTGGATGGTGCTAAGTTTGTGTTTGGATGGTGCTAAGTTTGTGTTTGGATGGCGCTAAGTTTGTGTTTGGATGGCGCTAAGTTTGTGTTTGGATGGTGCTAAGGTTGTATTAGGGTGGTGCTAGGGTTGTACTAGGTTTGTGGTGCTAGGGTTGTACTAGGTTTGTGGTGCTAGGGTTGTACTAGGTTTGTGGTGCTAGGGTTGTACTAGGTTTGTGGTGCTAGGGTTGTACTAGGTTTGTGGTGCTAGGGTTGTACTAGGTTTGTGGTGCTAGGGTTGTACTAGGTTTGTGGTGCTAGGGTTGTACTAGGTTTGTGGTGCTAGGGTTTGTACTAGGTTTTGTGGTGCTAGGGTTGTACTAGGTTTGTGGTGCTAGGGTTGTACTAGGTTTGTGGTGCTAGGGTTGTACTAGGTTTGTGGTGCTAGGGTTGTACTAGGTTTGTGGTGCTAGGGTTGTACTAGGTTTGTGGTGCTAGGGTTATCTTAGGGTTGGTGCTACGATTGCCTTAGTGTGGCCCTCCTTTTAGAGTCACCATTCACCTCTTATTGACCCTAATTCAGCTTTCTTCACCATACACCAGCTGTATTCACCATGCTCCAGATTTATTCACCCTACCTGCGTTATATTCACCCTACTCCTGGTGTGTTCACCATATTCCTGTTTTTGTTCACTCTACCTACGCTTTGTTCACTATACTGTTTTGTTCACCCTACTTCTATTTTGTAGTTATGTATTTATATATTTATTAATATTGGGGTGAAAGGCCGTACAACGCTGAATTAATCGTGCCTGAGAGGGGAGGAATAAGTGAAAATATGAGGCTGATAACCAGATTTCCATACTTAAATCCGTTGTATTTGTTAGTGATTCTGCGACCATCGCCCCTGCGTCCCGGTCTCAGATCAGGCCTCCTGAATTTGAGGAGAGATATTACAGGAAAAAGAACTGTCGATAAGTTCGTAATGGGAAAACAAACAACTTTGCAAACTTATTAAGAGGCTTCCATTTCTTACTGACAAGACAGGATAGTTGTATCATCCTGGAAGCTTGCTGTCTACCAACTACGTTCAAACAAGTTGTCCTCAAGGTAAGAAGAGGGTTTTCACACTTCTTTCAGTTAGTCGATTTCTGCCGATGTAAGTCTTAGTGTAACTGTAAAACACACACACACAAACACACACACACACACACACGCACACAAACAGTCATAATAACCCTCGTGTGACGATAGGTTTGGAGCCCCTTTTACCAACTTTCATCATAACAAGACTTGCCAGGAAGCCACAGGCAGATCTGTTCTAGCAAGGAAGAAGGGAATAAAAAAAAAAGGGAGAATACGTAACTTACAAAATGTAGAAACGCTAATATTAAAAGGTTGTAAAAAATACAGAAAAAGAATAATAAAAGAAAAGTGGAAACTAAACAGATCTTGGAATGAGAACGCAAAAATATAAAAATGACAGCAAAAAGACAAGCTTCTTCATCTACCTTTAGTTGCTTCTCTTCAGAGAGAGAGAGAGAGAGAGAGAGAGAGAGAGAGAGAGAGAGAGAGAGAGAGAGAGAGAGAGAGAGAGAGAGAGAGAGAGAGAGAGCAAAGCGAGCGTGTGATTGTTGGTGTGGGTGAGTGTGTGTTTCACGCTTTTGACCGCGTAACGTAAATAAAAGTCTTGGCTCCTAAAGGGTAAACGACCTGCCTTGTCTAAGGGCATTTATATTATTTAAAATAGAAAAAAGCATACTCTAGAGCCAGCTTGTACCTAGAGACAATATTAAATTTATCAGGATGGACACAAACATCTCCTATACAATTAAATAAATATATATTATATAATATATATATAATATATATATATATATATATATATATATATATATATATATATATATATATATGTGTGTGTGGTGTGTGTGTGTCTGTGTGTGTGTGAATGGTTTGAAAACCGAATGTTGAAGATAGAGACACTTATGCAGCATATGGGAATCTTTATTCAGGAAACGTTTCGCCACACAGTGGCTTCATCAGTCCATTACAAAGAGGAAGGCGTAAGGAGAGGAGGAGTATGAGGTAATCAGTCCCTCAGCCTGGAGTCGATGTGTTCAGTCCATCAATCTTGTAGAATGTACAGCATAGGGCCGTAGACGTGGCTTATATACTGTAGAGAGGTGAGGTGAAGCAGGGGGAGGCGGGGTCATAGTGGTACATCCACTAGTCGAAGTAGGTCTTCGTCCAAAGGTTGAACAAGTGTTGAAGAATTCTTTGTAACAAGATCCCATGATGCTGCAGTGTCTGACAGTTGTGATGAATGGTTTGAAAAAACCAAGACCTACTTCGACTAGTGGATGGTACCACTATGACCCCGGCTCCGCCTGCTTCACCTCACCTCTCTACAGTATATAAGCCACGTCTACGGCCCTATGCTGTACATTCTACAAGATTGATGGACTGAACACATCGACTCCAGGCTGAGGGACTGATTACCTCATACTCCTCCTCTCCTTACGCCTTCCTCTTTGTATTTGACTGATGAAGCCACTGCGTGGCGAAACGTTTCATGAATAAAGATTCCCATATGCTGCATAAGTGTCTCAATCTTCATATATATATATATATATATATATATATATATATATATATATTATATAAACTTACATATACAACATACAGCCTACTCTACTACATACCGTCATCACACTCCAGTTTACCTTTACCCAGTACTCACATTAGCTCAGTAGCACACTGCTACTAGTGAGTAAAATACTATCATTTATAAACAAGGAGGCTCCATTACACCCTCTTTCTGCAGGCTACTCAACATGCAGGCTATACAAGTACTCTCCCAAAACTTAAGCAGACCCTTGCACACTAGGGCCTTACAGGTGAACCATGAGATCACTTAAACCAATAAAATAACCTATGGTATAAACTAACAAAAAAATACCAACCCTATGAAAAACAGTGTCGTCTTAGGGCATCTTGCTCTAGCTGCTGCGCTCCACGCGCTCACACACACCTCACTTGTTCCTGTTCTGTCCTGTCCTAGCTACTCTTCAGGACTAATACGCGTCCGGTTTCAGTACAAATCCCGGAAACTGACATATATATGGACAGTTTTTTTAATTCAATATTCTCCAATACACTGCGTAATAAATACATACGTGATAGTGTGTGTGTGAGTGTGTGTGTGTGTGTGTGTGTGTGTGTGTGTGTGTGTGTGTGTGTGTGTGTGTGTGTGTGTGTGTGTGTGTGTGTGTGTGTGTGTGTGTGTGCGCGCGCGCGCGTGCGTACGTGCGTGCGAGCGAGCGAGCGTGTTGTACTCCTGCACCGAGATCAACATCAACACCTGACAAGTCTGAAGGCTACACAACCCCTTCATTACAGGGAACATAACAGGGAGAAAGGAAACCTCAGTCACATAACACGGCAACCGCAGTCGTTCAACACAATATCATAGAACAAAATCAAAATTTCACTGTGTGTGTGTGTGTGTGTGTGTGTGTGTGTGTGTGTGTGTGTGTGTGTGTGTGTGTGTGTTGTGTGTGTGTGTGTGTGTGTGGAGAGAGAGAGAGAGAGAGAGAGAGAGAGAGAGAGAGAGAGAGAGAGAGAGAGACAGACAGAGAAAGACTTTACCTTACCATGCTCTTATTACTAAATTTCCCTTGTTATTCTGTTCTTATTGCTTTGTAATCCATCACCATGACCTCTCTTGGCTCTCCCATAACAGTGTGCCTGTTTTGCGATTTATGTACGGAGAATCGAGCCTCCCCCAGTCCATATATTAAGTGACCTTCATGAATTTATCACTTCACAAAGATGAATAAATTCTTTTTTAATCAACCAATTTTAATGTATTTTCTTTCATTTTGATAAAGTTCTCGTAGGAGAACTGTGATCTTTAAGAAAAGGTTTTAATTAATGATCAAAGACTTGAGAGTGAAAATGTAAAGTATTTTCAACAGGGTGCTAGCAACCATGCCACCATAAGGCAACCATGTCCGCTCTTAGGTAACCACGTCCTCTTTAATGCAACCATGTCAGCTCTTGGGCAACAATGCCTGCCATAAGACAACCATGTCCGCAGTAAGACAACTATGTCCGCTCATAGACAATCATGCCTGCTGTCAGGGTGTCACGTCCTCCCTCTAGTGACCAAGTCAGTACTAGAGCAACCAGGTCCTTACAAGAGCGACTATGACTTCGCTAAAGCGCCCAAGTCCTCGCTGGGACGATCGGGTCCATGTTATAGCAACTAGATATTAGCTAATGCGAACTGGTCTTTGATAAAGCGACCAGGTTCTTACTAGAACTATCAGTTCCATGCTGGATCATCCAGGTCCTCGCTGGAGCATCCAGGTCCTAGACATAGCGACCAGATCCTCACTGGAACGACCGAGCCTCCGCATCAAAGCTTATTAACTCTTTCGCTTTAAGTGAATTTGTTTTGCGTTGTTTTCCGTGCTAACACGGCAGCCGGTGCGAGTGGCGATGTTTTGGGAAAATCTTTTCCCTGTCGTGGGTTGTGTAAAATCCTGCTGACCAGGGGCATTTTGAAGATTAAAACACATCACGTCCGGGCTCGGAAAACGGCAGTTAAACAGATCAGTCGGACACTTTGGCCGGTGTTGGTTTTTTACATTAATAGGAAAAAGTCGCGCATTTAGCTATTCTAGCAGCAAATTTTTTTTTTACACATATATGTATATATTTATTATTATTGGGGAAAAGGCCGTATAGTGCTAAATTAATCGCGTTTTGGAGGGGAGGAATGATAAGTGAAAAAATAAAGTTTTTTCGAAAATGATTATGTCCAATTTGGTGCGTGGAGCTGTGAAGGGGCAGGTTATGTATGTTTGGCTGTTAGTTTCCCACTGTTTCTTTATGGAGTTTCATCTCTCTTTCTAAGGGTTGGTGGGGCCGGGACGGCAGGGGATGCTTTGGGGAAGAAGGGAGGGATGGTTAGGGTCCTGGGGAAGGGGAGGGATAAGGGATGGTTCAGAGGAGGATGGGAGGGGGGCCTTAAAAGACGGGGAGTGGAAAAGGTTAAATGAAGAAAGGAACCACGAGTTAGAGACGAGAAAGTAAGGCAAAAGTTAGGGAAGGAAGGAAAGGTGGGTAGGTTAAGAATGTCGGTAGGGTGAAGTTAGAGTAGGAAGGGTGGACAGGTCATGAACGAGGGTAGGGTAAAGTTTAGAACAGGAAGAAATATTACTGACATTCTGGAGGGAATAATTAAGAGAAGAAACGGACTGCAGATCAAGGTCAGTTAGTCAGGCAAGGTTCAGGGTAAACATGGATGGGCTGGGCAGGCAATGAGGCTCCAACTTGTCCGTGGTCAAGCGGACGTGTCAAGATCACTATTATACTCACGACGAACTAAAATCATAGGGGTAATGCAGCTTCTGGAGTATGAAAAACAATCAGGTTTGATCCGAGGAACAACAGCTTCTTGAATCAAGAGCAAAGCACGAGCATCAACGTAAGTCTTGTAAAGAGACAGAAATAAGCATAACGCTCTTTCGAGTCTATTTTAATTGAAGTTATGTCCCTCTAGATTCTAGCTGATCCAAGGAAATGGAGCCCCACCCGCCCCCATTCAGAGGATCAAACTTGGTAGACCCCATTCTACAGTCGCTGCATGATCCGTACGGGTTTAGCATCTCCCTGTGAATAACTTTCAAAAATAATAAAATAATAATAATAATGTTAAACTAGTTATTATCAGTGTTCGCTCTACCTTCATTTCTCCCTCTCTCCCCTCTCACTCCCATTTCATTTGGGTATCTAACGTTGACCATTTTTACCCTTTATCTCTTTTAGCCCTTTCCTCCCTCTCTCATCATCATCTCTTATTTGACCCCCCATTCTTTCCTTCTTACAGATTCTAATTCCTTTCCTCTCTCCCATTCTGCTCTCGCTCCCTCTCGTTCGTTCGTTCGTTCGTGTTCTCTCTCTCTCTCTCTCGACGCGCGCGCGCGCGCGCGCACACACACACACGCGCACACACACACACACACACACACACACACACACACACACACACACACACACACACACATTCATTTTATCTAACTCTACTCTTTATCATTTTATCTTTCTCACACTTTATTCTTCCCACATTTCCTTCATTCCTCACTCGCTCCTTCAAAATTCTTTCCACTCATGATTCCCCACTTATCTCTCCCATTACTTCATACTTCTCTCCACATGTTTCATCATTCCTATTTTTACTGTTACAACCTCTAATTACCTCACTTATTCTTCCCACATTCCCACTTCATTTCACACTATTCATTCTCTTCCTCCACTCTCCTTCACTCCCCACTCCTTCACTCCCCTTCCCTTCCTCACACCCTCTCCCTCACGCCCCTCTCCCACATAATTTTCGTATTCAGTACTCCTGTCACAGTAATTTTCGAATCCCTTGCAATATATGACAATTGGATTCGTGCATATTCTTTTGCCTCGTATATGAAATAACATTATTAATACTTTTTTAATATATATATATATATATATATAATATATATATATATATATATATATATATATATATATATATATATTATATATTTATTTATTATATTTCCTCGAGTGTATGCATGTGTGATTAAATACATAATTATCACCTAATCTGTGTATATGAAATCTCCGCTCTAGCAGGTAATTTATTGTTACTCATTAATGTTTTAATGGGACACCTCATTTGGGACTTCAAAGGGGCCTCTCACAGCAAATTACCATCTAACTGCTTTTACTTTCTAAAATTAACTAATGAGGTTTGTTACATTTGTTTGGCCCACAGGCCATGAACAAAATTTCACATAATTTAACCTTTATTCGTTAGAGAATTTTTTTCTTATAACATAAATAAATGAGCGTGTGTGTGTGTGTGTGTGTGTGTGTGTGTGTGTGTGTGTTTTGTGTGTGTGTGTGTGTGTGTGGTGTGTGTGTGTTGTAGAAGAGAGAGAGGAGAGAGAGAGAGACAGTTGGATCAGTCACCGAGTTCAATATACAATACAGCAGAGAATCCAGTCCATTGTGTTTAGAGCTCATCATGGCTCAGTTTGCATAGTACTACGGTAGTGCATTTGCTGACGGAGGTTCCAATAACCGACAGGATAGTGACATATTGATATTATTATATACTTATATTAAAACTACTTAAAGGATTTTACTACTGTTCATTCATTGTGGTTATTGTATGTTTATATATTTTAATATATATATATATATATTTATATATATATATATATATATATAATATATATAAATATATATATTATTTTAAAATGGCTGAAACATTTGGCAGAGTGACGCATATCGTAATGTGCAGTAGCTTGTCATACAAAAATGATGAAGCTAATAGCTATCGACAGAGATACGTCAGTGGTATCTTCATTTCGGTTTTCGACGATGAACAATCTCATCAAAACTCCTATAAGACGCTATTCCAACGATACCACTATCTTTGAGCTTTAGACCGACAATTAATTTAGCTCAGTTCAGTAGTAAGAATGTAGCCATTACATTTGTAGACAAGTCAAATACTCTTTAAATGTCAAAGGGAACAGCAAGACCATTATCGGCAATCGGGGAATGGATTATGAAGTCTTTTTAAACAATCTCTGAACATCTTCAGCCAACGTACAGTGAAATACTTTTATCCTAGGATATAATGATGTTTGGTCAATGTGCTGAAGAATATACTATATCTCTATATTCTACATAGAGCGTAATCTTTTCACAATAGCTTATTCTGTCCCTACGTCTTTCCTTTAAAATTTGTATTTCACATAACCCCCCTTCATATCAATATCCTTATCCCACATATCTAATACAAAACTGACAACACAATTTAACCATAAAATCTAGCTACTATCTAATTCCCTCAACCCAATAAAATCAAACATTCTCAAACTCATCGATCTCATATAACCTATCCATTGCCTTTTCTATCAGAAACACCCTATGCAAACAGTCCTCCAAAACCCACTTCCACATAAACACATCTACCCTCCCAAAAACACAACACTCCCCCAAACACAACCTTTCTCCCCACTCAAATTAAGCTCTCAAGGTAATCTTCTCCTGCTGATCACAAGCTGTACTTAATGTTATGCATGAGGTCTTGCCTGACATAGAGGCTAGACCTGGAAAAAAAATTCTTGAACACGGCTCGAGACGCTAATATATACATCCACTTGGCTAGTTTATTAATGAACATTAATTCACATCTCTGAGGGGCTGCAGTATGTAGATGTGAATAATACAATAAGACGTATTATAAATTAGGACTTAGCATCTGTCACAGGGAAGATGATTGTGGGAGGAGAGCAGTCGACCGGGGAAAGGAAATGGAGACTGAGATGTGGAAAGAGAAGAGGTGAAAGAGACAGAGCAGGATGGGCTGAAAGAGGGCAAGGAGAGGAGGAAAATATGGGACGAAAGGATGAGACTATCAGAGAGAACAATGGTAAAGAATGCAATGGTTGTCAGTTCCGTCGACGTGCTTCGCCGGTTCAGGTAAACCTTTCAGTTACAGGATTTCAGTTACAGGATTTCTCGACATTTTTCTCGGCTCCACCAGTTGGAATGCATATTTTAAAATTTACACGGCTTAATAAAAGCACACGTATAGGGGTGAGTGACCATTAAGTTCTAATTTTCGACAACAAACTCAACTCGGTTCGAAATTTGATGAGCTGATTGGCCAACATTCAGAAAGAGACTACAATGAAATGATAAATTTCCTGAATGACAAAAAAAAAAAGGCAGAAATGATAAAAGTCCTATATCCTGGAAGAGGATATAGGATTGTCCCTAACCAAAGAGCAACACATAAGAAATAGATAAGAGAAGGAACTTGCTGAGAAAGAATGAAAAAGTATACAACAAAACAAATGTCAGAACAGAGAAGGTATTTGGATGACACGAAGCTGTGATGGAGAAACTCCTCCTCTTACTCCTTTTCCTCCAAAACTTATGAGATACTCGTGTTTTAACTTTTCTTTATCTAAATAAATTTGTATATCTTCTCCCGTTTTCCCCTTTCTTCATGCTACTTTTAAATCTTTATGAAAGAAAAACAACAATTAATCATCATCTACCTACCTCTACATCATACTATATTTCTCATATTTTTTTATGTTCTCCCCCTGTATTTATTTTCTCTCTCTCTCTCTCTCTCTCTCTCTCTCTCTCTTCTCTCTCTCTCTCTCTCTCTCTCTCTCTCTCTCTCTCTCTCTTTTAAGCTTCCTTCAGTGAGAGTGAAATGCCTAAAAGAAATAATTTCTGAATTATTGCACAACCAAATTATCTTCAGCCTATTACTTGAGGGTCACCCAGAAAATTTTTCCATGTTCAACCAAGAGCTGAAGCTCACCCGTGGGTTTCCCCCCTCTTCATGGGGGACACCCACTGCTGAACAGAGCCCAGAACCTAGACATTATGCTCCACCTTCTCCTGTCCATTTTCTTTCCTACACTTCGTCAGGAGACTAGTCCCCCTCCTTAAGGTAACTGTGACCTTTCCAGGGTGGACAACTGGGCTGGGAAGGCAGGGGGAGCGACAGTGTAGGGAGGCAACACTGGTGAGCAGGGTTGGTGGAAGGCACGGTCAAGAATGGCCTCTTACCCTAGACTGGAATTCCACAACCGCTGTCTATTGCGTCTAATAGCGTCCTACAGTCCTTTAAACAGGGTCTTACAGACTGCATTTCACATATGCCTTACAGATGTCTTACATCATCTCTAGATATACTCCTTAGGTACTACATACTACGATGCTCCTACTACTTCATACAGTCATTTTCTCATTCTTATGGTCTACTGCTCTGTGTCTACAACGTATTATGCCATTCAACGTATTCTATTCTGTAAAAACTTTTCAGTGCATTGAGGTTGTTTAAGCAGACAGTGAATTTACTATTAATGTTACCATTGCTAGCATTTTGTATGTGACACATCTGAAAGTATAAACCAGTGTTGCACTTCGCTAGTTCACTATGACAGTACGATATCTAATCATAGCATGATAATAAAGGTGAAAAATCCTCGCCTGCATATTTTGTGCCATGAGGGGCTCATGTGGGGCAATAGTTTACCCCAAAAGCCACCACTCACCCAAGCAACTACCCTGATCACGCTACTACTCACCCACGCAATGATCTTTCCCGCCCCATACCTCCTCCATTCTATCACGCCACCAAATTCACCCCCACTAATGCCCACCAACGCAATATCCCCCCTCCTCACGATTCTACCCATTCACACTACCACTCCAACACCATGATTCCCTCGCACCCCAACTGGAACATTATGATATTCACCCCCTTCCCTAAACAAAATACACCCCCACCCACTCACACAATGAACCCGCCTTCCATGCCACTACCCACACTACCCCAGCACCATCTCCCTCCTTCACGATTACCCACTCAGAGCCCCACAACAACATTCACTCACACAACTGTCCCTGGATTCATTTACCCACATATCAGACTTTTTTTTTTTTACATACACCTGGTGAATTAAGAGAAAATCTAGTTTAAGTTAAAGGTAGAGTAGAGTAGCCCCGATTCCTTAAACCAAGAGCCCTTCACCAGTAACACGGAAGCCACCCTTTAGTGGGATTATAAGTTAAAAGCTGCAATCGTACCTCAGTTCAGTTGAGTTCAGCCCAGGGTTTAACCAGTGGTAAATTCTCTACGTTCAGGAGGCACCATAACCAAGGCTCAGTCTCAGCGGAATATTGTTGATAAGCTTTTGTAAAATTAATTTCTTTCGGAAATATTTGATGTATTTTTTTTTTAATTTTTGATGAATGATTAAAGCACAAGGGAGGAGATGAGCTTCAAATGTCAAGAAGTCATCTTCACTTCATACATGGTTAAATTATCATTAATTTTGGGGACTGGTTATTTGAAGGAAATTCAGGATGTTCATGATGTGTGTGTGTGTGTGTGTAATATATATATATATAATTAATTATATAATATATTATTATATATATATTATATATATATATTATTATATTATATATAGAGAGAGAGAGAGAGAGAGAGAGAGAGAGAGAGAGAGAGAGAGAGAATACAACACATGTCAAATTCCCATATATAGCATCACTCTTTCTTACTCGCCCAACAGATGTTCACAAGACAAGTACTCTCCGGACCTCGTCGCAGTAATAACTAAAACCATGAAAGACATCACACACACCCTGGCCTCCACGGATATTCCATCAGCACAGGCGGTGTCTACACCATTTCCTGCGCAGGGTGCGCGAATTTTTAATAAGTAGGTGACACGGCATGTACCTTGATGTCAGATTTACTGAACACAAATATGCATGCAAGATCTATAATACAAACAACAGATACATCTTACAAAGAGAGACTCGTATACCTTATAGTTAAGAGCAAAACCAAATTTATCTTAACAAGAAGACGGCAAGTTTATTAGTAAGAGCCTGGAAGCAGCTGCCATCAGGGTACACCTTCGAGCAGAGTGAAGGTGCTTACCAAAGCCTCCTACACCAGTTCCTCCCAACCCCCCATCCTACACACACACACACACACACACACACACACACAAAGACAGGAGTTCCAAGATTGGACACATGTAACAAGGGACCCACAGTGAGCTAAGACACAGATGAATCCAGTGTTAGGAGTATTTCTTCAGCCACAGAATAGTCATAGTGGAAATAGTTTGGGAAGCGATGTAGTGAGGCAGACTAATACTTTAAGCAGAGGTTGATACTACGGCTCGGAGATGACTATACGTTACAGTGAAATTGCGTGCCAGGATTTTTCGGACTCGTTACGCCGAACCTCAACTAGATACAACTAGGTGATACACAAACACACTGAACTGACCTCACTGTGCTGTCTACTCAATGACCTTTCAGTTCCATCAGAATTTACGTATGAAAGTTTTCTTTACACTATAGCTGTATTCTGATGACAATATCGTTTAAAGTAATTCTGCTCTGATTTTTCTTATAGTTACAAAATCAAATATTTAAAAATCGAAGACTGTGCATAAGATTCAACATTTCTTGTCAAGTCATGCTGAGTATTTAGACAAATCACAAATGAATTTACAAGTACGGTTATCACAGATGCACAAGTTCAGGAAGGAAAAAAAATCATTGCCTTGAAAATCTAACAGAAACATACAACTTGCTGAGGCAGATAGGGTAAAAATGGAAGTGCAGGCAGACTGCAACAAACTATTAAGACGCAGTACTGCATAAATTAATTATACGCAAACTGGAAATGTTTGCAAGAGTGATTCATTCATAAAAACAACAGTAACGATGAGAGGAGGGAAAATGTGAGAGTGCAAGCAGAGGAATACTACAAGGTTTAGTCTCATGTCCCATATCGATACTGGTATAAGCAAAGTCAGTCTAGCCGCGGCTGATGTAAAACTAAGGAGATAACAAACGAAAGAATGCTCCAAGAATCTAGAGGGCGATTCAGACAGACCCAAGCACACCAAGATAGGGAAATGCAAACCATGACTTACACACTGATTCGCCAATACCAGTCTAACTTTACTCACAGTTAGAGGTACTAACTAGACTTAGTCAAACCTCCTGCTGAGTCGCCTTCACCCTCGGCTGAGCCACAGTAACATGTACAGTTATATAAACATTCAGGTTTGCCGCACCATCAGACAGACGGACAATAATCCAACTCATCCACATGGACAACCAAATACCCATCATATTCACTCAAAAAAAGGCCTATATCACAAACACACACACATAATTGCCCTTCACAACCACACACACACACAATCACCCAGCTCAGCACAGACAGACACAAAGCCAAATTGAGCAGTAACACCGTTCTTGGAGGTGCATAACGGCATCAGGAGGGATGAAGGTGGTGGTGTGTGGTCTCATCGGCACTTCTCTCCCCTGGATTTTCATAATACAATTTGCAATATCAATTTCTCTGGCCACAGGCTGGCCGCTTTGTACTTTCCATGAATATTATAGCAGCCGCGAAGGGTTTAATTGCTATATGCAGATATCTTGGTCGGGGGTCCGAGCGTCCGCAGGTGATAATGTGGCTAGGCGTCCCTCTTTAGCTCACACGTCCACTCTAATGACTAATTATGCTATGATTACTCAGCTATGCTAAGAATTTTGGCAAGGGAGGTTTGGGTACAGTGTGTGGTGTGTGTGTGTGTGCGTGCGAGAGATTGTGTATGTGTGTGATTGTGTGTGATGTGTGTATGTGTAGTGTGTGGAGTGTGTGTGGGGTGTGTGTGGGGTGTGTGTGGAGTGTGTGTGGAGTGTGTGTGGTGTGTGTGTGGTGTGTGTGTGGTGTGTGTGTGTGGTGTGTGGTGTGGTGTGTGTGTGTGTGTGTGTGGTGTGTGTGTGTGGTGTGTGGGGTGTGTGTGTGTGTGGTGTGTGTGTGTGTGGGTGTGTGGTGTGTGTGTGTGTGGGTGTGTGTGTGTGTGTGTTGTGTGTGGTGTGTGTGGTGTGTGTGTGTGTGTGTGTGTGTGTGGTGTGTGTGGTGTGTGTGTGTGTGTGTGTGTGTGTGGTGTGTGTGTTGGTGTGTGTGTGTGTGTGTGGGTGTGGTGTGTGTGGTGTGTGTGTGTGTGTGTGTGTGTGTGTGTGGTGGTGTGTGTGGTGTGTGTGGTGGTGTGGTGTGGTGTGTGTGTGTGTGTGTGGTGTGTGTGTGTGGTGGTGTGTGTTTGTGGTGTGTGTGTGTGGTGTGTGTGTGTGTGGTGTGTGTGTGTGGTGTGTGTGTGTGGTGTGTGTGTGTGGTGTGTGTGTGTGGTGTGTATGTGGTGTATGTGTGGTGTGTGTGTTGTGGTGTGTGTGTGGTGTGTATGTGGTGTGTATGTGGTGTGTATGTGGTGTGTGCGCGTATGGGTTGTCTACGGGTGTGCGTATGGGTTGTCTACGGGTGTGCGTATGGGTTGTCTACGGGTGTGCGTATGGGTTGTGCATGTGTGAACATGGGTTACGTACGTACAAGTGTGTATAATTTGTACTCCCTTGTTTGCATTAGTGGGGGTCGACCCTCGGCTCCTGACTCCGTATCCCAGATTACTTTGATCGGAATATCTTAAGCCTTATCTTACCTCCTTCAGAAACTCTGCACTAAATTTTCCCCACCCCGAAGCCTGGTCTCAGACCAGGCCGCGGGGGCGTTGACCCCTGAAACCCTCTCCACGTAAACTCCAGGTAACCCCATCCTCCCTCGACTTATTCAACTTGAAATATTCCTGAGACATTACAATGTCTAATATCTAAAGGGATCATATGTATTGTCAGCTTCTACTTATTGCTACTGCGTTCGACCTTTTTTATTCCATATAGTCTATATCTATCTGTCATATTTCCACTGTAAATGTTGTACATCACGGTTATATCTTCCTTAATCCTTTTCTCCACCAAGGTTCATGAATTATGTTCCTATATCCTCTCTTCTTAATACATGCCTTTCATTAATGCGATTATTTTCACTGTAAATCTTGAAGATTGAGACACTTATGCAGCATATGGAAATCTTTATTCAGGAAACGTTTCGCCACACAGTGGCTTCATCAGTCCAATACAAAGAGGAAGGCGTAAGGAGAGGAGGAGAATGAGGTAATCAGTCCCTCAACCTGGAGTCGATGTGTTCAGTCCATCAATCTTGTAGAATGTACAGCATAGGGCCGTAGACGTGGCTTATATACTGTAGTGAGGTGACGTGAAGCAGATGGAGGCGGGGTCATAGTGGTACCATCCACTAGTCGAAGTAGGTCTTCGTCCAAAGGTTGAACAAGTGTTGAAGAATTCTTTGTAACAAGATCCCATGATGCTGCAGTGTCTGACAGTTGTCAGACACTGGGATCTTGTTACAAAGAATTCTTCAACACTTGTTCAACCTTTGGACGAAGACCTACTTCGACTAGTGGATGGTACCACTATGCCCGCCTCCATCGCTTCACGTCACCTCACTACAGTATATAAGCCTACCCCCCTACGAGCCCCACCTTGCCCTGATACCTCTACAATCTCAGATGATGCCTAAATTACTCCAGGTTGGGACTGATTATTTTCACCTCTCCTTACGCCTTTCTTTGTTTTGGATGATGAAGCCACTGTGTGGCGAAACGTTTCCTGAATAAAGATTTCCATATGCTGCATAAGTGTCTCAATCTTCAACTTGTCGGTTTTTCAAACCATTCATCACAACTGTAAATCTTGGAATCATTCTAGGCTTTGCACACGCATGATAACACGAGAGATTCACACAAAGATCACTCGGGCCCTGACTTACCTGATATATGCCATGCATAAAATTTTGAAGAAATTTGGTTTCAGTTTTCTAAACGATTTTTGGATGTATGCTAATGTTTCAAGGTACGCCGAAGTTGCTCAATATACATGTCTTCGTTGGTTAGTTTAGTGTAATGTTATCTCTCAGATCCTGTTCCTCTCCTCTGATGTTTGCTCCCTCCCCCTTGTATTTTTTCTCTTCTATGGATGCATCGTCTCTATCGGGCAAATCATTTCTCAGTTCGCATTGGCTTGCGTCTGAAGAGACTGATCTTCAGCTGCCCCGTTATATAACCATCTCTGGATCCAGTCAAGGTCTCTGCAGCCGCTCCAATTATTTTATCCCTCTCATTAATTCTGCTTTTTCAAACGAAGACACCTAAGGCTCAATCACTTAATAAAATTTTGCGAACAATATTTGTCCTAAAATGGATCCTAGTGGGTTCCAGATTTTCACAATTTTTATATCTCGTTCGTTACAACTGGTCTTCGTCGCCTGTTTTTCCAGCAATCCTTAGTATCCTAACACGCATTTCAAAGACACCAACCTATAATTCATTACCTCTTCCCTTTTTAAATATAATTAGAAGCCACATTAATTGTATTTAAGTTTTCCAGCTGAAGTATGTTTTCCGACTAAAATAACTGACTGAAAACTTTCCATTTTGTGTCTCGCAGTGGCACTGTTCCTTTTTGCAGTACTCACTGTGGTAAGTTTAGTAATTTCTTTGCAACGCTTTTATATATTACTAAATGATTATAACTTTGACCATATTTTTTAAAAGGTAAGCAGCAGAAGGCTTGGGTCAGATGACCAAAAACTCCAACGGCGGGTCATCATCTGACTAAAACCTGCCTCAGGAAACACTTGTCTTGTTTCCTTACAAACCTTACCTAACCTAGCCTTTTCATATTTTGCTGGTGTTTACAAGTTCCTGTTGGCCTGCTTTAGTTGTATGTATTAAAGCAGTTCCCAATTCATATTTGTGAATATCCTCTGAATCATTTATTACGGTTAACGAAATCGCAATAACACTATTCCAAACAAATAACGGAACGGTTGCTTATGAGTTTTGGGACTCGCTTGCCATGGGTTCAAGACCCATCCATTCAGCGATTTATTTCATTATGGTTTATCATGCTCGGGTTCTGAATGAGTTTGAAAAAGAATGCTCTACTGAAGAAGACAAATCTTATCCCCCCACCACGAAGAAGGCGAGTCTACTCAAAGATTGAAACAGACGCTCCGAGTCTGATTCAGTCCATCACTGATATTGGCAGAACCTTTCTTTTTCGATAACACAGAAAAACAGTTGATCCTGGACATTTGCAGTTTCCTGGATGGCTCTGTGGTCTTCACAGCCCACACAATAGAAACCACATTAAAGGATCAGTACAACTACCGCAAGTCAGTGTTGGTAAATCGCACCTTTTCTCTCCACGAGACAAGATAATCTCTTTGCGACTGTTGAGAGCTTCACCAACCAAGATGCAGACCAAACATGCAGAGCAAGACTGCAGCGATCTTGACAGATGTTAACATCTTAACCAAACCATACCCCGGCTGGGATTGAACCCGCGGTCATAGAGTCTCAAAACTCCAGCCCGTCGCGTTAACATCTTATCCAGGTCTGTGTATGGCGATGTAGCAGATAAACATGCCAACGTTCTTCAAACATGAAAGTCACGCATGTTCTCATTCCATGTCTGACAATAGAAGCCTGTGGCTGGGATAGAAGTATAACCTGACTTGCGTTGGCCTGACCCCACGATGACCTGATCCCACGTTCAACTGACCCCACGTTTACTTGACCCCACGTTCATCTGACCCCATACAACCTTACCCATGCTGACCTAATCCATATTGATTCGACCCCATTCTGACCTTCCTCCATACTTAACTGACCCATGCTAATCTAACCCCAAGCTGACCTTGACCCCATACTGAGCAACCCATGCTGACCTGACCCAGCACTTCATCCTAACTCCTCCTCCCCCCATCCCTGTCCCACCGGCCTCCCTTGCCTTTCTCAGGGGAGTGTAATTGATAATTATATTGTAATCAAGGCTGGTAATTAACTCTGGCGTAGTGATTATGGCTCTCTGCCTCCTTATTAAACCCCGCGAAACAACGTCGAAATTACATTAGGGAGATTGTTAATTTGCCTCGCGTTATATGATAGTGTTCACGACGTCTGAACTTAGCGTTGCCTCAGTAGCTAGTCTTCTCTATTTACCACAGACTTCTTTGGAAAAGATGACAGATTTGCGACAATCCGGCATTTTATTTTAAGTAAACTCTCAATTGATTAGATAGTTAACACTGCTCCTAGCTTCATTAATCTTACTAGTTTTTATTTTTTATATTTATGTTTTAAATACAAAACTAATAATATTAATAATAATAGTTTAAA
>NC_069436.1:18080967-18150967 GCF_026875155.1 Cherax quadricarinatus
TCATTATTTTTTCTATTAATTAAATGAAAAATATATATCTTTAAATGTTCAAGAGAAAATTTATAAAAATGACTTAATTTTAAATAATTTTCTTTCTAATTGACCAGTTTTACCTATTCGGCATTTTATATATATATATATATATATATATAATATATATATATATATATATATATATAATATATATATATATATATAATATATATATATTAACCAATAAAAGTGTTCCTCTTCAGCTGAGTCGTATCTGCTGAAGGGGATTCCAGTTGGGAGTCGAAATATTCAGACCAACTTTATGAAGATACAGTGGCAAGAGTGAGAGAAACGATAGCAAATTTGGGGTAGTAGTTTCGACGTTGACGGAACACAATGACCGTAAGACAGGCTTAGAAAGGCCAGAGAAAGAGAAGAACGAGATGACACAAATGAAACACAGGCCTTGCATATTGTTTTTGGGAAGTATATATTGTTATATAATAGTCAAACTGACTGAAATATCGATACGTGCGATTGACAGCCTTACCGGAGGGAAGGGGGAGAGTGGGGTGATTCTTTAGGGAGAGGGATGGAGAGCGAGAGAGAGAGAGAGAGAGAGAGAGAGAGAGAGAGAGAGAGAGAGAGAGAGAGAGAGAGAGAGAGAGAGAGAGAGAGAGAGAGAGAGAGAGAGATAGAGATAGAGATAAGAGAGAGAGATAGAGATATAGAGATAGAGATAGAGAGATATAGAGAGAATAGAGAGAGAGAGAGAGAGAGAGAGAGAGCGAGGGAGAAAAAGAAAAAGCTAGCAGAGGAAGATCTCTTTCTGACATCTTTACATCCATTTTAAGAAAGAAGCACAAAACGCAGACGAAAAGGAAGAAGCGTAAGTGAAGTACCTCAATGCCACTTATAATGAAACAATTATATAAATAATCAAAGAAAAATCCTTTAACGAAACTAAGATAAATATAAAAATACACAAGTGTCAGAAAAATAAAAAAATTACTTGTATTAATAATTAAAAAAATAGAAAAATAACAAATAAAAAATTATCACAATAATGAAAAATAACAATAACATTCAAATAATGGAAAACAGAAATAAAGCAGGTTATAATGAAAAATTAAATTACAAGAATGAAAATAAACGAAATTGTAGTAATATCACTAAAACGAGTAAATTTATCCAAGCAATATCAGTTAAACCAATATATCAAAGCTAGAGTATCAGTAAACCTAGCATTACTATCATTAAAAAACAAGAGAAATGATAGCTTATTTAAAATAAAAAAGGTAAGTGATAAAACCATTGATAAGCAAAACCAGTTTCAATAAAAATAGTGTTAACATCAATAAAAACAGTATTACAATACTTAATAATGTAATCAAAACCAGAACTGCCATCAATAATAACTAGTATCATTAATAAGAAAATGCGTCTCAGTGGGGCTGGAATAATTTACAAAACATCGAACATTTACAAGAATATCTAGACAACGTTTCGGTCATGTCTGCAAAAAAACATTACGATATTGGTTAAAAAAGCACGAAACGTTGTCTAATACTTCCTCTACAGCCAGTGTAGTAATTGAATCATAATAGCATCTACCAATATCAGAAGAGTCAGCAATAAAAAAATACAATGGAAGACTTAAACAATAAACGCTGAGACAATTGCAACAATAAAAGTAATAAAAATAAGGATAGTAATATTGTTGATAAAACAAAATCAACGAAATAATTAAGCTTTAAGGCCGTCTGATTATAATTATCACCATTATAATAATAAAAGATAGTAATATTAATAAAACCAAAATTAATGAAAATCGGGACAGCTAATAATACAGTATTATTAATGTATCAGATAATGCTAATAATAATAAAAATATCAATAATTTAGTAATGTAAATAAAACAAATAACATAACGAAACATCATGATACTAAAACCAGTAATATTAAAAATCTAATAATATTACTTTTCATTAAAAAACGCCAATACACAAACAATGACATCAATAATATCAGTACTTCCAGTATTAACAGGAATAAAACAAGTAACACTGAATATAAACAAGTCAAAATATCAATAAAACAATAATACAACTAGTAATACCTGAAAAACAGTAATATCAGTAATACTCGAAATAAAATGAATGTATCGCAATAAAATGAACACACCACATAATAAAGAAATGGAAGGACTCCCTCTAGTCTGCTCCCAGTACCACTCTGGGAACGAGGAACTCAAGAGCCGATACCTGGATAATTTTTTTTTTGCCTTGCAATTAGCCAATCAGCGTCAAGAGCAATAGAGCCCGCCCCTCTTGACAAACAGGTATTTAGAGTATCGTCATTAAGAGGCTGATAAAGAGGAGGGAGAGTCAACAGTGAAGGCGTAATGTTGGTGCTTGAAGTATTATTGCTGTTCAAGAGGCCCTTGTGGTATTGGCAGCACTTAATGTGGTGATTAGAATGGAGAAATATTCGAGTAAAACATGCAAGGCGGCTGCCTTTTTTCACTGTGTGTGTGTGTGTGTGTGTGTGTGTGTGTGTGTGTGTGTGTTGTGTGTTTTACGTATCAAAGGAAGGTGGTGGTGCGGCAGTTGAAGGAGCTCAGAGAGTGAACTGTGTTGGTTGCAGATGTTGGTGAACGGCTATGGTGGAATGGTGGTAAGTGGATAGTAGTGGAGGACACTGCTGAGTGGATAATGGTAGAGAACGCTGCTCAGTGGTTAATGGTGGAGGACGCTGCTCAGTGGTTAATGGTGGAGGACGCTGCTCAGTGGTTAATGGTGAGACCTGCTCAGTGGATGGTGGAGGACGCTGCTCAGTGGTTAATGGTGGAGGACGCTGCTCAGAGGTTAATGGTGGAGGACGCTGCTTAGTGGTTAATGTGGAGACGTGCTCAGTGGTATGGTGAGGACGCTGCTCAGTGGTTAATGGTGGAGGACGCTGCTCAGTGGTTAATGGTGGAGGACGCTGCTCAGTGGTTAATGGTGGAGGACGCTGCTCAGAGGTTAATGGTGGAGGACGCTGCTCAGAGGTTAATGGTGGAGGACGCTGCTCAGAGGTTAATGGTGGAGGACGCTGCTCAGAGGTTAATGGTGGAGGACGCTGCTTAGTGGTTAATGGTGGAGGACGCTGCTCAGTGGTTAATGGTGGAGGACGCTGCTCAGTGGTTAATGGTGGAGGACGCTGCTCAGTGGTTAATGGTGGAGGACGCTGCTCAGTGGTTAATGGTGGAGGACGCTGCTCAGTGGATAATGGTGGAGGACGCTGCTCAGTGGATAATGGTGGAGGACGCTGCTCAGTCGATAATGGTAGGGAACGCTGCTCAGTGGATAATGGTGGAGAACACTGCTCAGTGGATAATGGTGGAGGACGATGCAGAATGGATAATGATTTAAAAATGATGGTGCAAAATGTGAAGGGTGATGGTGGAGGGTGGTGGTAATCAGTGGTAACGAGGGCAGTGGTAGTGGTTGGTGAAGAGAGGAGTGTTGTTGTAGGGTGGTGTTTAGGGGGATAGGGGGGGAGACGGGTGCTTTCCGTACTGAAATGATAGCAAATTTTGTGGTGTGAAAAGAACGGAGGATTGGTGCTTGTGGGGGGAGTCAGAGGGAGAGGGGGTGGAGGCAGGGGCAGAAAGAAGAGTTAGTGTAGGGATTATGGAGGGCCCATGAGGGAGTGGTTGAGGGAGACTGGGGATTAGTGGAGAGAGAAAGAGAGAGAGGAGAGAAGAGGAGAGAGAAAAGAGAGAGAGAGAGACAGACAGAGACAAAAACATATAAGGCTCATGGAAAATCATAGAAATGAATATATATATATATATATATATTATATATATATATATATATATATATATATATATATATAATATATAGATAGATAGATAGATAGATAGATAGTAACCGAATAGGTAAAATTGGTCAATTAGCAAGAACTCATTTAAAATTCAGTCCCTTCTAAAATGTTCTCTTATACGTTTAAAGATATATTTTTTTTCATTTATGATAATGAATAAATTAATAGTTTTGCACTAAAGAACCTTAGAAAACTTTAACTTTATTATAATGGCAATTTTGTTTAGCCTAATCCATATAAATGCATTTTAGATAAGTTTACAATAATTTAATAATAAACAATGAAATATATATATTTATATATTTTTTCGTTAGGTTCAGAATGATTTTTGCGAAATTATTGCATACACAAATTTTCGTTTGCCTTATTCGGCAAGAAGAACGTTGCTATTTAAGCCAAAATCCTAAGTTTTACCTATTCGGCACGACATACAATATATATATTTTATATATATATATATTATATATATATATATATATATATATTATATATATATATATATATATTATTTTATATAATATCCACCCTCCACACTCGTTTGCAGTCCATGAAGTGACATTAAGGTTCCAATGACAACTGCAAAGATTTGAATTTATCTTTCTCACCCAACAGAGCCAGCCCCAGGAAGGAGGATGCTTTTTACCAATACAGAACCCTTTACTCCTTATATTGTTGACACCTATATGATCTACGTTCATGTACCCTGCAAACAGGAACACTGCAAGCTTTTATGTAACTATACAGACCTTTGACAAATCGTGTATAAAGCTTAGCGTATAGCTAGACGTTGTGACCATATAAGCTCTCGTTGCATCTGTGTCCTTTCTGTCTTGAAGTGTGTATTACGCCTGTGTATCCAAAAGTCACTATTGTTGTTCAGACAATGTACAAATAACGCACACTATGTAGCCGAAACTTTACACGACGTTTTGCACCATCCTCGACAATTATGATGTCACAACTTTAAGGATTATATTGTTGGTGTGCTTACAAATTAGGAAGACTATTTTTGGCGATTTCTGATAACGCTGGTCTAGGATACTGCAATGCTAAATGGTTATAACTGACCATAAGTTTTAAAGGGGTGGACTGGTAAGCCAGCGGAAGGCTTCGGTCAGATGAACAAAAGCTCCAACGGCGGGTTATATGATCAAACCCACGTCAGGAAACACTTGTCTTGTTTCCTGACGAACCTTACCTAACCGTTGGTCTAGGCGAGTGCAAGAACACATCTGTCTCGCACTTAGCGAACGGTGGATTGAGTCTGCGCCACTAATTGCGAAAAAACACCCACACAGGATTCCAGCTTCATGAAATAATAATTACAGTAATAAATAATCTGTGAAAGCTTTCACTCTTGTGTTGCCTCTCATGTATCTGATTTTCATGTAGCTTGTTCAAGTCCTCACATTACAGTCCACTTCAAATAGTTTATTAAATTTAAGAGTAATTATTTTAAGTATTTTGGTATGAAACTTGGTAATAGTTACTAACAAGTTGGTTTAGAGAGAGATGCAAGCAAACACTAGGAAATATTTATTAGGTAAATCTTCGGTCCTGGGAACTTGACCACTTCTAACATACAGAAGTTAAAAAGACAGTGTATGTTACTCACACATCATTCTCCTATATATGTCTTTTTTAACCAGTGTATGATAGAAGTATCAAGGTCCCAGGACAGAAACACTTTCTAATATATCCTAGTATTTGCACATGTGTCTTTCTAAACCATGTTATTGGTTTGAATGGGAGCCAAAAGTTAAATTTATAGCCACATTCTACATTTCTTAATAAAATTGCGAGTTTAGTTGCCTTGCACCGTACTGTCTGCATTTTTTTTTGAGCTGCAGTGTTTGTGATGTTTGTAGTGTTTGACACTAAATTTCTAGCTCAACTATTTAGCCTTTTATCTTGCTGCTCACTGCTAGACATGTTTAGTTCACTTGAGATCATTGTTAAGAGCCAAACATTTTATATTTATATTTTGTTCTGTTCCAGACAAAATTAGTAACTTAGTTTTTATCAACATTGAAATATGTTGTATACGTCTCCAACTATTTCGTCTACATTTTTAGAGTCGTTGAGGTGCTTCTACAGCCGGATATAAATGTGCTTCATTTTCTTGTAGTCCTATCGTTCAAGAACTAAGATACTTAATACTGGGTATGAGTGTAGGATACTGTCACACACCATGAGGTTTTCCTTTACCTAACAATCTGTAGTATCCTGCAAAATCCTTTGGAATGTAGATGTACATTATTTTCAGAAGTTTACCTTTCAGATTTTGTAGTATATAAATGAGAAATTTAAATAAATGTGTCGGTTATCCTAATTTTTTAAATCTTTGACACATTTTCAGTTTACTAATGATTTTCCTTAGTATTCTATTAATAGAAATTTCGAATAATTGTGCTAGTAGCCAGTCGTCTGGAAGAAATTTTTAAGATCTGAAATGCTCATAACATGACAGATCAATAAACAATAAATATTAATAAATATTAATAAATATTAATAAAAAATATTAATCATTCATAAGAATACCAATGAAAATAAAAGCATAAAATCAGAGAAAACTTACTAAACAAATATTATTCCACCAAGTCAAAATACTGTATCAGTTAAAATTCGATTAAATTATCAAAGGAACTTATTAAGAAGCAAAAGTGGCCCAAGTTTTTGGCAAATAGTTGAAATTAAAATATATTTTACTGCCAGCTGGCCGACACCTATCACACTTGAGCAGGAGAACCGGCATGCAGGTAGGTGCGAGTGAATAGTGTATGTCTGATCCTCATTCAACAGATAGTAGTTTCAGAAAGACGATTCTCTGCGAAAGATGACGATCACGTATGTCCTGTTGAACCCGTTAATAAGTGGTTAATCATCTGTCTGGCCGACCGCACCCGCCGCTTAGCAAGAACACAGATATATATTTGGCCCACGAAATCCCCGTGGAGTTGAAATCTGCTGAATAGCAAGTTCCAAATAGCAGTCCTCGCCTCAGCATCTGCTCAATATTTCCCGGGATCCTGACATGGTCAGACACTAACAAAATTTAACATCCCTGTGCTGAGCGTGAAGACTTATTCACTTGATATTTTTCTCCCTCGAAATATTTATTAAGTATTATTATTGGATATGTATTTTTGTGCCAAGAACAGTCATTCAGATTTATTACTGGCAGAGCATCTGGCCCGGCTAATTTGCGCATTTTCAGCAGCTTTATGTATTACAACCTATCAAGAGTGTGTATTTCACTAGAATCTTTCAATAAAATATAGCTTCAGAATGTTTTTAGTTTATGAATGTGATGATCAAGGTATGTTGATATCGTTAAGGAACTGGAAATCCTCTTGTGTACCTATTTCACGTACATTCACACACTGTGGTAACCCCATATCTGAAAATCAGGAGTTTAATATTTATCCATTTAAAGATAATTCAAACATAATATTCACGGAAACTACCGGCAATACGAGTTGATCTTTTCTCCCTCCTCCGCATTCCTCTCTCTCTCTCTCTCTCTCTCTCTCTCTGTCCCATTCACCCACTCACACACACACCTACACACATGCAATGGGAAGGGAAGGAAAAGGAGGAAATAAAGCTGTTATTGTGTTTTGAAAGTAATTGCTTCAAAGATATATATTATACATGTATTATATAATATATATATATATATATTATATAATATATATATATATATATATAATATATATATAATGTTGTGTGTGTGTGTGTGTGTGTTGTGTGTGTAAAACAAACACTTCACGGTATAATTAACCTAATTCTATACCTCTTCATTATTCATACATTAAGGCTCATACGGAACTGTATCTGCTGGAGTAATTTTTCTCTCACGCAATTAACAAACGAAGGATAGAGCGTTCAACACTACTTACGGTAAATGAACCCCGAAAGCTTTGCATTTCATATAGGTTTACAATGATAATCTGAATGTCAGATTTCCATCCTTACTGTTTTGCTAGTTTCAGTTTGCTACAGGCGGCACGCAGATATCGCCTCGATTATGCCAGCACGGCGAGACAAAAGTTGAGATTCGATCGCGGGTATGCAAATTAACGTCTAACTCGGTTTGAACGGCAGAAATACATCAGGGTTGTGCAATATTTAGAACTGTTTATTTAAGAGGAATTCAACACTGGATTCCGACACAGTAGGTTTCGGTGGTTAATGCTGGGTTTCGTGTGTGTATGTGTGTGTGTGTGTGTGTGTGTGTGTGTGTGTGTGTGTGTGTGTAGTGTTTGTTGATAACTGAGTGTGGTGTTTGTGGATAGTGGTGTGGGTAATGGTGATGGTAATGCGGTTTCTGGTGTGGGTTTTAACTAGTAGTCTTGTGGAATGTGGTGTAAAATGCGTGGGGAAAAAGATACTGATGTTTGAATTTGTGTTTGAAGTAATGTTAAAAGCTGTGTAGGTTGAAGTGGAGTGTCACTGTTTGAAGCGGCACTGGGGTGGAATATGTGATGGTGTTAGTGGTGATGTGTGCTGTGGTGGCGATACTGGTTGTAAATTTGGTTAATGTAAGACTGTGGAATGGATAGTGATGATGTTAGTGATTTGGTAAGAGGGGTGATGCGGTGTGAAACTTAATGACTCAGGCTAAAGGTTTAAGATGGTTGGAATTATCTTCAGGTTGTGTACAGAAGTGGAATGACCCAAACGACGAGATAATGGAAATAGGTCCAACACGGTTTTAAAAATACGTAGAACAGGATCTACGACACAGATAATTAGTGAAACCGAGCATAAATGTATAAGAGGTAAAGAAAGGAGATGATACATGATTTTCACAAACACACGAACGCGAGTAACAGCGACGAAAGACACACAAGGTGCAGAACCAATTTTCCACAGAGCGAAACGTTGTCCCAATAAAAGTTAGTTGTGCAACCTGTGTCGACAGTGTGCCATTTGGATACAGAGAGAACAAAAGACCATATTTTTAAACCGAGGAAAAAAGTGATACTGACAGGGAAGAAGAATGTAATTTTTTTCCCCACAGCTAGAACACCAGACTGCTGGAATGGGATCAGAGATGAGGCAGTGAGTGCTATAACCGCTGGAGTATTTAACATACATGATAAACAAATCAATAAAGACAAATCACTACAAGCATAATTATTCCTTAACACAGAAATTGGTAATCTCTCACTCACTCACTCACTCTCTCTCTCTCACACTCACACACACACACACACACACACACACAGAAGTGTCCTTGTTTGCAGATGATGTGAAGTTAATGAGAAGAATCAAATCGGATGAGGATCAGGCAGGACTACAGAGAGACCTGGACAGGCTACAAGCTTGGTCCAGTAACTGGCTCCTTCAGTTTAACCCTGCCAAATGCAAAGTCATGAAGATTGGGGAAGGGCAAAGAAGACCGCAGACACAATATAATTTAGATGGCCAAAGACTGCAAACTTCACTCAAGGAAAAAGATCTCGGGGTGAGTATAACACCGAACATATCTCCTGAGGCGCACATCAATCAGATAACTGCTGCAGCATACGGGCGCCTGGCAAACCTACGGATAGCGTTCCGATACCTCTACAAGGATTCGTTCAAGACTCTGTATACCATTTACGTCAGGCCCATACTGGAGTATGCAGCACCAGTTTGGAATCCACACCTAGTCAAGCACGTCAAGAAATTAGAGAAGGTGCAAAGGTTTGCAACAAGACTAGTCCCAGAGCTACGGGGATTGTCCTACGAAGAAAGGTTGAGGGGAATCGGCCTGACGACACTGGAGGACAGGAGGGTCAGGGGAGACATGATAACGTCATATAAAATACTGCGCGGAATAGACAAGGTGGACAAAGACGGGATGTTCCAGAGATGGGACACAGACACAAGAGGTCACAACTGGAAGTAGAAGACTTAGATGAATCAAAGGGATGTTAGAAAGTATTTCTTCAGTCATAGAGTGGTCAGGCCGTGGAATGGCCTAGAAAGTGAAGTAGTGGAGGCGGGAACCATACATAGTTTTAAGGCGAGGTATGATAAAGCTCATGGGGCAGGAAGAGAGAGGACCTAGTAGCAATCAGTGAAGAGGCGGGGTCAGGAGCTATGACTCGACCCCTGCAACCACAAATAGGTGAGTACAAATAGGTGAGTACACACACACACACACACACACACACACACACACACACACACACACACACACAATAGAAACGCTTAAGAAACAAAACGAGATTGCGATATAGAATATAATGCAATGGATAAGGCACAGATACTTAAAACTAAGCGTTGAATGAAGGATATAAAGATTTTGAAGGAGTTTATTATATATGTGTTTGAAAGCGTTTTCGTGTTTCCAGTTTTGGATCTCCGTACCGTACTGGAAGACCTTTGTGTGCAAATCTGCGCAAAACTTTGTCGACACAGCCTTCCAAATATTAAGGTAAAAATTTTGTTAACTACTTGTTAGAAGGACCAGGGGAGACATAATAACTACATACAAGATACTCAGGAGAAGAGGTTAACAGGGAAAGATTGTTCTAGAGACAGAACAGTTCACTCGGGACGCTGCTGGAAGTATTTATTAGTAACTTTAAATGATGAAAATAAAGAACTGGTGAATGCATACTCTATACACAGTTATAGAGTTTTCATAGGACTCACGAGACTAGGAGTGAGTGAACCCTGTCTAAGCTAGAAAAAGAATGGATTGAAGAGCTGAGAATCGATCACCACAACCACTAATAGTGAGTGAGTATATTTAACCCTGTCCCATCCCCATCCCCCCACCCACACAAAGCATTACTCTAGTAATTCTAGCTAGAAAAGACTCCATCAGTGTTTTGATAGGGTTTTCTGATTCTTTTCCTCTTTTATTGGTCCTCCCTGGAGCTGGAGAGTATAGTGTTAATTTGAGAGTCCTCTTGTCCGCATGTACGTGTCTCTCGCCTAGCCGCAAAAAAGCAGCCAAATGGCTATGGATTCCAATGGAATTTTGCACAAAGGCCGGAGATCAAACAGAGTGACAATATTCATTTATTTACCATTATAGGTCAAGTTCAAGTTGAAAAAAAAGAGGACTTGAATTTCCAGCTCCACACAGTCACTAGTTAAACGTGGGTAGGTCTTACCGTAGAGTTGCCCTACTGCTATAATTAATGTTGCTGTTCTTTCTAGCGTGGTGGTGCTTCTGCTGCCGCTGGTATTGATGAGGTGGTGAGGGTTGGGCAGGAGATATTAGAAATAGTGATAATGATTGTGATAGTGGTGATAATAGAAAGTGCGGGTGGTGATGGTGGTGGTAGTTATCGTGGTGGTGGGGGTAGTGGTAGTTACCGTGGTGGTGGGGGTAGTGGTAGTTATCGTGGTGGTGGTGGTAGTGGCAGTTACCGTGGTGGTAGTTAGTTATCGTGGTGGTGGTGGTAGTGGTAGTTATCGTGGTGGTGGTGGTGTATCGTGGCGTTGGTGTGGTGGTAGTGCAGTTATCGTGGGTGGTGGTGGTAGTGGCAGTTATCGGTGGTGGTGGTAGTGGCAGTTATCGTGGTGGTGGTGGTGGTGGTGGTAGTGCAGTTATCGGTGGTGGTGGTGTGGTAGTTATCGTGGTGGTGGTGGTAGTGGAGTTATCGTGGTGGTGGTGGTAGTGTATTATGTGTGGTGGTGGTAGTGGCAGTTATCGTGGTGGTGGTAGTGGTAGTTATCGTGGTGGTGGTGGTAGTTATCGTGGTGTGGTGGTGTGTAGTGGCAGTTATCGTGGTGGTGTGTTATCTGGTAGTGGTAGTTTATCGTGGTGGTGTGTGTATGTGGTGGTAGTGTAGTATCGTGGGTGGTGTGTGGTATTTATCGTGGTGGTAGTGGTATTTATCGTGGTGGTGGTGGGTAGTTTATCGTGGTGGTTGGTAGTGGTATTTATCGTGGTGGTGGTAGTGTATTATCGATGGTTGTGTGGTGGTGGTAGGGTATTTATCGTGGTGGTGGTAGTGGTATTTATCGTGGTGGTGGTAGTGGTATTTATCGTGGTGGTGGTGTTATTATCGTGGTGGTGGTGGTAGCAATCGTGGTGGTGGTAGTAGAATCGTGGTGGTGGTAGGTAGTAATCGTGGTGGTGGTGGTAGTAATCGTGGGTGGTGGTGGTATTTATCGTGGTGGTAGTGGTATTTATCGTGGTGGTGGTAGCATGTGGGGGTGTTTATCATGGTGGTGGTAGTGGTATATCGTGGTGGTGGTGTGGTATTTATCGTGGTGGTGGTAGTGGTTTATTTATCGTGGTGGTGGTAGTGGTATTTATCGTGGTGGTGGTAGTGGTATTTATCGTGGTGGTGGTAGTGGTATTTATCGTGGTGGTGGTAGTGGTATTATCGTGGTGGGTGGTAGTGGTATTTATCGTGGTGGTGGTGTGTATTTATCTGGTGGTGGTAGTGGTATTTATCGTGGTGGGGTAGTGGTATTTATCGTGGTGGTGGTAGTGGCATTTATCGTGGTGGGGTAGTGGTGTTTATCGTGGTGGTGGTAGTGGTGTTTATCGTGGTGGTGGTAGTGGTGTTTATCGTGGTGGTGGTAGTGGTGTTTATCGTGGTGGTGGTGGTAGTGGTGTTTATCGTGTGGTGGTGGTGGTAGTGGTGTTATCGTGGTGGTGGTGGTAGTGGTATTTATCGTGGTGGTGGTTAGTGTGTTTTATCGTGGTGGTGGTGGTAGTGGTATTTATCGTGTGGTGGGTGGTAGTGGTATTTATCGTGGTGGTGGTAGTGGTATTTATCGTGGTGGTGGTGGTAGTGTTTATCGTGGTGGTGGTATTTATCGTGGTGGTGGTGGTAGTGGTATTTATCGTGGTGGTGGTGGTAGTGGTATTTATCGTGGTGGTGGTGGTAGTGGTATTTATCGTGGTGGTGGTGGTAGTGGTATTTATCGTGGTGGTGGTGGTAGTGGTATTTATCGTGGTGGTGGTGGTAGTGGTATTTATCGTGGTGGTGGTAGTGGTATTATCGATGGTGGTGGGTGGTATTTATCGTGGTGTGGTGGTAGTGGTATTATCGTGGTGTTGGTGGTAGTGGTATTTATCGTGGTGGTGGTAGTGGTAGTTATCGTGGTGGTGAGTGGTGATGTTATGTATATGGTGGTGGTGGTATTTATCGTGGTGGTAGTGGTAGTTATCGTGGTGGTGGTAGCTATCGTGGTGGTGGTGGTGGTAGAAGCACTGATGCAGATTTGGTGATAATATTGGAAGGAGGATGTCGTTAGCAGTGTTAGTAATTGTGGAGTATATGCAATGTTCTAAGTTAGGGTGATGGTTATAACTTTTTTAGTGGTCTTAATGATGCTGCTGATGATAATGATATTCCAAGCGCAGGGTGGTGGTGGTGTTACCGATAACAGTTGCTATGTGGTGAGGAGTGAGTAGCATTAACCAGGAACAATGTTGCTTCCAACTTGTATTTCTTATTTGCGAAAGTGATCTTTTATGCGTCATTAACATACATTACATTCAAAGGGTTATCTTATTTCCAGTGAGCATAAATGTATTAAAAATATATTAATTTTAAGAGAATGCATAAAAAATGGGAAAAAACTATAGCAGTTCATCTGACAATCTTGATAGGGGTGTGTGGTAGGCTCACAGCCTAGAGACTATACATGTCAGTAGGTCTA
Organism: Cherax quadricarinatus; assembly: GCF_026875155.1. Classification (NCBI taxonomy): domain Eukaryota; kingdom Metazoa; phylum Arthropoda; class Malacostraca; order Decapoda; family Parastacidae; genus Cherax; species Cherax quadricarinatus. Next base: position 18,094,441 of record NC_069436.1, read on the forward strand.
CTGCAGGGTCAGTAGACCTACTGCGTATGTTTTTTTTTTTTACGTTACTGTCAAAATAAGAATGGATGAGGCTCTTATCCAACCATTCCCAGAGTTCATTACCTTTTATCGAATTACTAAGGATGGGGACAGAAACTAGTCCTTATTGCATAATTAGTTTCAGCGGTTGGCCATGATTATCTTCAGTTGATCTGATGATCCGATATCGGTATTTCCCCTTATAAGAATCGCAGACCGAAATCAAAATATGATACCATTTCTCACTCTAAACTTTCATCTCACTCAGCTGTTATCTCTCTTGCGTTGATGTCATCTCCCTCTCTATACTGTCATCTCACTCTTCTGTTATCTCTCTCACGTCAATGTCATCTTCCCTTTCCGTAAATCTTCTCATTCCGTTCTCGTCTCCATCCAGCTTACTGTCATTACCCTATTCCTGCTGTAATCTCCCTCGCCCTCAACCCAGCTTTTAACATCCACACATTGCTCTTTTGCCTTTTTCCCTGCTATCTTGTCCCTCAGCCTTATGTCATCTTTCATAAAATGCTGATATCTATTCTCATTACGGTCATCTTCCCTGTTATGCTGTGAACAGCCTCACTCTGCTGCCATCTCTCTCACCCTGCTGTCAGTTCTCCATCCCTGATGTTATCTCCCTCGCCATGCTGTCATTTCCCTCTGCTGTCATTTACATAACTTTCCAATAACGTAGATCATCTTTCCTACGTATTCCTCAATTTAGTTTCGTCTTTTGTACCCATCTTAAAGTAGTGAACAGTTTTTAATGACGTAATAATGTTCGTTGGTCTCATCATCCCCTTACGGCTCAGTTATGAATACTTCTTTGGAAGATTTATGTTGTCATTACAATAAATGAGAATGGAAGAGACATGCCTGCACTGTGAGAGTGACGGACGGGGTCCTGACTCTCTTAAGATCGAACTCAACAGTGCTCCGATTCTTCCTTTTATTTTGCTCTTACAATCATCAGTTATGCGTGTTCTGCATTTTTTTAAAGTTTTCTTGTTAAGTTTTCATGATTCAGATACTTCACAAATCTTCGTAGGTACCTCGCACCTTCACCTGTAGTGCACTTTTTGCCTTCACCTGCACTTCACTTAGTACACCTTCACCTGCACTTCACTGTAAGCACATCCTCAGCTGCAGTTCACATTACCTCTTCACGTTTAATTCGGAAAGACAGTGATTTATTTACTAAAACTGAAATCGTCGCTACATGCCAGCTGGTTAAGAGAAGCATCTCAATTATACTATTGTTCGCAACAGTACGTAAATACAAGCAAGAATAATACCTGCATTCCTCCGAATATAAATGTTCACTACAGTGAATAATTGCAAGAACCTCGGTATATTAGTGTTCTTTATGGAGAGTGAACTCGATGGGATACTCTTGCTTTTCTACAATTATTAATTTTATAATACATTTAAATAAAATGATTTTTCTGCATTACTATTCACTATATTAAGTAAATAGAAAGACACAGTAGTTACTCTTCCATTAGTTACCCTTCAAGCAGTTACACTCCAGTAGTTACTTTTCTACCGATGCTTAACATTTACGTATTTACATAATTTTAATGAACTGATAAGAACTGACGGATGAGATAGAAAGACTCTGTAAGGAAACCTGTTTTTGATGACAAAATTCTTCTTCTTGGGGTTTACCAGGTACTTAATGGAGTCCCCATAGGGGAAAAAGTTGCTGTAATTTAAGTTTTTTTTTTATAAATGTTTTTTTACCATTTCTACACAATATTGCATCCATGTAAACTTGATTTTTTTCAGGATCATATAGTAAATTTGTGATAAATTAATTCATCACTTAAATAACAGTTTCATAATGCATATGTGCCACCGTCATCAGGACAGTTATGGGCTGCATTTTAAAAGAGGAAAATTTATACGTACATGAAAAAAGGCTCTGCCAGGAGTTGAACCTGAGTCTACCACTTTAACGGCGGCCGTGCTAACTGCTGCACCACAGAGCGGCACTCTTCAGTTAATGCCTTGTTCTATATCAACCCAGAGTGATTCTAGCATTCAGGGACACTATACTAGTGACCTATGCTTCGGGCCTTGCTAGCACCATGGTGAGAATAGTGTAGAGATGTTTAATGATTATTTACGGAGAGTTTTGTCAGATAGGTAAATAATTGACATTGTTTGGTAACCATAAGAAGTTGTCGACAAAAGTGAAGATATTTCGCAGGTAAAGAAATAAATACTGAGAGTGAGGTTGACGAGTGGAGAAATTTTGAAAGATATGGGAAGAGATGTGTGAAGTTATTTTATCGTTCGCAATTGAGGCTACAGTTCACATGATTTTGAAATGAGAAAGATTAACGCCGATTTATGTTAATATGAAGTATTTCGTATACAATTCATGCAGACAAAATTCTGAAAAACGTGTAATGTTATACTTTTATATGGGTCACTAACACTAGGAAAGATGGAGGCTGGATCCTCCGTCCGTAAGCGTGAGACAGAAATCCTTTTACCAGTATCATCCTGTAGCTCTTTTCTATATATTCTCAGTTTTTATTCACTCTTACATTATTTTCAGAGATTATCAACTTACCACCTATCAAGTACATTTACAATTATACCAACATCTGTCATTTATCTTTTCCATAACCATAAGTGCAACAAATCTCTGTCTACAAAATTCCCTTCCTTTCTAATATTAACGTTTCTGACTGTTCTACTCAATACAGTTTTTCTCTTATAATTCTTACACTTTTATCTATACAATTCTCTCCTCCATAATGTTAATCGAAACACTAACTACACACAAAGGACAAAAACACTCGGGGAAGAAAATCAAAACTGATAAACTCGTGAAAGTATCTGTTGACAAATATTAGTTTGGCTTTGTTTTACCTAACAATCCTTACTGTACGCTTCTCTACCATTTTTGTATGTTCCCATTTTATTCTTTAATTACTTATTGTTATTGTATGTTACTGTTCTGTTTTTTTAATGTTGCACAATTCTTGTTTGTTGCTGTACTTTTCATATGATTTGATATACTTGTCTTGCGTGTTGCTATACGGGTCATTAGACCGATCCACCTTGACGCCTATGGAGACAAAAGCCCCGGTCAATAATCCAGTCCACCTATATGTCAGCAAGGACAGAAGCTCTGGTCAATAATCCGGTCTACCTTGATGTCAGCGGGGACAATATCACTGGTAAGTATTGCAGTGCACTTCGACGCCACAACTGATCAATATTATAGTTATCTTGGTGCCACCCTCATTATAGACAAAGAGTATATAGTAAAAATTAGTGAAGAGCACGATTGTGGTGCAGCGGTCAGCACGGCTGCTTTAAAGCGACAGACTCGGGTTCGACTCCTGGCAGGGTCTTTATCTAAATTAAATTTCCATTAAACTGCATTGCACTGAATATATTTTGTTTTTTAATTTTGTCATTATGTAAATACTGTAAATCAGAAGGAGTCAGATCAGCAGAGGCCAAGTGAGACTTCTACCTTACTAGAACTAAAAAAAAAAAATCAAATTTGACAATGATACTAGCTGCTTGTCCTTATTAAATAAGAATTTCCAATCACAAACAAAACAAGTTCAAACTATGATTAATATGCGCGAATATGATACACAAGGTTTTTTAAAAAGTGACACCAGTTGTAACTTTTTTTTTTCATTTTAAGTTTCATCCCATGTACTGATTTTGGTTCCTTCCTTAAATCTTGTTTATTTATTTATCTGATGCAACTCGCGTTGGTTTTTGTTGCGTGTACGAGGCCTTGCTAATTACTAAGCCGAACCCTGAATACTCGACTTTTCACATCTAAGCAAGAGTATGAGCTCCTATTGTTTACAACTCCACTTTTTTTATTTTTTTTTTTTATTTTTTTTTTTAAACAAGGGGTTCTACAAGGTTTAGAGTTCCTAACTTTATTAAGAAGCTATGAGCTGTTACCTACATCAGCTCATTTGGAAACTTTTTTATTAAAATACATACAAATAGTGACTAGGATGAAGTTGCAGCTAGCTAGGTGGCAGATATTTCATTTAGTCAACTGACTATATTTATGTTAATGTCTTTATACTGTACAAACATGTTTCAGACCCGAGTCATCCATCCTTCCTTCCCCTCCCTCTGTGTGTGTGTGTGTGTGTGTGTGTGTGTGTGTGTGTGTGTGTGTGTGTGTGTGTGTGTGTGTGGACCAAAGCTTAAAAGTGTAGTTTCTGCCGGTTTGACACTGCAAGAGAGATACACACATGTCTAGCACGATATCCATATAATTTATAGACACAAAGATAGTTGAATGAGCGCGCGCACGCACACACACACGTACGCACACACACAAAGCTAAAAACGCACATGTTTACAAAACCGTCGAACAAATGCATAAACACCCGCATAACACAGCTACATACATTCTGCATAAAGTCGTCGATAAGACAAACAACGCAGCAATATTGCTATAAATACGAAATGCGGCGGTCAAATACTTACCGCTGGATATAAAACAGTATGTACATGACAGAATCAACAGTTCATCTAAAGCCAAATGTTGTGCTAATAATGCAATGAGGCAAATTCAACAGCGTGAGAGTCTGTTGCACACGGTGTGCAATACTCTTGTTGCCTCTTCATTACTCGCCAGGTAGATTTTAATATTTTTTCTGTCTTCCTGATATCTTTCTGCCAGATACACACTGGGTATTTGCAGCTATAAAAAGCAGAAATGTACAGCTCCCATTACAGTCGCCTGTTTATCCTTTCTGTCCATGTGTTAAATACACATGCACAGTGTGTTTGTGCGCGTATGTATGAACATTTCTTTCTAAATTCACTATAAACTTGAAGGGAATCGAACCCGTGGCTACTTATAAACAGAAGCTGAAGAGCCCGTAGTTGATGCAACAGATGGGCATCAACCTTTTACAGGTAAGGTTAGCATGCGGTAACATCAGCAACATCAACGATAACTTTAATAGGAACCTATATTGATCACTAACAGCACAGGTGATGGATCTAGCAATAATAAAAAGCTCCAGCAATAATAAGATGTAGCAATGCTAAGAAGATCTAGCAATACTACGATCTAGAAAGACCTAGCAATACTGAGATCTAACAATACTAATAAGTTTTATCAAAATTGAAGAAGATCTAGCAATATTAAGATCTAATAATCGTAAGCAATTCTGAGATCTAGGATACTAAGAAAAATAAGGAAACAACGCAAAGACACCGCATGAAAAAAAATACAAGAAATTAGCGAAAAAAATAAGAAGACATATTAAGAATCATGAAGGAACTATGAGGAATAAAAGAAAATTGTAATGTAAAGGAGTAAATCCACTACATAAAGAGGTGCGACATGTAACGCTTTCACGGAAAGCTATATCACTCAGTCTTGGAGTTTTCGATAATAATAATAATAATAATAATAATAATAATAATAAACGTAAGGAAACGAAAAGAAATGAACAAATATTAAAAATTCCGAACATTTAAAAAAAAAATTGGCTAATCAGTCGATCGTCTAATTCACCACAGCTAAAGGAAAACAGTAAAACATCATGAAGCGTAATAATCGGGAAATAAACACTAACGAGAAAATACAACAAAAGATGAACAAATGAAACCTGCGGAGCAATACTAAAGAGGAAGGCAGCAAGGCGAAGCTTGGCACTTGACCCATAAAGAACGAAACGCGGTGGAATTGACCAAAGCGTTACGACACGCGAGAGCATCGCCTCTGACTCGAACGAAACGTTAATACAGAGTGAGAGGAGGAGGGGGGGGGGCTCTACTTAATACTTACAATAGGGAGGAAGTGGGGATGGCTCCACTTAATACATACAGTAGAGAGGAAGAGGGAGTGGCTCTACGTAATACATACAGTAGAGAGGAAGGGGAGATGGCTCTACTTAATATATACAGTAGAGAGGAAGGGGAGATGGCTCTACTTAATATATACAGTAGAGAGGAAGGGGAGATGGCTCTACTTAATATATACAGTAGAGAGGAAGGGGAGATGGCTCTACTTAATATAAACATTACAGAAAGGAAAGAAGATTTCTGTTTAATATATTGAGAGAAAAGGGGTGTGATTAAATTAAGATATAGAAAAGGCCTATGGTAAGAGAGAGGGAAGCAACGTGGCAGATACTGCAAAGGTTTGGAATAGGTGGTAGGCTAGTAAAAGCAGTAAAGTGATCTTATTCGGATAGTGAGGTTCAAGTCAGAGTATGGTAATACAGTGGTAGAGTATAGAATAGTATGTAAGTAATACGCCAAGGTGGAGGGAAGTGTTATTACAGATTTTGACGGCTGGAGGATTGGACATTCAGCAGGCTTGAGTGATAGGAGTGGAGACAAATAGTTTTTGTGACTGTACGTGCCGTTGGAGTATGAGCAAGGTCATATTTATTAAAGGATTCAGAAAACCGGTTAGCCGGACCTAAGTCATGGAGGTGGTAAGTACAATGACTGCACTCTGAAGGATGTTGCAGTTCTGTGGGCCTTCACACCTGTGATGTCAGTTCACTTTTGGCAAGAAAGTTTTTGAATGAGTGACAGTTTTTCCTCTTTTTCGGGTCGCCCTGCTTGAAAAATTATATTATCAACAAATTAATTATATAATAATATACATATATATATATACATATATATATATATATATATATATATATATATATATATATATATATATATATGCGCAAACAATCGCAGACGGGCGATCTTAGCTATGCAGGACAAGCCACGGGAGGGTGGAAATCTTTAGCGTCTCAGTGCGTCATCATGAGCTGTGCAATGTTGCAAGGGAGCAACCAAAGCAGGGAGAGAGGTCTCAGAGTAGCGGAGGTGTTACTGGCCACGGTTACCCTTAGACTGGAAAGGGAGGTGGTGGACGCAGGATCCATACATAGCTTTAAGAAGAGGTATGATACAGCTCACGAAGCAGGGAGGGAATGGACTAGTAGAAACCAGTGAAGAGGCGGGGCCAGAAGCTATGACTCGACCCCTGTACCACAATTAGGCGAGTACGTACGTACACACGTGTCTACGTACGTTCTCGCCTAATTGTGGTTGCAAGGGTCGAGTCATAGCTTCTGGCCCCACCTCTTCACTGGTTTCTACTAGTCCATTCCCTCCCTGCTTCGTGAGCTGTGTCATACCTCTTCTTAAAGCTATGTATGGATCCTGCGTCCACCCCTTCCCTTTCTAGACTGACCACCCTGACTGAAGAAATACGCGCGCGCGCGTGTGTGTGTGTGTGTGTGTGTGTGTGTGTGTGTGTGTGTGTGTGTGTGTGTGTGTGTGTGTGTGTGTGTGTGTGTGTGTGTGTGTTTGTGTTTGTGTTTGTGTATTCACCTAACTGTGATTGCAGGGATCGAGACTCAGCTCCTGGTCCCGCCTCTTCACTGGACGCTACTAGGTCCTAACTCTCCCTGCTCCATGAGCTTTATCATACCTCATCTTAAACCTATGTATGGTTCCTGCCTCCATTACGTCACTTGCAAGACTGTTCCACTTCCTGACAACTCTGAAGAAATAGGTATTATTTCTTCAGTCACAATTGGAAGCTGAAAACTCATCTGAGTTTTCAGCTTCCAATTGTGACCCCTTGTTTCTGTCCACCTTATCTACTCTACGCAGTATTTTGTATGTCGTTATCATGTCTCCCCTAACCCTTTTGTCCTTCAGTATCGTAAGGCCGATTTCCCACAACCTTTCTTCGTAGGACATTCCTCTGAGCTCCGGAACTAACCTCGTTGTAAACCTTTGCACTCTCTAATTCCTTGACGTGCTTGACCAAGTGTGGGTTCCAAACTGGTGCTGCATACTCCAGTATGGGCCTGACGTACACAGTGTACAGTGTGTGTGTATGTTAGGGAGAGAGCGAGAGAGAGGTGGACACTATTACGAAGAGAACATAAGGCAATACGTGGAGGGGGACAGAGAACATTATTTAATAAGCAGGGGAAGGGGTAAAGAGCATTAGTTAATTCTAAGAGATGAAAGGGTATATGGCATTAGTTAATACTCACTAAAGTTCAAGTCCTTGACACTCGCCATATTAAATACCCCACATCTCTAGTTTCTGAACATTTGGAGGGTTAATTCCATCCTTGCGTAATGCCCGCAAACGAACATTAAGCAATCTCATCTTCCGACTTAAGTGACAGCAAGTAGTCTCATTCACATCTCCCCACGAAAGTGACATTATATGCTCTCACTTTCATCTCATCGCGAAAACGACTCGTGATACTTGCATATCGTCTAGACAGACATGCCGAGCAAGCTCATCTCCTCGGAAAAGGAACATCATGCTCTCATTGCCACCGCAATAGTGTTGTTAAATATTTCTACTTGAGGCATCAAGTACCCTCTAAAAAAGAAATGACATTAAGTACTCACGTCTCTTCATGAAATCAAAATGGCCAGAATGCTGGCCTCGTGCTAGCATGCAACAGGACTTGCTAACAAGCCTAATAGACCCCAAAAGGGGACTTTATCATCCAATTTACGAGGCATTAAATTTCTGGTCTAATTACGGACGAATTGTCGCAAGCGTAATTTTCCGCGATGTTCGGTCATTCAGAAACCGAGATTCAGTTAAACATCGTATCAGAATTAATAACAAAATCAATGTACAACTCTTTATAGAAAAGACGGAAATAAATATTACTGCAACGAAAGGTTTAAATGCAATACTAGACACAAGAGGATAACAAAAACCAAAATAGATCTTTTTCCCCTAGCGACAAAAAAGCGTCCTCTGATCCAATTCGTCCGCAGGTAATGAATCCTAAACATAATTCTGGGTAAGCACGTCTGATCTCCCAGTTACAAGTCCAGAGGTAATCAACCGGACCAGAGGTTACCGCTCACAAATGCTGGGTCGTCGCGGCCACAAATTCACAAAGGCAAATGACGGGGTTGCCGCTTCCCTGAGCTTGTGGGTGACCCTTTCCTTTCTTGTAGTTCTGGGATGGGGAGAGGAAAGGAAGGGAAAGGTAGAGAATGACAGTCTCTCGCAGATAATAATGCACTTATTTCCTTAGCTGTTAGCCTAATAAATAAAATCTTTGCGTTGTCTGTATACCTGTCTAGGTCAAAAAAAAAAAAGAGTTTACAGATAGACACACGCGAAACAAATCTTTGAGGAATGTATTCTAAAATAGTCCCTGGTGGGTTATCTCATTACAGACAGATCTTTAAACGTGTTCAGTGGGCTGTTGAAACGCCTGGGGCGCTCTAAAGTCAATAACACCATCAGTGAGAGCGAGTTGTGGCCGTACGAACTCCATCCACCTTTCATTCGTGAGGGACTCGTGAGCAGTGTCTGCTGGTGCTGTTGGTGCTGTTGGTGATGATGATTATGATGATTCTACTGTTATTGCTTTTGCTATTCTATGGTGTTGTTGCTGATGCAGCTACTAATTATTTTTCTGTTACTGCTTCTAGTGATGCTGCCGCTTCTTTAATACTGCTGATTTTTCTGCTGATGATGCAGAAGCTGCTTCTACTGTAGCTTTAACTGTTGCTGCTGCAGCTGCTACCGCTGCAGCTGGCCAGTGGAGTAAGAGGGAGAGAGAGCACGGGGAGGAGCGGGGGATACGTGCCTTCTATCATAATTAGTTAGTTGATTAGCTTCAGACTGTAGCCCCCTCGAGCAGTGCTGCCAACCCTTCTCAGAGCTGCCATGGGTTAATGGTTTAGTCAGATGACCGCACACTGCCCAGCCTGTGTGTGTGTGTGTGTGTGTGTGTGTGTGTGTGTGTGTGTGTGTGTGTGTCTGTGTGTGTGTCTGTGTGTGTCTGTGTGTGTCTGTGTGTGCTGTGTGTGTCTGTGTGTCTCTGTGTGTCTCTGTGTGTCTCTGTGTGTCTCTGTGTGTCTCTGTGTGTCTCTGTGTGTCTCTGTGTGTCTCTGTGTGTCTCTGTGTGTCTCTGTGTGTCTCTGTGTGTCTCTGTGTGTCTCTGTGTGTCTCTGTGTGTCTCTGTGTGTCTCTGTGTGTCTCTGTGTGTCTCTGTGTGTCTCTGTGTGTCTCTGTGTGTCTCTGTGTGTCTCTGTGTGTCTCTGTGTGTCTCTGTGTGTCTCTGTGTGTCTCTGTGTGTCTCTGTGTGTCTCTGTGTTGTCTCTGTGTGTCTCTGTGTGTCTCTGTGTGTCTCTGTGTGTCTCTGTGTGTCTCTGTGTGTCTCTGTGTGTCTCTGTGTGTCTCTGTGTGTCTCTGTGTGTCTCTGTGTGTCTCTGTGTGTCTCTGTGTGTGTCTCTGTGTGTCTCTGTGTGTCTCTGTGTGTCTCTGTGTGTCTCTGTGTGTCTCTGTGTGTCTCTGTGTGTCTCTGTGTGTCTCTGTGTGTCTCTGTGTGTCTCTGTGTGTCTCTGTGTGTCTCTGTGTGTCTCTGTGTGTCTCTGTGTGTGTCTCTGTGTGTCTCTGTGTGTCTCTGTGTGTCTCTGTGTGTCTCTGTGTGTCTCTGTGTGTCTCTGTGTGTCTCTGTGTGTCTCTGTGTGTCTCTGTGTGTCTCTGTGTGTCTCTGTGTGTCTCTGTGTGTCTCTGTGTGTCTCTGTGTGAGTCTCTGTGTGTCTCTGTGTGTCTCTGTGTGTCTCTGTGTGTCTCTGTGTGTCTCTGTGTGTCTCTGTGTGTCTCTGTGTTGGTCTCTGTGTGTCTCTGTGTGTCTCTGTGTGTCTCTGTGTGTCTCTGTGTGTCTCTGTGTGTCTCTGTGTGTCTCTGTGTGTCTCTGTGTGTCTCTGGTGTCTCTGTGTGTCTCTGTGTGTCTCTGTGTGTCTCTGTGTGTCTCTGTGTGTCTGTGTGTGTCTGTGTGTGTCTGTGTGTGTCTGTGTGTGTCTGTGTGTGTCTGTGTGTGTCTGTGTGTGTCTGTTGTGTCTGTGTGGTGTCTGTGTGTGTCTTGTGTGTCTGGTGTCTGTGGTCTGTGTGTGTCTGTGTGTGTCTGTGTGTGTCTGTGTGTGTCTGTGTGTGTCTGTGTGTGTCTGTGTGTGTCTGTGTGTGTCTGTGTGTGTCTGTGTGTGTCTGTGTGTGTCTGTGTGTGTATTTGTATGAAAGGACGCACGTGAACGATTCATTCACTTATATGAGCATCAACTCACAGACAACTCTTAACTCCTCTGTGTGGCTAGGTTGACAACGCACTCGTCTCATACAGTGTCCGTGGTTCAATCCTCGGCACGAGGGGAAACGTTGCACATCTTTCCTTACACCTGTTGACCCTGTTCAGCTAGCAGCATGTACCAGGGTGTTTGTCGACTGATGTGGGTCACACCCTGGGGGGACAAGATTAAAGGCCCACAGTGGTAATTAGACGGTCCCCGAGGACACGCTGACTTTCGTGATTTATTCTGGATGGCTAACCCTCCGGGTTAAAAATCCGGGCAAATATTAAGTGCCCAGGTATTCATTACCAACTTTAAATATTTTCCTTTAATTCAGTAAGGTAAATAAAGGGCTCTTGATTCTGGGAAAACGATGTACTTAAATAACCTTCTACCTGGGATCATTACTGCGTAGTGAACTATCAGACAAACTCCTTGAATGAGATTATTACCTCCGTCTCTCATCTCCATCTCTCGTTCTCTCCATCTCTCTCGCGCTCTCTTCTCCATCTCTCTCTCGCGCTCTCTCTCCATCTCTCTCCTCGCCTCTCCCCCTCCTCCGCGCTCTCTCCCCATCTCTCTCGCGCTCTCTCCCCATCTCTCTCGCGCTCTCTCCCATCTCTCTCGCGCTCTCTCCCCATCTCTCTCGCGCTCTCTCCCCATCTCTCTCGCGCTCTCTCCCCATCTCTCTCCGCGCTCTCTCCCCATCTCTCTCTCTCGCGCTCTCTCCCCATCTCTCTCTCTCGCGCTCTCCCCCCATCTCTACTCTCTCGCGCTCTCCCCCATCTCTCTCTCTCGCGCTCTCTCCCCATCTCTCTCTCTCGCGCTCCCCCCCCCCCCCCCCCCCCCCTCCCTCCCCACCCATCTCTCTCTCGCGCTCTCTCCCCATCTCTCTCTTTCGCGCTCTCCCCCACTCTCTCTCTGCGCTCTCCCCCCATCTCTCTCTTCGCGCTCTCTCCCCATCTCTCTCTCTCGCGCTCTCTCCCATCTCTCTCTCTCGCGCTCTCTCCCCATCTCTCTCTCTCGCGCTCTCTCCCCATCTCTCTCTCCGCGCTCTCTCCCCATCTCTCTCTCTCGCGCTCTCTCCCCATCTCTCTCTCTCGCGCTCTCTCCCCATCTCTCTCTCTCGCGCTCTCTCCCCATCTCTCTCTCTCGCGCTCTCCCCATCTCTCTCTCTCGCGCTCTCTCCCCATCTCTCTCTCTCGCGCTCTCTCCCCATCTCTCTCTCTCGCGCTCTCTCCCCATCTCTCTCTCTCTCTCTCTCGCGCTCTCTCCCCATCTCTCTCTCTCGCGCTCTCTCCCCATCTCTCTCTCTCGCGCTCTCTCCCCATCTCTCTCTCTCGCGCTCTCTCCCCATCTCTCTCTCTCGCGCTCTCTCCCCATCTCTCTCTCTCGCGCTCTCTCCCCATCTCTCTCTCTCGCGCTCTCTCCCCATCTCTCTCTCTCGCGCTCTCTCCCCATCTCTCTCTCTCGCGCTCTCTCCCCATCTCTCTCTCGCGCTCTCTCCCCATCTCTCTCTCGCGCTCTCTCCCCATCTCTCTCTCTCGCGCTCTCTCCCCATCTCTCTCTCTCGCGCTCTCTCCCCATTCTCTCTCTCGCGCTCTCTCCCCATCCTCTCTCTCTCGCGCTCTCTCCCCATCTCTCTCTCTCGCGCTCTCTCCCATCTCTCTCTCTCGCGCTCTCTCCCCATCTCTCTCTCTCGCGCTCTCTCCCCATCTCTCTCTCTCTCGCGCTCTCTCCCCATCTCTCTCTCTCTCGCGCTCTCTCCCCATCTCTCTCTCTCGCGCTCTCTCCCCATCTCTCTCTCTGCGCGTCTCTCCCCATCTCTCTCTCTCGCGCTCTCTCCCCATCTCTCTCTCCGCCGCTCTCTCCCCATCTCTCTTCGCGCTCTCTCCCCATCCTCTCTCTCTCGCTCTCTCTCCATCTCTCTCGCGCTCTCTTCCATTCTCTTCCATCTTCCTCTCATCTCTCTCCATCTCTCTCCATCTCTCTTTCCCATCTATTTCCTCTCTCTCGGCTCTCTCCATCTTCTTTTTCCCATCTTATTTCCTCTCACTTCCTTCCTCCCTCTCAAGTCTAACCCCTGACTGCTACATTACCAAGATTGTGTCGTATCGTTGCTTGAGATAGCATAAAAAAAATCACTTTTCTATACTTCAATTACAATTATTTGCTAAGCTTCCTGTCAGCAATCACACCTATTTTGCAAAGATTTATAAACCCCGGTTCTTCTACATTCACGCGGCAAATATAAATCTGGAATTGACGGCAAAAGTAGCTGAATAAAGAATAAAGAAAAAGTAAATAGAATGAATTCGTTTATAGAAATAAATTAGATTTCGAAAATAAATCTTTTTTTTTTTTAATCTAAGGTATTTTGAGTCAAATGGTTTGTTACCATAATGGAATTGGTACCTTTGCCGGATAGTATAGCTTGGCTATTTTCTCTGTTCTGGCTAAATTTATCGTCTGCATAAAAATACATAATACAAATTGGTGGGAAGATGATGGATTACAGTGAGTTTGTACTGTGTGGATTGTGTCAGTGGGCCAGTGTGTGTGCCAGTGTGCCAGTGTGTGGTGCGCGCGCGCGCGCCCCAGTGTATGTGATACTTAACGGGTGTCAGAAGCACTTACTGACAGACACATTCCTTATTTTATGTGTGTTTGGAGGGGGGGGGAGTTATATGGTGAGTGAACGTAGAGTGTATATTGATGTTTGGACCGTTATATATATGTGTAAGTCCGTTGGTTTATGAATGATGGGATGGATGAATATGTGAGTACGAGTATGTATCTATGGCAATTTGTTGAAAGTGAATACATTTGAGTGTTGCGGGGTGTTTATGAGAGTGTAAGTGCGTGGAGTAACGGCGACCTGCTGGGACTCTATGCGATGGACCGGGTAAAATGTAATAAGTGCCTAAGTGTGAGAGCTCTTTATTCATGGATCATGAGTGAGTAAGTGATGATGCGAGTGTTTATGCATGGGTAGTATTTGTGAATAGCCGTAGGTGATAAATACTGAGTGTTTGTGGGAGTTCCTTAGTACTCAACCTTAATTGTGGATTTGCCGGGGTTGGAGACTCAGCTACAGCGGTAGTGTTGTGTGTGTGTGTGTGTGTGTGTGTGTGTGTGTGTGTGTGTGTGTGTGTGTGTGTGAGATGATGTGTCATTACAGTGTACAGTGTAACAAGTAGGTGGTAACAGCACACTATAATACGTGGTATATGCTTACTTCCTATATCAATTGAGATTACGACAGAATCCTTATGCTTGCTTCAAAATGGGGCAAATTCCTATCCTTGGAGAAGAACTCTTACTGCAAGGGAGCCCTCACCCCTCGAAGGATCCGAATGCCTATGACTCTATTACTGCCTCAACAAACATTTCTCTGACGTTATATGATTTAAGATCTAAATACCAATTGGTCAAACCATTGGAATAGCTAGTATGCGCCCCTGAGTACAGGCACTAACTCTTTGCACCTCTCCCTCACAATGGATCTTCGTGAGTGCATAAACTACGCGATTGTTACATGGACTTTTGTTGTGTTGTGTTGTGTCGTGTGTGTGTGTGTGTGTGTGTGTGTGGGGTGTGTGTGTGTGTGTGTGTGTGTGTGTGTGTACGCGCGCTTGAAGCAGATGCGTACAAACAAATTAATCGTGCGATGCTTGGACCATACCTCAGAGAGATTTACTTGTTGCTGGCACGGAGCGTCGTTCAAAATGGGTGAAACTCTCCCGTGCGTGTGGCCCATTTTGACTCCTAAGAGCGTCAAGTGGTGCTCCGCCCCCCTCCCAGCCATCGCTGACACGACATGTAATGTGACTGCCCAATAAAAATTTCTCTTTTGCTTTGTGATTTGTTTACGCTTGCAGTTTATCACCTATTTATATCTTTTGTAGCTGGTGAGAGAGTGGAATCAGCTGTTATGTATGCTACGCTGATTGGTGTGTGTGTATGTGTATGTGTGTGTATGTGTGTATGTGTATTTGTATGTGTATGTGTATGTGTGCACGTGTGTGCATGTGTGTGCATGTGTGTGCATGCATGTGTGTGTGTGTGTGTGTGCATGCATGTGTGTGTGCGCGCGCGCGCGTATGTTCTCGCCTATTTGTACTGGCCTATTTGTGGTTGAAGGGTCTAGTTTCTGCTCCTGGACCCGCCTATCCTCTGGTTGCTATTGGGTTCTCTCTCCCCTCTCCACACGAGCCCTATCATATCTATTTTGGAAGCTTTGTATAGATCCTGGCCCTATCGCTTAAGTCATTTTGCTTCCAGACTTCTATGACTAAATAAATATTTCCTGACATCTCCTGAGACTCTTCTGTATTTTTAACATTCAGTTGTGCCTTCGTGTACCTGAGACAGGCTCTCTAATAGACTCGCCCTGTCCA
The DNA here is from genome assembly GCF_026875155.1 of Cherax quadricarinatus. Classification (NCBI taxonomy): domain Eukaryota; kingdom Metazoa; phylum Arthropoda; class Malacostraca; order Decapoda; family Parastacidae; genus Cherax; species Cherax quadricarinatus. The sequence continues at coordinate 18,109,953 of NC_069436.1, forward strand.
TCTTGTCAAATCCTGTCATAATTTTGTCCTTCTGTCTTCTAGTGTCACGTTTAGCTCCTCTAGCCTCTGCTCGTAGTGCATAGCCCTGATTCAGCTCTGGAACAAGCCTACAGTAGTTGGTATTCTTTGCACTTTTTCACAACTTTTCATGCTTTATGAGATTCGCGTTTCATACTGGCGCTGCATACTCCAAAAAGAGCCTGACATATATAGTATACAAGGTCGTGAATGCCTCCTTGTTGAGATTTTTGAAATCGAGCCTTAAATTTGCAAGACTTGCATTTGCTGCAGTGGGTTTTTTGTGAGCGTACCGTATTTTGCCTCATATTAGACGCATTTTTTCCATAAATCTCCAAAAACCACCCTGCGTCCTGTAAACTGAAGGTCAGTGACGGGAGCAATAAGTTTGGGGTGTGGGGTGGTCTGTATCTTGCCCAGTTACGTCCGATGCCGAGCCATTGAAATTAAAACAAGTCTCATAAGCCGCGTCTTATAAGCCGCGAAATACGGTATTTATTTTCTTTGTATTTACCACCACAGCCATCTCTCTCCCATCCTATAAACATCTGTCACCATTACTACCTGTTTCTAACACTCATTACCACCACTATCACTTTAATAGCTGTAACCATCACTATTTCTGCATCCAGAACCATCCTCTCTACAACTACCATCTCTACATCTACAACCAGAATCTCATTTGCAACCACCCCTATTATCACCACTAAAACCACCTTCTCTTCTAGAAAAATCAATATTTCCTTCACAAACTCAGTCATCTCCAATACAACCCAACCATCTCTAGAACCATAATAACCACTATCTCTACAACTACCGCCATCAGCACCTTCAGTAATACCTCCTTCCCAATAAGCACCGCGTTAACCGTCGTCACTTCTCCTATTACTAACACCATCACCAACTCAAACAAAACCATCACCACCAACATCACCCAACCTTAACACCAACATCACCCAACCTTAACACCATCATAACTATCATGACCTATATCACTTCCGCATCCACTACTGTCACCACCAACACCCACCTTCATCACCACCATCTCTTATCTTCGTTACCATCGGCACTGTAACGCTGCGACAGCGACCATAACTACCAACGTCACTGTCACCCCCTCCCCCCAAACGCACCCACTGTGAACACAATCACTTTCAATAGAAAATCCATCAAAATCACCACCGCCATAACAGCCAGCTCCACATCCACCATCACAACTGCCCCCTCACAACCACCACCATAACTACCACCATCAAAACTACCACCACCATCAAGACCACATCCATAACCATCACCACCATAACCATCACACCCACCAATCATCGCCACTATCACAACCACCACCACCCTCGCCTTCATTAAAACAGCCTCTGTCGTTTGCTTACCCTCCTAATAACATGCTAATGCACCCCTGTTAACTTTTTAATACAATCTCTGGCCAAAACAAAGCTTCATAAACACCACACGGAACACGGAACACGAAAACACACACACACACACACATCACACACACACACACACACACACACACACACACACACACACACACACACACACACACACACACACATTGTATAAAATTAGGTTTCTGAACTATCTATATGAATCCAGTTTTTTTAGGATTCTATGCATAGCATGAGTCAGCTCTATCATCAAACACTCAGCACCAGCATGATGACCACACCTAACAACTCATATTCAGAAACCCGAGAAAATCCAAATTTAGGCAACAAAACTAGTAGCGAAATTGCAACGGCACGACTGTAAACAACAGGCCAGAGCGCTACCCATTGTACCATACCTACCTAATAAGGCTATTCACAAATCTGAAGCAGATAACGAGAGACTCGGCATAACACGAAAAAAAAACCCAGAAAAGTTTAAGAATCGCAATGATGATAAAAACGCGATCTTGACACGGCCACTTCTGGCCACTGGCCAAACCATATAGAGTCAGCTTACAACTTACTATCATTTCTTACTGCCAGCAGAGCACAAAACAGAAGCATTGTCAAAATATCTTTCGAGTGTTGAAACATCTTTTCAAATATAAAAATTTCCTGCAACTATATATATAAAAAAAATCTTGAAGATGTGAAAATATTCATTAGTATAAAATATCTTTCGTCTACAATAAAATATCCCTCATCCACAATAACATATCTATCATCCACAACAAAATACGTCACTCACGAGAAAACATCCTTCAGGCGTGTTAAAATATAGGTCCGAGTTTTTAAAATATCTATATCCCATCCTAGAACATCCTTTAACGATTTAAAAATATCCGTCAGCCATGATAAAAAAAAATACGATCATTCGTTTCAAAATATTTGTCAATCGTGTTAAATTTTTGTCAACGATGCTAAAATGCGTTAATCTTTCTAAAATATCCTTCGATCCTGTTCAAATAGCCATCAACCCTGTTCAAATAGCCATCAACCCTGTTCAAATAGCCATCAACCCTCTTAACATAGCCATCAACCCTAAACCATACCCCCGGCCGGGATTGAACCCGCGGTCATAGAGTCTCAAAACTCCAGCCCGTCGCGCTAACCACTAGACCAGCTAGCCACAATAAGATTCATCCAACTAGGTATATTTCTACACCATAGGAAGGTTAGCACAGGCACCTCTGTGACCACAAATGCAAGTTTTTACAGACGAATCTCCAGCTAGCGTGGCCGTGACGAACTCTAGCTCAAGTCCCTTCACTGCCGTCAACATGACTTAAGAAATCGTAATGACACGATTGCAAATAAACCATACCCCCGGCCGGGATTGAACCCGCGGTCATAGAGTCTCAAAACTCCAGCCCGTCGCGCTAACCACTAGACCAGCTAGCCACAATAAGATTCATCCAACTAGGTATATTTCTACACCATAGGAAGGTTAGCACAGGCACCTCTGTGACCACAAATGCAAGTTTTACAGACGAATCTCCAGCTAGCGTGGCCGTGACGAACTCTAGCTCAAGTCCCTTCACTGCCGTCAACATGACTTAAGAAATCGTAATGACACGATTGCAAATAAACCATACCCCCGGCCGGGCCACGCTAGCTGGAGATTCGTCTGTAAAAACTTGCATTTGTGGTCACAGAGGTGCCTGTGCTAACCTTCCTATGGTGTAGAAATATACCTAGTTGGATGAATCTTATTGTGGCTAGCTGGTCTAGTGGTTAGCGCGACGGGCTGGAGTTTTGAGACTCTATGACCGCGGGTTCAATCCCGGCCGGGGGTATGGTTTATTTGCAATCGTGTCATTACGATTTCTTAAGTCATGTTGACGGCAGTGAAGGGACTTGAGCTAGAGTTCGTCACGGCCACGGTAGCTGGAGATTCGTCTGTAAAAACTTGCATTTGTGGTCACAGAGGTGCCTGTGCTAACCTTCCTATGGTGTAGAAATATACCTAGTTGGATGAATCTTATTGTGGCTAGCTGGTCTAGTGGTTAGCGCGACGGGCTGGAGTTTTTGAGACTCTATGACCGCGGGTTCAATCCCGGCCGGGGTATGGTTTATTTGCAATCGTGTCATTACGATTTCTTAAGTCATGTTGACGGCAGTGAAGGGACTTGAGCTAGAGTTCGTCACGGCCACGCTAGCTGGAGATTCGTCTGTAAAAACTTGCATTTGTGGTCACAGAGGTGCCTGTGCTAACCTTCCTATGGTGTAGAAATATACCTAGTTGGATGAATCTTATTGTGGCTAGCTGGTCTAGTGGTTAGCGCGACGGGCTGGAGTTTTGAGACTATGACCGCGGGTTCAATCCCGGCCGGGGGTATGGTTTATTTGCAATCGTGTCATTACGATTTCTTAAGCCATCAACCCTCTTAACATAGCCACCAACCCTCTTAAAATAGCCACCAACCCTCTTAAAATAGCCACCAACCCTCTTAAAATAGCCACCAACCCTCTTAAAATAGCCACCAACCCTCTTAAAATAGCCCCCAAACCCCTCTTAAAATAGCCACCAACCCTCTTAAAATAGCCACCAACCCTCTTAAAATAGCCACCAACCCTCTTAAAATAGCCACCAACCCTCTTAAAATAGCCACCAACCCTCTTAAAATAGCCACCAACCCTCTTAAAATAGCCACCAGCCGTGCTTTAATATCCATCGGCATAAACAAGTAAAAGGATAGGTAAAGGTTGACAGCTATATACTCAAAAAATTAAAATAGCTGAATCTCGCTACCCATCCACTTCCAGGAAGTGCCTTTATGCTGGTGAAGGGCTTGTGATCCGAAGAACTGGAGGTAAACGGTCAGTGTCTTTCTCTGTGTAGAGCTTTTCCACGTCGCCTAGCCCGCACAGTGCGAAACGTTGTCCCAATTACAGTAAAACGAAGTTACTACTCCAGTCCCACCCAAGGGTAGTCAGAGCACCAGACGATGCCATATTGTCTCTATTCCCTAGGCTCTCGGAGCCACTGAGTTCAACGCTTAACAATGGGCATTATAATAGCTACTCTTCATTAAACGATTCGTTGGCCCACGTCATTAAACACCTCGTTCGCTAAGCCTATCGTTACAACAGCAACAACAGACCAACGCAGAGGAGGGCTTTAAATTACGCCTAGGCTCGCTCATCGCATGAGGCAACATAGACCCCCAGAAAAAAGCATCCATGCACACCCGCTGTGCTTCATGGCGCCACAAATCATGCCATAAACATCATTAATAAACAAATAAACACGGAAGGGATAAGCCTGGGCCTTTATTCGTTGCGGCGCGCTTGTCTGCGGAGGCCGACCACCAACACCTTAATTAATAATGTAAAGCAAACTTTACTTTAATTAATCTACCTCACGCTGCTGTGGGGAGGCAATTATATGCTAATGATGTCATTTTTGTGAAGCGTAATTAATCTTTCATCACAGTAAATGGAACACGGCTCTGGCTTCTCTTAATGTAGTAATCTGCATTTTTTCCGGCAAATGCAATTATAGCATAATGGTTAAAGACGGGATTTAAGGCTGTATTTAATATTGCTGCTGGTGAGAGCTTCCAGTGAAGATTAATCAGGGCATTTTCCTCTCACCCACATACTCTCTCTGTCTCTCTCTGTATCTGTCTCTGTAAATCAGTATCTGTCTCTGTGCACCTGTCTGTCTGCGCCTGTCTCTGTCTGCGCCTGTCTCTGTCTGCGCCTGTCTCTGTCTGCGCCTGTCTCTGTCTGCGCCTGTCTCTGTCTGCGCCTGTCTCTGTCTGCGCCTGTCTCTGTCTGCGCCTGTCTCTGTCTGCGCCTGTCTCTGTCTGCGCCTGTCTCTGTCTGCGCCTGTCTCTGTCTGCGCCTGTCTCTGTCTGCGCCTGTCTCTGTCTGCGCCTGTCTCTGTCTGCGCCTGTCTCTGTCTGCACTCTTCGTGTCTCTACAACTCTTCACTCATTCATCCCGACGATCCTACGTGATGACAGTCATTACAATCAGCGCCTGATGCTCAGGAATTATACGTAATTCGTCATTTTAAAGTGCCAGTGTGTTTAATGACTAAGAATACCTAAGGAATCTCGCCTTATCAGGCAAGTATTTAGCTTGTAATTGCGGCTGTAAAAATAGGAAAATCTATCAGACACTGGTGGTGGATAATGTTTAGTGATAAGAGAAACTCGCACACGCTTGCACGCACGCACACATACACGCACCCCCTTTCCCCATCCCTCACGCACTCACCCACCCTTCAATACACTTCCCCACATATTTTATCTCTAACCCCACCCCTCTCTCAAATGCCCTGTCTCTCTCTATCCTTCTTAAACCTCTTTCTCTCTAACCCTCTCCCTTTTTTCTCGTTCTATCTCCCTCCCTCTCTAACCCCCCCCCCTCACTTTTCTCGCTCATCCTCCCTCTCTGAGCCCCCTTCCTCTCTCTCTCCTTTTCACCATCTCCCTCTAACCCCTACTTTCTAATCCCTCCCTTTCTCTAACCACCTCCCTCTCTCTAACCCCCGTTTTCTCTCTAACCCCTAGTGTCTTTCTCTCTAACCCCTAGTGTCTTTCTCTCTAACCCCTAGTGTCTTTCTCTCTAACCCCTAGTGTCTTTCTCTCTAACCCTAGTGTCTTTCTCTCTAACCCTAGTGTCTTTCTCTCTAACCCTAGTGTCTTCTCTCTAACCCCTAGTGTCTTTCTCTCTAACCCCTAGTGTCTCTCTCTCTAACCCCTAGTGTCTCTCTCTCTAACCCCTAGTGTCTCTCTCTCTAACCCCTAGTGTCTCTCTCTCTAACCCCTAGTGTCTCTCTCTCAAGCCCCTGATTTTCTACCAGAGCGCCAACTTCCGTTAATCACCCAGTTTCATCATGATTTTCATTATCGATAAAGAAAACCCCCAGATATCCATGCATAAAAGTTATGTACGTATACAAGCCGTAAGGAAAGGATATATGAATGTCATGAATCGAAGGGCAGAAAGCTGGAATATTAAGTAAAACAAGGTAGTATTTTCAACAACTCCGTTATTTACATTTATACATCTCACAGAATGCTACTTTGAGGTAATACTCTGCTTTTGTGTAGTGAATTTGCCCTTATATTTTGTCATCTATACTTTTTTATACTTTGCAGACCCGTAAGCCGGCTGATGGCCTGGGTCAAGTGTTGTTAACAAGTACTAAGTTTATTTAGGTACAATTACATGCAAGTGCAATTACGTGTATTGTAGGTGATTACAATTGTTATACATTGTAACCCAAACTTACAAAACACAAATGCATTCACTTAGTAGTTATTCACTTTACGAGTTTCTATCCTGGGATCCCAGCTACACATAGCCAGTTTTCTCTCATAATTACTGTGTATTTAATGTGATCAATGTCCCAGGACCAAAAACTCTTCAGTGTGTTCCAAGAGAATACTTTTGTGTTCTTTTCCCTCTCGATCATATTTCCGGAAACTAAACTGAATAATTCTTCATGTGATTAAGACTTGCATCAAATATAGTCCTACTTCTCTTTGACAAACAAAAAAATCAAGGTCATTTTTTTTGTAAAAGTTGAATAATAAACTCAGTACATAACGAGTGTAGCTCTGTAACTACAAATAGGTAATAAAAATAATTAATCACAAATAGGTAATCACATATAAATGGAGTCATGGTTATACATGCAAAGCAGGACGTTTTATAATGATTAATGAGACCTCGTTATTTTCAACAGTTACAGCCCACACACATAAATGAATATATATATTTTATATTCATTAAGTGATGTCATATATTCATTAACGGATAATAAAAAAAGAATACCAGCTGTAACCCTTATCAAAGCCCGGCTTATGTCCATATGATCTGTGTGTGCGTACGAGTTTGTATAATTTTTTGAGTGCGTTTGTATAATTTTTTGTGTATAATTTTGTAGTCTGTATAATTTTGTAGAGTGTATAAATGTGTTTGTGTGCTTGAATAAGTGTGATTATGTATTTGTATGTATATGTGTGTGTGTGTGTGTGTGTGTGTGTGTGTGTTAAATAATAACTCAGAGACAAACTACGCAAATTAATTGGTCTTTATATTTCCGTTTAGCCAGCGCTAAACCAGTACATCTGGGAGTTTTAATAAGAGGGATGGGAGACTAGCTCCAATTCCTTGGACAACTCAAGGTATTAGTTTCCTCTAAATTCCTTGGGTAAATCAGCTCTTACATGCATCAAGACATTGGTTTCCTCATCACCTTCCCTTAAAAAATATAATGATCTAAATGCTTCCTTGCAGAAAACACTCCAGAATGCCATTCTTGTATTTGTGAGGCTGGCATACGGCGTTGACGTTATTCAGATTATGAGTATATGATGTGTGGACATGCGTGTCAGACACAGTGATCTCATCAATTATTGAATATTCCATTACTTGCCATGAGTGCCAACTACAGCTTTCATAATTCTTTCCCTACACAATTTATGTATTTTTGTTCATATATTAACACCGAGGAAAAAATGTATTGTCGCGTGATGTGTGTTCATAAGGGATGACTCTTTCAACATTAGTGTTTCGTATATCTAAATATAGTGTATTGCAAGTGATGGTGATTGAAATATTGAGTTTCGCATTGTTATCTTTGTTTGTCTTATAACTATCATCATTTCCAATTTTTTGCTACTGTATTTCCTACCATTACGGACTGTTTGTGCTCTTTATTCTGTCATTCAGTGGGTGGTTAGTGACTGATGGAGGAGTGGGTGGTAAGTGCCTGACGGAAGAATGAGAGTTAGTGCTTCTCAGGTTATGTTGCACTGTGTGACTGGAGCTGCCTATATCTAAGTCCCTGCCTTCGTACCTTTCCCTTTTCATGCCCATGTACCTGCCCCAATCACTGCACTCGCATTTGCCCCTATTCTTGCTATGATTCTGTTCCCATCCTTTCTTTTTTCCGTCAGTGACATTATCTCTTCCCATTTTAATATCACTGACATTTTTCCCTATGTTTGTCCATATCCTTTTCCCTGACATAGTTCCTATCATTGCACCAGTTCTCTTCCCTGTATCTGTCCTAGACCATAATTTCCAAAGTCCATTTTTCCATATTTATTTCCTATTTCTTGTTCTACAACTGCCTAATGCTTGTAAATGGCATTTTTTTCTGTCTCTTTAATGGTCTTTACCTATGGACCTGTTTCAATCCCCGTTCCCTTCGATTTTTTCTTTTCTGTCCATTCTTGTATCTGTGGATGTTTTTGTCCCGATATGCATATGACTTCCAATAGTTTAGCCCATCCTTCCTCCCTCTTCCATTCCTCCCCTTTCCTCCGCGCCTCTCTCTCTCTCTCTCTCTCTCTCTCTCTCTCTCTCTCTCTCTCTCTCTCTCTCTAACGCACACATGCACGCGCTCACAGTAAGAGGAGAACCAGAAAGACATGATTATCATATAGAAGCTAGGAGAGGACTCGAGAGGGGAGGCAGACACAGATTGAAATGAAAAGACCGGAGAAATTGGGACATAATTAAAGACAAGTGAGTAGCAGAAATATCAAATTATCTCAGTCTAAAGGAAGCTTGGAAATGGAACTTACAAATTTAATAGTAACCATAATATTCGCCATCAGGCCAGGAATAGCGTCTGAGTATTCAAGTATAACCGAGAATGAGCGTGAATATCTGATATTCTCCCTGCAACCACTTAGCGAGTATGCTCAATTTAACCAAAAAAAAAGTATTTAATAAGAGAACACTATTGGAGCGCCTAGAGAAAACTGACTTCATTACATTACACTAACTTGATTACGGGAACGTTAAGTAATTTTCTCTTACAATCTCATTAGAGATTAATGACAGGGTAATGAAACTCTGAGAAGAAAGTAAAATGTAAATATAATCTTAGACTGCTGGAACGCCTCCAACATCATACCACGTATACGACATTTACACGAACCTGAGTAATAGAGCTTGAGAGACGTTCAAGGTATTATAAAACAAAAAAAAAAAAATAAATAAAAAGGGAAATAGTCATGGTGAGAATTAAAGCATTACAATGAGCCTTTGTAACCAGCCCAGCCTTGAACCTAGCTAACATTTGTATCAATGAATGAATAACAGGAGGATAGATTATTACAATGCAATGTTAGTAAAGGTAATTATGTTAATAGTGAAACTTCAGACAGAGATATTAGAATACTACAGAGTGACGTAAACAGACATGAAAAATAAAATAGGTATTAACTAAATTCAACATCAGCAAATGGTATGAAGTGAAAATCGGAAGAAAGAGCTGGACGCGGTTAAACCATTTTGAACAACTCTTATAATCATACAACTAAGACGACCTCGGAAGAAACAGATTAACAGGCGAAAAGAAGAATGACACGTAAAAGTCTAGCCACAGTTTCTCTTAAAGTGTTATTTAGCACATATGTAAGATCGATCCTCGAGTAAACTGCTTTAGCATGAATACGTTTATCAAATCAAAATGAAACTAGAAAATGAAAAAGGGTTCACATCCCTCCGGATATCTAAAATGCATAAGAAAACCAATATTACAGAGTAGAGCAAGAAGGGACAAAATCTATTTTTACAAAATTCTCAGGGGAATAAGCAGGGAAGCACAGATTCGATGATGGAAGTACATAGATGAAAGCTTAACAGCCAAATGAATCATAAAAACGTTAAGAAATATTCCTTTACTGTTAACATAGGAGTTCCATAAATCAACTTGACCCATTCAAAGAATAGGAGGTAGCACGGCTTCATGGCTGAACCTTATGCTCACAACCGAGGAACTGGTTTCGATTTTTGGCGGGTAGACAAGTGGGGCATGTTCAATTTCATCAGTCGCCCTTGTTCACCTAGCAGTAAATAGGCGTTAGCTGATTGCTGTAATCGCATGCTGGAAGAGCGGTCGTACACCTGGGCTTTTAAGTTGAGACATGATAACACCTCTTAGCTTTTAAACTGAACGGCATAAACAAAGGTAAAATCAATAAAGACTGATGTCAACAAAACGAAAGTAAAATGGATGGAGAACAAACGCTGCAGGTAAGCACACCACCTCTTGATAAGCAGCATGCGCACTGCTAGAAATGCAAATAAATCTCGAAAAGTATCAAATATAAATCACCTCTGTATCACAGCCTTAGGTATTCCAAAATGACAAGCATCATAAGTCAGACATATAGAACGTAGGATACAAGCAAGGCGCCCTCGACCATCAGTCCTTGTTGTGTACCACATCGCTGTCTCATAGCCGATTGTTATAGGTTGCACCCTGAGAAAAATTAATTTGTAGATGTGCAAGAAAATTTTCGCGCTGTTGGGGTCATAAACTGGGCAACATGTCAGTCCAAACAGCTGGATGATCTATTTCGGTCTCTCAGGTAACCAAGTGAAGTGTTCCTGTATCCCATTAACACCCTCAACCATTCTACATCAATACACCAGAAAGGAAGTGTGATGAGTGCGACATAAGCTTCCAATGAATAAAAACCAATTTAATAAAAATTGTCAAATTATAACTTACACAAGTCTTATCCAAGGCAAAGTCTATTTTGGAAACAAATACAGGAATTTTAAATATTTGAAAACGAAAAGAAACAACATTCTTCAGTTACAGCGCAGAAACCAACACTTCCAAGTTTATTAACTATGTAAATTGGCAAATTTGCACTTATACATCCTTAACCCATAAATTTATCTTTTTCTTAAGATGCATTAGCCAATAAAGATTAAAGCTGTTTAGATGAGGCATACTCAAGTTAATTCACAGGAAGTATACGGTAACATTTTAAAAATTAAATTAGCTGACTAGCATTTGCATATTCAAATAACAGTCCCACGCTCCTAAGCAGGATGCATCTTTGTTGAAAGTTTGAAGCCGATCGCAAGAGGATGTTTCGGAATATCTCACGGAAACCAAATCTAGATATATATTTAAAACTGATTAGAGGTCATAGGCACATACCAATAGCTTCAAGAACCTTTTCGTAGTTACAGAACATCAGTTGAAAGTCAGAAATCGATTGCATGGAGCCTTCAAGTTATATATGAAAACTTTAGAAGAAAAATATATTCAGGGGAGTCTGTTCATATACCGTTCACTGGCAAGAGGTTTCGTTGGTCCACTGAACTACTTAGGTATGTCTACAAATAAAATAAAATTCTTCCTCCGCTGCGTCTACGAACCGTAACATGACTATTCTCCTGGGCCAATACGTAGTCTTAAGATGTAGCTGAAAACTGTTAGTTTTGAGGTGTGAAAAAGCGAGGGGCCGTATACTATCACACAGGGAAGGTGATTTCTTACTTTCACCTCAGCTTCTATACTCGCACCTTTTTTGCCATTTTTCATCCTTTCTCCCTCCTTCCCCACCCTTTCCTCTCTCATTCCTTCTCATTCCTTTTCACTCCCCTTACTTTCCCTTCTCCGTCCTCAACCTCTCTCTTCACAGTCCCCCCTCCTTCCCATCCTACCCTCCGTCTCTATTCTCCTACACTCCGTCTCCATCACCCACCCCTCCTAACCCGCCTACACTTACAAAGCGTGACTTAAATACATGCAAACACCCACCAGTGTAAACACGTTTGTGTGTTCTGACCCCGCTGGAGGGCCCTGGTGTGTACCAACACGTTAAAAGCTTTCAGGTGACCTGTTGTTCACTGGCGTCATTTTCAGGCCACAAGTCACGCCAAGCAAATACATGAAAAATACTAATGTAGAAATTCACTGATGTACATTAGTGTCGCATGAATATTTAACGCCTGGCTGGTAATGACGACTGTAGTGTGCGTGCGTGCGTGTGTGTGTGTGTGTGTGTGTGTGTGTGTGTGTGTGTGTGTGTGTGTGTGTGTGTGTGTGTGTGTGAGAGTGATAGTTTGCGAGTGTGTGTGCGAGTGTGTAATTAGCTAAGGATGAAGGGAGCTAAACTGCAGCTCTTGGTCCCGTTCCTGACATAATCTGCATCTCATATGTTCGACAATCTAATATCGATCCTCTGTACAATCTCCAAAAAATTTACACAGATAACCCGCACAGGGGATAAAGATTTGTAACGACATTTCGGTCCGACTTGGACCATCATCTAGTTTAAACCGGGCCGAAACGTCGTCATGAAGTGTCTTCTTCTATGTTCGGGTTATTTGTGCAATGTTCCAGCCAGGGAATTGCGCCTTTGGGTTCTCTTGAAACGCGTTTTCTGCATCATAACCTATCATAGCTGGACCTTACTTAAAAAGATGTCTGTTTACAGGGACGATTGAGAAAGTGACTGAGTAATGCGTAAGAAAATGAACGGTTTAAGGTAACATATAATCACCCAAGAAGATACAGGCAGTAATCACCCAAGAAGATACAGGCAGTAATCACCCCAGATGACAGAGGCAACAATCACCCCAGAAGATAGAGGCAACAATCACTCCAGGAGATGGATGCAACATACAATCACTCCAGGAGATAGATGCAACATACAATCACCGTGGAAGACTGATAATATACAGCCATCCCGAAAGACTGACAGGTAACATACAACAATCCCGAAAGACAGGCAACTGACAATCACCGCGGAAGATTGACAAGTAACATATAACCATCCCGGAAGATTGACAAGTAACAATCACCCTAGAAGACTGATAAGTAACATACAATCACCGTGGAAGACTGACGGGTAACACACAATCACCGTGGAAGACTGACAGGGAACATACAATCACCCCAGATGTTTGAGATATACAATCACCCAAGAAGATTGAGGCAACATACAATCACCCCAGTAGATGCAACAATCACCCCAGAAGATAGAAGCAGCATACAATTACCGTGGAAGACTGACAGGTAACATACAACCATGCTGAAAGACTGACAGGTATCATACAATCACCCTAGAAGACTGACAGACAACATACAATCACCGCGGAGGACTGAGAGGTAACATACAATCACCGTGGAAGACTGACAGGTAACATACAATCACCCCAGAAGACAGAGGAAACATACAATCACTCCAGAAGACAGAGGAAACATACAATCACTCCAGAAGACAGAGGAAACATACAATCACTCCAGAAGACAGAGGAAACATACAATCACTCCAGAAGACAGAGGAAACATACAATCACTCCAGAGACAGAGAAACATACATACTCCAGAGACAGGGAACATACAATCCAGAAGACAGAGGAAACATACAATCACTCCAAAGACAAGGTAACATACAACACTCCAGAAGACTGACAGGAAACATACAATCACTCCAGAAGACAGAGGAAACATACAATCACTCCAGTGAAGTAACAATCAACGAGTTATACGGACACCGCTATACAAAAAATCACAAACACAAAAAAAAAAAAAACATTATCGTTGTACAAAGAAGCTTCAGGAGCGCGTACACTCATTTATGTATTTAAATTAAAACATTATAAGCGCCTATGTTCAAAAATGTGTTTATAAACTGCATGAGAAATTAACATTATAGTCGCCAGCGAAATGTTTTGTGGTCGGTAATACACAAGTGATATTCAAATTCGGTTTTAAATTGTGAATCTTTATTCACAAAGTTGACATGTATACTTTAATTTTTCGTATAATATGCTGGTTGTTACTCGCATGTAGCGGTGATTTTTTTTTAGTGAAGTATTTTGTAACATTATTGCTTTTTTTCTCTAGGATACGTAGCTGAGTATTTAAAGAGATATATTCATGAAAATTTATTATTATTATTATTACGTATTACTGTTTATATATCTATGTTGTTGTTTGGAATTTAAATAATCCTTAAATACGTCTGAGAAGAATCTTAAAAAAAAAAAAAAAAATCCAAAGATGTCATCAATCAACACAAAGCTTGTGTTGATTGATGACATCTTTCGTTTAAATTTAAACACCTTCGGTCAATCATCCAACTAGATCATTTCTTAAAAATAAAAACAGTAATAGGTAAACAGTAAGGGGAATTCATTGCTTCTTCAAATGTTTGGAAATTCATAATGTGGGATAAACGCACAAATGCAATACTTATGTTATTTATTTTAATGTTTCGCCCTCTGGGGGCATTAATAAACTATTACATAGGACAGGAAAACAGATTATAGAGAAACGTCTCGTGATGGAATATTCCATGAGTTGCATTTGTGTTTGTTCCACAGTTTCTGGGTATTTTCACACACACATACTTGTACCTGCCTACGCACTCGGTACCTCCCTACCCACTCGGTACCTCCCTACCCACTCGGTACCTCCCTACCCACTCGGTACCTCCCTACCCACTCGGTACCTCCCTACCACTCGTACCTCCCTACCACTCGGTACCTCCCTACGCACTCGGTACCTCCCTACGCACTCGGTACCTCCCTACGCACTCGGTACCTCCCTACGCACTCGGTACCTCCCTACGCACTCGGTACCTCCCTACGCACTCGGTACCTCCTACGCACATCGGTACCTTCCCTACGCACTCGGAAACCTCCCTACGCACTCGGTACCTCCCTACGCACTCGGTACCTCCCTACGCACTCGGTACCTCCCTACGCACTCGGTACCTCCCTACGCACTCGGTACCTCCCTACGCACTTATTAAAAGTAAACAATTTTACGTTAATTGCTGAGTGAAGTTAAAAAATTAAAATCAATATTTTTGGGATAGCATTACTACAAGTATTATAATTGCATTCACAGAAGAAGCGCTAAACTTGCATGGGTAGAGCAACACCTGAAGAATAGGAGGCAGTCAGATTCGATCCAATGGGAGGATTGCTAAACTTCCTCGGATCAAGAGCCCCCTCATCGGCATCAAGGCATTTCCCACAAGAGGCTTGAGCATCCAGCATCTCGTGTTCTTGATGACTCACGCGGGTTTAGTGCTCAATAATTCTGCTATCCTATCCCTTCAAGGGAGGTAGCATTGATGTTGGTCTCTTAATCCAAAGAGTAGGAGCTGCGCTCTTACTCTGGAATAAGACTGATTAGTTCCAATTACCCATAACTCGTACAGGTTTAGAGCTTTTACGTAACTAAGAACACTAACATATGCTAGGTAGGCAGCATCACTCAGCACAAACCACGATCACTCAGCTCGTCTGCACCAGACAGCATCACTGAACTAAGCTCATAAGTTAGGGAGCATCACCGATCTTATCTCCTGCAGCAGACACAGCATCAGTGAGCTCATCTGAGGCAACCAGCATCACTGATCTTATCTCCTGCAACAGACAGCATCAGTGAGCTCATCTCATGAGGCAGCCAGCATCACTGATCTCATAAACCAACATGTTGACCCTGTTCCTCCCTGCAGGACGCGACCAGAATTAGGACCCCTTTATTACATTCACTTAATTGCATCACAAGTTAGCTTTAGAGGCTATTGAACTAACTTGCACTTCATTGCTACTAATGAATATTAATGAACACTGCAAATAAAATGATTGAACACTGCCGACCGTCACGCCTTCCACTATCAACATTACCCCGACAAAACTACAGAGAAAATAAATCATTGTTACGTATAATGGTCTCGTTAAGATACATACAGTAATTACAAAGAGAGGATGATAAAAAAAAGATTGTCCTTCAAAGCACATTTGCAGCGAACGCCGCGTTGTCGTTACAGACACACGGGATCCGCACATTATCCCGGAAGCTCTTCAATTATACGAACCTCTGTAAAAGTTTCATTTACCTCTTCATTACAGGTATGTGCGAGTAGCAACACTTGAGAATTATAAATATATTTATGTCGTTATCTGCTTAAAAGCTCAACTGCCTCCATCTAATTTGAATAATTGTTTAACACTTGTAAAGCATTCATATGAATAAGTATTTGTAAGCATACATACACACACACACACACACACACACACACACACACACACACACACACACACACAGTGGGCACCTGTGACAAGCGGGGCCCCACAGGGATCGGTCCTAGGACCAGTGCTATTTTTGGTATATGTGAATGACATGATAGAAGGGTTAGACTCAGAAGTGTCCTTGTTCGCAGATGATGTGAAGTTAATGAGGAGAATTACATCAGATGAGGATCAGGCAGGACTTCAAAGAGACCTGGACAGACTAGACACCTGGTCCAGCAACTGGCTTCTCGAATTTAACCCCGCCAAATGCAAAGTCATGAAGATCGGGGAAGGGCACAGAAGACCGAAGACGGAGTATAGGCTAGGTGACCAAAGACTGCAAACCTCGCTCAAGGAGAAAGATCTTGGGGTGAGTATAACACCGAGCATGTCTGCGGAAGCACACATCAACCAGATAACTGCTGCAGCATATGGGCGCCTGGCAATCCTGAGAACAGCGTTCCGATACCTTTGTAAGGAATCATTCAAGACACTGTACACCGTGTACGTCAGGCCCATACCGGAGTATGTAGCCCCTGTTTGGAACCCGCACTTTATCAAGCACGTCAAGAAATTAAGAGAAAGTGCAAAGGTTTTGCGACAAGGTTAATTCCAGAGCTAAGGGGAATGTCCTATGAAGAAAGATAAGGGAAATCGGCCTGAAGACACTGGAGGACAGGAGGGTCAGGGGAGTCATGATAACGACTTATAAAATACTGCGCGGAATAGACAACGTAGACAAAGACAGGATGTTCCAGGGAGGTAACACAGAAACAAGAGGTCACATTTGGAAGTTGAAGAGTCAGACTAGTCAAAGGGATGTTAGAAAGTATTTCTTAAGTCAGAGTTGTCAGGCAGTGGAATAGCCTAGAAAGTGACGTAGTGGAGGCGGGAACCATACATAGTTTTAAGATTAGGTATGATAAAGCTCATGGAGCGGGGAGAGAGAGGACCCAGTAGCACCCAGTGAAGAGGCAGGGCCAGGAGCTTAGACTTGACCCCTGCAACCACAAATAGGCGAGTACAAATAGGTGAGTACACACACACCACACAATGGGATAAAATATATATATATATATATATATATATATAATATATATGCTGTGGGCCCAATAGGTAAAATTGGTCAATTACCAAGAAGTCATTTAAGATTATGTTCTTCCTAAAATTTTCTCTTATACGTTTAAAAAGATATATTTTTCATTTATGTTAATATAAAAATTAATTATTTTGTACCAAAAGAACCTTAGAAAACTTATCTAATCTTATTACAATCGCTATTTAATCGAGAGAGAGAGAGAAAGAGAGAGAGAGAGAGAGAGAGAGAGAGAGAGAGAGAGAGTTGAAAATTAGTAAAACTAGAAATTTTATTTACTAAAACGAGTGTAAATTTGTGAACAAAACTCATTCATAAGGAAATTAGCACTGCTTTTGGAAGGTCCAAGATAATTATGCCTTACATTAAGCAAAAAAAAAGTTTTCTGAGGACATTTAAATGAATACTGGTGCTTAAGATATACTCTGCCCTGAATGATAATTATGCAATTCCGGTTAAAAAAAAATTATTTCCATCATGTACTTGATTCTTTACTGATCACAGTTCTTCTAAAATAAGTTCAAAACAATGATAAAAATCAGAACTAAAGGCTCAGTTCTCAGTGATGAAACACGAGCCCCATCGTCCCAGTCGAGGACAATTTGGACAGTAAGGAAGCAATTTTGTATCTAGACTGTTTTTACGGTTTTGGGTAAATTTCTTATTACCCAAAATGCATATATAGAACCAAGTTTTTATTGTGATACCGTTTCGTTCTTAACAGAGAGAAAAAACATTACCGAAATAAGCCTCTATAAGCTAGCAACCATACTGTAAAGAGCTTCAAATTCATCTGAAAATAAAAAAAAAAATATGAGTGACTAAAGGAATCTAACTTGAAGACAAAAAAAAACTGAACAAAATGACCAGAGGACAGAGCCATGACAACAAAGTGCGAGATATTCAGAGGTAATGAAAGGGAGGACAGGGATAAGCTCAAGAAACACAGAAGTGTTCAAAAACCACAGAGAGACAATATAAAGGCAGATTAGTGACACGGATGTCAGGAAGTATTTCTTCAGCCTCAAAGTGATCAGAGCAGGATTCATATAAAGCTTTAAGAATAGGAAAAATACAGCTTACGAAGCTAGAAACTGTTAGTTACGAGGCAGAACTAGTTGAGTACAAGTAGGTAGGAGGAGAGTACAAGTAGGTTGTATCCAAGTACGTACACACACACACACACTCACACTTTCGCTTGCTACCCCCTAATTCTCACTCTGCGTCTCCTGAATTTAAGCCTACAACTATCGCTCAGGCAATTAGAAACAATTATCAATTAAGTAACAGTCTGGACATGGTAGAGAAACTTAGTTATAGGTAATGCAACGGCATCAGAGGCAAGGCTCGTCCCTGCATTCCTACTCTCCAGCCAGTCGGCCCACTCATCCGCCTACTCACCCGCTCACTCACCCACCCACACACACACACATTCACTCATTCCCTCTCATTTACACCTCATTCACACCCTCTCATCCACACATCCACTCACCCACACTCTTACCCACCCAAATCACTGACTCACTCAAATTTACCCACAAAGTTCAATCTACAAAGGAAGCAGCTATGAACTTTTAAGAGCGCTTTGACCGTGATCATTCATCGTTCTTGGTAATAAATAATAAATATAACACTTATAAAAGCTAACATTAACAAAAAATAAAAACTAAGAAGAATAAAACACCTATTACAATAAATATATGAAATAAGTTTAAATAACCAGCCTCAGTTAAAAATCCTAGCAAGTTGTTAGTGTCCAAAGAAGCTCCTAAAATCTCCCAGAGGTCCATATAGGCACCACGGTAATTATGAAGACAAGAGCGAAACCGGTAAGACTGAAGTCGTGAATAATTAAAATTGGTCTCACAATCAGCCATACGCTTCACAGATGGGAGTAGAAGCATCCGCAGACAGGCGAGATATGTTGGCCCGATCCTAAATGGACAGAGCATTGTCTCTTAAGTGACGATTTCTGTTGAAGGAAGAGGTCAAACACCGATGTCCTACCGAACTTTACATAGCTTGTTTCTCGTATGAGAGGCCAACCAGAATCTCCACTTTCAAAGGACATGTCTGTGTATTTGTTCAATTAAGTCATTACAGAAGTCCTGCTGAAGAGTGAGCTCGCTAAGCAGTCTTCGCCTCGGCATTTGCCCGTTGATTTCCTGGAACACCAACTTGACCCAGACACCAAATGAACTCCACAACCTTGTTCTAACCACTCTTGGATCTTTTGAACCACAGGCTGGACAGAGGCATACGGGGCCAGTGTAAGCGGGGCACATTGCATATCTGAGTAGACAGTGAACCGAGACCCAACTAAGCCAGCTTAGTGAATACAGAGGACTCATTTGCCAACTGTGCACAATACGAGCCCTCCCCGGCGATCATTACAAAGCCAGCACCACCCTCGCTCTTTGACCATTCGGCAAAGACCTTTGTCCTCGAAGCATGAGCAAAATCATGCTCCAAGAAATTAGCTAAGGTCATCATTTGGGTCAATCCACACAAATATTTCACCCCACAATCGGTCGGGTGAAAAAAGAAATAATAATATTACTATTATTATTTCCTTTTCTTTTATTCTATTCCTTCTCCTCTTCGCCTGTTCTCTTTCCTTCGCCATCTTTCTTCCTCTGTCTTTTTCCTCCTCCATCTCTTCACTTTTCTAACCCCGTGATAACGTATCTATCATTTCAGTTAACTCGCAAAAGCGGGAATGTATTCACCTATATGTACTCACCTTGTGGTTAAAGGGGTCGAGCTTCAGCTCCTGGCCCCGCGTCTTCCTTGGTTGCTACTAGCTTCTCTCTTTACTGGCTTCGAGAGCGTTATCGTACTCACCTATTTGTACTCACCTATTTGTGGTTGCAGGGGTCGAGTCATAGCTCCTGGCCCCGCCTCTTCACTGATTGCTACTAGGTCCTCTCTCTCCCTGCTACATGAGCTTTATCATACCTCGCCTTAAAACTATGTATGGTTCCCGCCTCCACTACTTCACTTTCTAGACTATTCCATGACTTGACTACTCTATGACTGAAGAAATACTTCCTAACATCCCTTCGATTCATCTGAGTCTTCAACTTCCAATTGTGACCTCTTGTGTCTGTGTCCCATCTCTGGAACATCCTGTCTTTGTCCACCTTGTCTATTCCGTGCAGTATTTTATATGTCGTTATCATGTCTCCCCTGACCCTCCTGGCCTCCAGTGTCGTCAGGCCGATTTCCCACAACCTTTCTTCGTAGGACAATCCCCGTAGCTCTGGGACTAGTCTTGTTGCAAAAACCCTTTTCACTTTCTCTAATTTCTTGACGTGCTTGACTAGGTGTGGATTCCAAACTGGTGCTGCATACTCCAGTATGGGCCTGACGTAAATGGTATACAGTGTCTTAAACGACTCCTTACTGAGGTATCGGAACGCTATCCGTAGGTTTGCCAGGCGCCCGTATGCTGCAGCAGTTATCTGATTTATGTGCGCCTCAGGAGATATGCTCGGTGTTATACTCACCCCCAGATCTTTTTCCTTGAGTGAGGTTTGCAGTCTTTGGCCATCTAAACTATATTGTGTCTGCGGTCTTCTTTGCCCTTCCCCAATCTTCATGACTTTGCATTTGGCAGGGTTAAACTCAAGGAGCCAGTTGCTGGACCAGGCTTGCAGCCTGTCCAGGTCTCTTTGTAGTCCTGCCTGATCCTCATCCGATTTGATTCTTCTCATTAACTTCACATCATCTGCAAAACAAGGACACTTCTGAGTCTATCTCTTCCGTTATGTCGTTCACATATACCAAGAACAGCACAGGTCCTAGGACTGACCCTGTGGAACCCCGCTTGTCACAAGCGCCCACTCTGACACCTCGTCACGTACCATGACTCGTTGTTGCCTCCCTGTCAGGTATTCTCTGATCCATTGCAGTGCCTTTCCTGTTATGTGTGCCTGATCTTCTAGCTTTTTCAGTAACCGCTTGTGAGGAACTGTGTCGAAGGCCTTTTTGCAGTCCAAAAAAAATGCAGTCGATCCACCCCTCTCTCTCTTGTCTTACTTCTGTCACCTTGTCATAAAACTCTAGTAGGTTTGTGACATAGGATTTCCTTCCCTGAAACCATGCTGGTTGTCAATTATACACTTGTTTCTTTCCAGGTGCTCCACCACTCTCCTCCTGATGATCTTCTCCATGACCTTGCATACTATACACGTTAGTGATACAGGTCTGTAGTTTAGTGCCTCATGTCTGTCTCCCTTTTTAAAAATTGGGGACTACATTTGCCATCTTCCATACCTCAGGGAGTTGCCCAGTTTCAAATGATGTGTTGAAGATCTTTGTTAATGGCACACACAATATCTCTGCTCCCTCTTTAAGGACCCACGGAGAGATGTTGTCTGGTCCCACCGCCTTTGAGGTGTCAAGTTCGCATAGCAGCTTCTTCACTTCCTCCTTGGTTATATGTACCTCATCCAGCACTTGCTGGTGTACCCCCCTGTTCTGATTTCCTGGAGTCCTACTGGTTTCCACTGTAAATACTTCTTTAAATCTCGTGTTGAGCTCCTGACATACCTCTCGGTCGTTGCTTGTGAATTCCCCATCACCCTTCCTCAGTCTGATTACCTGGTCCTTGACTGTTGTTTTCCTCCTGATGTGGCTGTACAACAGCTTCGGGTCAGTCTTGACTTTCGATGCTATGTCATTTTCATATTGTCGCTGAGCCTCCCTTCTTATCTGTGCATATTCATTTCTGGCTCTTCGGCTAATCTCTTTATTTTCCTGAGTTCTCTGTCTCTACTGTACCTTTTCCATTCTCTAGTACACCTAGTTTTTGCCTCCCTACACCTTTGGGTGAACCAAGGACTCGTTCTGTTCTTCCCATTATTCTGTTTCCCTTGGGAACAAACCTCTCCTCTGCCTCCTTGCATTTTGTTGCCACATAGTCCATCATTTCTTGTACTGGTTTTCCTGTCAGTTCCCTCTCCCACTGAATGTTTTGAAGGAAGTTCCTCATGCCTGAGTAGTTCCCCCTTTTGTAGTTTGGTTTTTCCCATCCTATTCCTGCTACTCTCTCCACTTGGAGCTCAACTATGTAGTCGAAGCACAGAACCACATGATCACTAGCTCCCAGGGGCCTTTCATACAAGATATCCTCGATGTCTGTACTACTCAAGGTGAATACAAGGTCCAGTCTTGCTGGTTCATCTTCTCCTCTCTCTCTGGTAGTGTCTCTAACATGTTGATGCATGAGGTTTTCCAGTACTACATCCATCATCTTGGCTCTCCATGTTTCGGAACCCCCATGGGGCTCCAGGTTTTCCCAGTCAATCTCCTTGTGATTGAAATCACCCATAACTAGTAACTTTGCTCCCCCCACGTGTGCTCCTGGCCACCTCGGCTAGTGTGTCGACCATGGCTCTGTTGCTCTCATCGTATTCTTCTCTTGGTCTCCTGCAGTTCTGTGGTGGGTTGTACATTACTGCAATTATCACCTTATGTCCCTCAGACTGGATTGTTCCTACTAAGTAGTCCCTTTCACCCGTGCCATCCATTCCTTCCATTTTCTCAAAACCCCACTGGCTTTTAATGAGCAGTGCAACTCCTCCTCCCCCTCTCCTCCCTCTGTCTTTCCTGAAGATTTGATATCCGGGTGGAAAGATTGAATCTGTTATTATTCTGGTGAGTTTTGTTTCTGTGAGTGCTATTATGTCTGGGGATGTCTCCTTGATTCTTTCGTGCCACTCCTCATACTTATTTGTTATTCTGTGTGTGTGTGTGTGTGTGTGTGTGTGTGTGTGTGTGTGTGTGTGTGTGTGTGTGTGTGTGTGTGTGTGTGTGTGTGTACTACTCACGTCACACTCCCCTCCGTAACCACTCCCTACGTCACACACCCTCTCCTTATCCACTCCCCTCCGTCACACACCACCACCATGACTCCCTCCAGTCCCTACCCCCCCACTCTAGTCATTAGACGTGCACACCCTGTCTACACAATTTGCGTGCGTTATATGGGAGGAAACGTTCGCGAGGCAGCGCTCTCTCTTTGATGACCACCGCCAACTGAAATCGCCGCCAAATCGCAAAGTTTGCGCTGTTCTGATTAAGACTTTGTACTGGACCACTGCCCATTTGCTCAATAATGATGCTAAACATTCATTGTAGTTCAATACGTCGCAAGATTTGCGGTACGAACTCTAGTCACGAAGAAAGGTTGGTAGTTGTTACGGGGGAACGTTAATCACTGTTATTATTTATATGAAAAGTTAAGCTTGCGTGGGTTATTCAGCGACGTTCAGGTGGAGGCTCGATCCTCCGTCCGCTTATCGCTAGACACGTTACTCTCTCAGCCAGAGGTACGAGAGGGGAGAACAGATTGTCATTACTTACATCATTGTTATTGCCAGCTGGAAGCCAGTAAAGAGAGGCTAGTAGCAACCAAGGAAGACGCGGGGCCATGGAGCACATGGATAAGGGACACCTTGGTTTGATCCGAGGAATGAGAGGGGTAGCTTCTAATTTCTCATATCAGGAGCATTTCATCAGCATGACGGCAACCTCCCCCCCCCTGGAAAGGGAAGAGGAAGGACAGGGGGAGGAAGAGAAATGACTTCGTGATTACAAATTTATCCTCTTAAATCCTGAGTCCTGTTCTACCCTTCACACACAAAATTGTGCGTACACACGCACACACTCGCACACCCTTGCACGCACACACATGCAAAGACGCACCCACGCACATACAAGCATACACATGATACACACTCAACATACACACACAAGTGCGCACGCACACGCACATACGCATTCACACACTACCTCTAATTCGGGGTTAAAAATTATGGGATTTTGGAGTGACTGATTAATTTGAGGTCAGATCAAATTATTTTGGCCGTGCAGTCTCTCTTTCTCTCATTCCCTACACTCCATTACTGACTTTCCTCATCATTCTACAGAGAGTAGAATATACTCTACGAAGAAACTCATAAAATAGTAGCAAGAAAGGTTTACACTGAACCTACTTCATTTAATATAAACCTACTAAGTTAATGTGTACTTTCTGAAAAGTCTGACATCATTGCTCTAACCGAAACATGGACAATATAAATATCCACTGTCTATTAGAAGTACCCAGGTTTTTAAATATTTCTCCTAGATAAAAATAAAAGTACTTAAAAATGAATGGGTCTTTATACAATACATAATTAAAATTTAGTTTAATTGAGATTCACAAATCTGACACACAGAAATATTCCTCTCGTTGTTATATTGCAGTAAAGAAGATTAAATTATGTTCAGTCACTTACAGTATTACATTCAATAACAATCGCAAAACCTGCATATCATTCTGCTGAAAGTGGGCGAAGACCTGCACGAACAGAAAATAGTTACTGCATATTTGATAAACTTAAGGAAATGAACCAGATCATACTGAAATGGTATGTAATAATTGTGATATTTATAGAGTACTCTAGCCACGTAGGTCACTCAGCTCTCACAGCTGTAAAAAAATTCGTTCACAACACATACATACACACACACACACACACAAAAAAAAAAAAGGATAAACCATACCCCCGGCCGGGATTGAACCCGCGGTCATAGAGTCTCAAAACTCCAGCCCGTCGCGTTAGCCACTAGACCAGCTAGCCACAATAAGATTCATCCAACTAGGTATATTTCTACACCATAGGGAAGTTAGCACAGGCACCTCTGTGACCACAAATGCAAGTTTTTACAGACGAATCTCCAGCTAGCGTGGCCGTGACGAACTCTAGCTCAAGTCCCTTCACTGCCGTCAACATGACTCAAGAAATCGTAATGACACGATTGCAAATAAACCATACCCCCGGCCGGGATTGAACCCGCGGTCATAGAGCCACGCTAGCTGGAGATTCGTCTGTAAAAACTTGCATTTGTGGTCACAGAGGTGCCTGTGCTAACTTTCCTATGGTGTAGAAATATACCTAGTTGGATGAACCTTATTGTGGCTAGCTGGTCTAGTGGCTAACGCGACGGGCTGGAGTTTTGAGACTATGACCGCGGGTTCAATCCCGGCCGGGGGTATGGTTTATTTGCAATCGTGTCATTACGATTTCTTGAGTCAAAAAAAGGATAAAATTAACAAACAATACATGCAGTGAATGTAAACACAACACAAATACTATCACACCAGCTGATACAGCTTGTGATTTCAATTAAGCAAATAGCAATACGTGTAAATGTTCTGTGAGACAAAGAAACATCATGTTCCACTTTATACAGATCAAATTTTTAAGTCTAGAAGGCCCCATAATGCAATGTTTTTGTATTTATCTATACTTTGGGCATAATTATTAGGTTTTGAAGTAAACCGAGACGTAATGCCTTGTGTGGTTGGTCGATTATAATTTTTTTAAGAAAAAGGTCCATAATATTGTTTATTTTATAACAGGAATTTATATATCCTAGCTAATGATATATCATTGCTTATCTTTCCATCTGGAAATTTTAAAAATGAAGGTAGACATATTAGTAATGTTAGATGGATCGAAATATTAAATGAAATTTCAGAAAAAATTTACAATACATTAACCCCTAAATATATTACTTCTTTCGAGACTGAAAATATTAAAAAAAAAAAATAAAGACGTAATGCCTTGTGTGGTTGGTCGATTATAATTTTTTTAAGAGAAAGGTCCATAATATTGTTTATTTTATAACAGGAATTTATATATCCTAGCTAATGATATATCATTAGCTATCTTTCCATCTGGAAATTTTAAAAATGAAGGTAGACATATTAGTAATGTTAGATGGATCGAAATATTAAATGAAATTTCAGAAAAAATGTACAATACATTAACCCCTAAATATATTACTTCTTCGAGACTGATAATATTAAAAAAAAAATAAAGAACTAAACTAATAATTAACCGCAAGAACATAGCGAGAAACAATGTATAAAATATGTTAATTAAGAGGAAAACTAAGATTGACGGAAGTAATTTAAGACTTCAGGGAGAATGACAGTTAATTTTATTAAATTGTTAAGGAAAATGCAAAACCTGGAGTGGGTCAAACCTCACCTGAGGAATGTGAAGTAACAAGGAATGTTTTAACTTATAAAATAGAATGCAAACAAAGAAGCGGAACGAGATGAGCCGTCCTACAGAATTTTGGATAAATACAAAAGTGTACAAGTGACAGTAAAACACACATGTGAGCAAGTTTTAATTATGCAATCTCTGTGTAGAGCTTCCCTAATAAATTGACTTAACGCTCTACACATAGCTAGACGCTGTCGCAAAGTTGCTCTGGAACTGTCTTTCGTTCACACTTTTCATAGTCTAAACGCCAGATAAGCTGTGCTAATAGAAGAAATATATGCTACTCTGTCCAATGAATACAAAGAAAACAGCAGAAAATTAACACTGGATTATCGTTCCAGAAGTATGATGATGTCTATATGTATAAAACGCACAAAACCATTGTAAGTTGATTGCAAAACTGATCAAACAAAATTACCCAACTATTCAACATGGGTTTTGAAATAAAATACACCACTAAACATGGATTTTGTAATAAATATTAAGAAATATGAAGTTCCTCACGTAGACTCATGTGAACATGTGGTACCATTAACACTTGCATTATATGAATTTCCTAGCTAATTCCTCAGATAATTCAAAGAATGGCGTAGCTTCTGACGACAGTCTATAAAGGTCTCAATTTCTTTTTATAACCCCCTGGTCCATGGTGTCTATTTACATATATAATCGGGTGTGTGTGTACTCGCCCAATTGTAGTTGCAAGGGTTGATTCACAACTCTTGGCCCCGTTTCTTTGCTAGCCGCTACTAGATCCACTACCTTCTACATGAGCTTTATCATATCTCTTCTTAAAGCTATGTATGAATCCTGCCTCCACTACATCACTCCAGATTGTTCCACTTCCTGACAACTCTGTGACCGAAGAAATACTTCTTAATATCCCTGTGGCTCATCTGAGTTTCCAGCTTCCAGTTGTGTTCCTTGTTCATGTGTCCCATCTCAACACAACCAGTCTATCCACCACATCAATTCCATAAAGTATTTTATATGTCGTTATCATATCCTTCCGATCCCTCCTATCCTCCAGTGGCGTCCAGTTCATTTCCCTTAACCTCTCCTCGTAGGACCCCTTAGTTCCGGAACTAGTCTTTTTGCCAACCTTTTCATTTTTGTGTATGTATTCACCTAATTGTGGTTGCAGGGGTCAATTCATAGCTCCTCGCCCCGCCAGGAGTGTGAGTGTGAGTGTGTGTGTGTGTGTGTGTGTGTGTGTGTTTGTGTGTGTGTGTGTGTGTGTGTTAAATGGGTGAAGCATCTGCGCTACTGTACGTAAATAGTAGAGAGCCTTAAAGGACCAATGATTTACCCCAGCCTCTTAGAAACTTGAAAATATAACTAATATTTAAAAGTAGACGAAATAAAATAAACACACATACAGACAGTGACAAGGCAAACTAGTGTTCATATTACGAGTAGTTAATAGTGTCTATGAACACCCGCTAAATAAAAAAAAAAACGAGAAAGCATAGATACAGAATAGGTAAAAATTTAATTACTTATTTGAAACTAGATCCCGGGTGTGGGGGGGGGGAGTTAGTGTTCCCACCAGAGAAAAAGTTCAAGTGCTGCCGCAGTGGTTGATTTTTAGGACATTCTCATAAAAGGAAAAAATAATAATGAATGTGAAAAGTTAACAGACACAGGGTAAAGAACGATGAAAAGCAAGACGTATTATAAGCAGCTTGGTTAAGAAAAGTGAAGGAAAAAAGATTCTTGGAGAACTGTGAGGAACACTAATGGTTATCAATTATACTCAATTTTCACTGCAATTATTACGAACAAGTCATAGTAATCGACATTTGTGCATTAAATCCGTGGATGGTTGGTCAGTGGTAGGTATCTACTCCATGTTCATGGGAATTATGCACGAAAGGAGGTGGGCAATTGAAAGCAAGAATAATAATTTAGAATAGATAAACAGGGTACTTCAGGTGTAGGAGATAAAAGCACACTTAATCATTCTATTAAGCTGAGTAGTTTAACTGGCAGAGTGACAGATCTGACAACTAGAAATAGTTCGTCAGTAATCTAGGTTAATACGTTGAAAAATTGGACAGTAAACCACAATTATAAAGATGTTAATACACACATTGTTGTAGTCGAACATTAATGGAAAAAGAATGGAGACCTGAGGAAGAGGAAACATACAAATGACGCATAAAACAGCAACTCAAGAACCACTCCGCTCGCGCACGTACGCGCGCGCGCACACACACACACACACACACACACACACACACACACACAGTGATTGTAAAAATGAAGACACATTAATGTCGTCAAAGGGGTCTAGTTGGAGACTTTTGTAGGGAGTTAATGAGCAGAGGAGAGATTACGTACACGGCTGAGTGCGTTGTGGAAAGTGAGAGCTGTGGAGTGTCCTGTGGGGAGAGCGTCCTGTGGGAGGAGCGCCCTGTGGGAAGAGCGTTCAGTGAGGAGAGCGTTCAGTGGGGAGAGCGTTCAGTGGGGAGTGTGTCCTGTGGGAAGAACGTTCTGTGGGAAGAGCGTTCAGTGGGGAGTGTGTCCTGTGGGAAGAACGTTCTGTGGGAAGAGCGTTCTGTGGGAAGAGCGTTCTGTGGGAAGAGCGTTCAGTGGGGAGTGTGTCCTGTGGGAAGAACGTTCTGTGGGAAGAGCGTTCAGAGGGGAGTGTCCCGTGGGAAAAGCGTCCTGTGTTTTGTGGGGAGTGTTATGCGAGTGTGCACGTAAGTCCCACACACTCTCACCACACACCTTGCATCATCACACACCACACTCCTCACACCTCGCATCTCATACTTTGTATCTTACTACTTAAACCTCACACCTCACGCCTAACACCACACACACCTCACACCAAATTATCAACCTCGTCCCCTTACCGCCCAAGCCAACTAACCGCTATAGGTTCATAATTACCTTTAAAAAATCCTACATTCTGCCTCTTACACTCACTGTAGTCTTGATTTTTTGCAGTCATTCAGAAGAAACTTCTCTGCACGCTGAAACAGAAGGGTCAAGAGCTGGAGCTTCAAGCTGCTGGTAGGGGTACATTATATCCCTCCCTGGGTACAAGTTTGCTCATGGGGGTTTAGGGAATTGCAGTGCTCCTTTTCTCTTGTACCCGAAATATCAGCATATATGTTGAGGGTTTAAAGCTTGTCGACTATACGAGGATCATTAAGGCTCCATAAACTTCCTCACCTCAAGGTAAGAAAATTTAATCCCAAAAAATGGGGATTAACGTAA
Source organism: Cherax quadricarinatus (assembly GCF_026875155.1). Taxonomy (NCBI): domain Eukaryota; kingdom Metazoa; phylum Arthropoda; class Malacostraca; order Decapoda; family Parastacidae; genus Cherax; species Cherax quadricarinatus. The sequence continues at coordinate 18,139,625 of NC_069436.1, forward strand.
ACTGTGTATAAACAGTGATGCACTTCGCAGTTACATATCCTCGATTTATATATGCTTCCATCTAAGTATTTGAAGTATCACCAGAATAGGGTATACAGAAAGACCAAAAATAGTCTTGATGCATACGTAGGAAATATTTCGCAGCTCCAATGAGGCTCTCTTCAATTTACTGAAGAGGACTTCAGTTAAAGACTGAAATATATAGTACTCTTGTTATCTTCTGCTTTATGTTCCTCTTGTGAGTTCGTTTGTGTTATTGTCTATTTTTACTGCACTTCTGTTTGTATATATAGATACAAGCATACATACATAAACTTATACAACAATACATTGACAAATAGACACAATAAAAGGGACCATAGCTTGAGGGAGTGCAAAAAAGAGACCTGTATATTTTCTTCGTTATTGTGGTAGAAAAAAAAGGGGTTTTCCCTGCGTATCATGGAGAGAGGAGATAAAATGGTAATTTGTGAACTAGGGAGGTAAATGACAGGGTGATGAGGTGAAGGGGCAGCAGTCACACGGGAGACGCAATATATACGACCAGCTATAAAAAAAGAGAACAAAAGTTAGGGGTTTATGATAGGAATTACACGTTCATGCTGAATTATAGACAGTTTTTTAGAAGGTTACACGGGAAACGGCGCCACTGATGAGGGTTCAAGCACCGTGAGTACCTAGAGAAGGGGAGGAGCGAAATAGGACAAAAATGCATAATAAAACAAAGAGAAGAGGGTGTGTAGAGTGTGGCAAATGTACACAGCGTGGGGTGGAAGCTGCAAGAGCGAGCAAAAGGCCTCTATAGAGAAAACATACCAGGGTGGCATCCCCCCAGTAGGTGGAATGGCTTATTGACTTAGGGTCATGGCTGGGTGATGGGGAGGGGGTGACCCCATTCCCCTGTTATGTCACCGAGGATGTTCAATCTACTGTGTATATTAGTGGAGTGGAGAGAGAGAGAGAGAACGAGAACTAGAGGAAGAGACAGAGACAGAGACAGAGAGAGAGAGATCCAGAGAGAGGTTAGTGATAACAGAATGGAAAGAGAAGGAATTTAGCTGGGGGAATAATGAAACGAAGTTGAAAGAGGGATGGCGTGATGGATAGATGGCTAGGGAGAAGAATGGCGATAGGGACCACAGAGGCAGTGTCAATTGATTTAAAAATAGCTATACTGAAAATTGAAAAAGTTAATGCGGGAAGAAATTGTAAAGCACACTGTATGTACTTTCAACTGAGTTAAGGCGGTGCTGACTTACACTAATTAAGAATGAGAGGTAGTGTAATGAGTAAATAATGAGAAAATGATATTACAACTGAATGAGGGAGAATATCTAATGAAGGAAGGGAAAAAGAAAATAAGATGGAAATACGAAATGAGAATAGAAGAAAAATTAGGCAAGTGAATGGATGTAGATGTTTTATGTTTAGGCAGAGTACTCAAGAGACGAAAAAAGAGAAAGGAGAATAAAAAAAAAGGAGAATAAAAGAAGAGAAGATAAAGAGGAAGAACATAAAGAAATGAGAAGAAAAAGAAAAAAAGAAGCAGAAAAAAGTTAAAAGAGAAAGAAAATTAGGGGAAGGAGGGATGAATAATATAGGGGAGCTTCTGGAACTTGAAACCCCAGGCAGTGAAAACTGTCGTCACAGACAATAACAACGGCCTAAAAGAGACTGAGAACATGAGAGACAGGGACTGAATTAAGTCACGGTAAATACATGCACACGGGTAGTGAGGAGCTTATAGAATTTGCGCGGAGTAGCTTAACATAATAAGGATCATGTATAAATTATAATTAATAATATTAATTTTTCAAAGGTTATTCACAATACCGGAAACGAGACTAGTGTCTAATATCACAAACAACAATAAAACTATCTCAAAAAGTATTATCAGAATGAAGCATGCTAAATCCCCCATATACCTACACACATTGTTTATTACCAATTACAGAGAAGACCAATATAAATAAGAATAATAATAATTAATAACATAGCAACAACTATTAAGTACTACCTTTTCGTTTGACGCTCACTGATTACGGGAAACGTGTGTAGCTTCTAGTAACACTATCGACAAATAAAAGCATCTCGGAAAGCACTCAAACTCTCACCAAATCACTGTACACTAATTCGTCACACACTGAAACACACTGTTCTCCCACATAGGACAGACGAGTACTGCGAGGCATTTTAGCAAGGCTTCGAATGATTCGAGGCTTATTCTGTCTTAGGCTCACTCTCTGGCGTGGTTCGAGCACTCCGAGATTGTTTTTATACATGCCACAAAACATTCATTAGCCGATATTTAGTGAAAGGCTCTTAATCTAAGGAACTAGCCCTCGTCTGCCTGCAGTTCAAACCTAATTGCTTACTAGCTACAGTTCAGTGTTTCTTTCCGAATATGCTGCAGTTACCACCACATGTATTATTGCTACTACTACTAATATTACTATTACTATTACTACCACTACTACTACTACTAGAATGACAATAATAATAATAATAATATTAATAATATTTTTTTATCTGTTCTAGGAGTGGATGAGTGTGGGGTAAATCAGAAGGGATTTACCCCACACTCAAGAAAAGTTAAAAATCTCATAGTAGCCATAAAATCTGCAATATAATTGGAATTACATTAAATATTATATCATTAAATAATAATTATATAAATTAATACTATTATTTTTTCATAAACCTAACAAGAAAAACAATGAAAAATTGGATTATACGTGGATATATTACGTTTTTTTACAAAATATTTTTTTTAACGTTAGTAATAAAAAACTGGATGTCCTAGCAGTGAGTTGAACAAAGTTACAACGGCGTAAAAAACTTTGAATGGGGAGGAGTAAATGGGATTAAGTTAGGTGTTCCAGACTAACTGAACGAATGCTGAAGGAGCAGCAGTAATGTAAAATGAGCATTTTTGGAAAGAAAACAGGCGGTACAAATATTTACATTTAAATTTTGTGAAGAAGAAATTTCACACGACTTTTCGGCAAGTTATGGATCATTGTTGGGGTATACCAAGGTAAAGTGATTCATATCCTTTATGAATTATGTGCTTTAGAATAAATATGGGATGTGAGAACAGGATGTTTAAAAGTTTGTGTAGAGGTAGTGAGATATATTCTTGGAGGTATTTAGTGCATGTTAATGAATATTTCAAGATATAATAACATAATTTTATAGAATATTTAAATATTAACCTGGCAGACACTGTTTTTGAGAGCATTAGGAAAGTTTAGAGTGCCAGTGCTAAATGATACCAAGGGACGTACAAGTATATTCTTAATAATAATAAAAAAAGTTGTATGCGTTTTTTTACAATGAAGAGGATAAATAAGTATACGAGGTATAATTTAGTGTACAAATAGGGAAGCTGAGGAGGTTTATCTACCTATATATTTTATGAACGAATGATATGTTATATTGTTGAGTGGTGGCTAAGATAAGAGGAAGGTGGAGTGTAAAGAGATCTTGTTGAAGAGGTCCTCAAACCGATACTAAAATAAGAAATCCCTTTCTGCACTGTGTTTCTGTCTCCATGTGGATTTCGTCAGTTCATCGACAGATGCTCATTACACTTTGAAGCTTCACTCTAATAAGAATTGCTTGAAAAAGAAGTGAGTTACTGCAAATGGAATAATATAAAAGATAGATAACTATAGAGATATGAGCAGATAGGGGAACAAAATTGGGCTTGAGAAGCAAAAGTGATGAGAAGGACGTCAAGGAGACCTGTTGTGGAGATAAAACTGCTGTGTTAGAATATTCAATAAAAATTAGTGATTTTAAGGTTTTGGGAGTGGGAGTGAAGAGAAATATCTGGTAAAATATTAAAGTGAAAAAAAAGGGAAATGAGAGAATGAAAGATGGCATAAAGAAAAGTTTTGAAATGCAAAAATACTAAAAAAAATGTCAGAACGTGCGAAGAAAAAATAGAACTTAAAAAAAGTAGTATGGGAGTGGAAACAAAAGTGATAAGAGACTATGAGTAACATATCAGAAAAAAATATCTGATATTATGTAACAGTATTGGTGAGAGATAAATACTGCATAAGAATCTGAGAAGCAAATCGACTTTGTAGTTAAAAATGAAAATGGTAGACATTTTGGAGAGATGGAGAGAATGCTTTAAGCAATTCTTTCTCTTTACAATGAGAGGCGAGTGTTTCATACATGAAATGGGAAGAAACAAGATTTATCATAAGACGGTAGAGCCAGTGGTGAGTGTTGAGGAATTAGGTAAAATTGTAGGGATGGATGATGTAATAGTAATCATAATGATAATAATAACAATAACAATATTAATAATAGAATACATCTGATCTCACTTCTTTAGATTATGCCGCTGCTGTTTCTAATTCAGCTTCTACGTTTACTTCTGCAGCTCATACTGATCTTCTGCTGCCACTTCTTACACCAGTACTACTACTGCTATGTGTGTATTGCTCATTCTGTTGTCATTACTGTTACTAATTTCACCTCATGCATTTGCTGTGCATTAACGATATGGAAACTCAGAGATTACCAATCAGTGCTGAAAGATCGACTTTCCGTCTCTCCTACTACAAGTCCAGAGCAATATAAAAGAATTATGTGCATGAGCAGCCCCAACTGTTGCTCAACCAACGTTCCATATTAATTTCTCGACACTACAAAGGCCTCGTGGATACAATATCTAATCAATTGCCCAGCACTCTTGTCCATAAAATGAGAATCTCACCATATTGTAAAGCAACAAATTTGGATAATGAGTCCTGGAGACCGACCAGTACTTTGTACAGAATCACGAAATAGTGGATTCTCATTTCAGTTTTATGTTCTTGGAAGCTCGAAAACAACGCCTTAAAACTTAACTACGATGCCGACGAAAGGGCGCTAGACCTTTCTGTGTACCGTTGGCACTTCTTTGCCAACGATGGCACTGAATGAACACACAGACACATGTCATAGAACAAGCATTTGTAGGGATTCTATGTCACTTGCAGACGAACAAGGCACATGTGCTTCACTTAAGAATATTTGTTATGGATACGTCTCGCCAACCAGTGTCGAAGGGTCTAATTACATTTTTATGTCTTTCAACGTTTCACTCTCTGTATTAGTCTGATAAAGACACAGGTTGGCGAAACGTCTTCACAGTAAAGATTCTCATGTGTTGCACATGTGTCATATTCATCATTTAGGAGAAGAAATTTATGACGATGTTATGCTCCGAGCTGCACCACTGTCAAGTCATAACACAAACATAAATTTTTGTAGAACACTTAGTTGGAACACAGTTTAGCTCTGTGTAAAAGCTCTTTTCTCAACTTATGCCTTTGCCTTCGTACTTGTCGGGAATACTCCCTGTGAGCCATCGCTGGCGCTATTAAGCTCTGAGCTGCTCTACATAATGGCTGGTTGTGGTGGTATTCCTGGTGGGCGCATTTAATGTCTCTCTCACAACGCATCTGGCAGGAGATTGACACATCAGGCCCGGCTCTCAATATGAATAATGTCTGAGGTGGGTCCAGCGGCCCGCCGGACACTGTACACAGTACGTCATCAACAGTGTGCTATAGTGTGTACCAGTAAGTTGGGACATCATGAACAGTGTACTAGAGTGTGTACTGGCTTTTGGAAACTATCAGCAGTGTATTGGCGTGTGTTGTGGTTGTGTGGGGTTCCAAACAGTGGATTTTGGCAGTGTGGAGCATTAGGAGTATATAGTGGGGGTAGGATGTGAAGGGTGTAAGAGGGGAGAATATAAAAGTGGTGTAGAGAGAGATAGTGTGGAAAGAAGAAGGGTGTAGAGAGAGGTAGTGTGGAAAGAGGTAGGGTTTAGAGAGAGGCAACATGTGGCCCTTAATCGCTCCTCCCCAGTGACCATTATTAACTGCTCCTGGAAAGTGACCTTAACTCCTCCTTAGTGACCATAACCGCTTTTTTCTTCTAACCCTTCACCACTCCTTCCTGCTAACATATACTACCCCAGAGGCTGCGTCCAACCAGACACTACTACTACTACTAGCGAGGACCCACTCCCTCTATGCTACTACACCACCGCCCTTACCTCCTCCCCCCCAACTATTACAATCTTCCCTCATCATCTGCACTCCGTTGCTCCTCCATCACCATCCCTCCTTCACTACCTCTAAACCACAATCCCCTCACCAACTCTTCCACTACCATTCCTCCCCCACTACCCTCCCACCACAATCCCGTCACGAACTCCTCCACCACTACCTCACTACCTCTCCATCAACATCCCTCCTCCACTACATCTCCATCACCATCCCTCCTTCAATACCCCTCCACCACCATCCCCTCACCAGCTCCTCCTCCACTGCCATCCCCCACCGCTACCCCTCCACAACCATCCCTTCCCCACTACCAGCACTTTCCTCTCCTCTAAGTGGCGGGTCCAGGGAATGTTGATATTAGTAGATGGACGCGTATTCAGGCTTCACACCACTGAGACCTCTTTGTACACACGGCCCAAGTCCGCTGCACGGTACTGCTGTTCGGTGATTATTTGAAGGAAATGTGAGGATAATGTTTGCTTGTGTTTGCTTGTGTGGATACTTCTCTATAGAAATATTCAACAAGAGGAAATTTATACATTATTTCTCTATGTTTTACACGCCTAATTGAGTAACCTCCTTCCTTCTTTTCAAACCTCATTGACTTCCATTCTTCCTTCCCCAGCTGCTTTATAATAATAATAATAATAAATCTGTAGTGGAAGGAAGGCGATGATGGGATGGTCCTTGGAAAGGTTGGAGGGATGGGGTAAAAGAGATTTTGTGTGTTATGTGATTTGGCCTTTCAGCAAGCGTGCGTGAGCCTGGTAGACAGGAGCGAATGGAGACGAGTGGTTGTTATGACCTGACATGCTGTTGGAATGTGAGCAACGTAACATTTATGAAGGGATTCAGGGAAACCGGTTAGCCGGACTTGAGTCCTGGAGGTGGGAAGTACAGTGCTTGCGTTAAAAAAGAGAGGTGTTAATATGTTGCAGTTTTTATTAAACTGTAGTGTAGGCACGAGTGAATGATAATGAAAATGTTTCTTCTTTATCAGGTTACCCTGCCTTGGTGGGAAACGGCCGATGAGTTAATTAAAAATAACATAATAATTGCAATAGCAATATCAAAATAAAAATGATAATAACTTAATAATTTTTATTATTATTATTTTTATTTGTTAGTCTAGTTTCTGGGTTTTTAGTTTCAATTCTTGGCCAAGCCTCTCATCCTCCTGTAGAGGGTGACTTTATGTAGAGTTCTTGTGCATTTTCGAATCCCAATATTGTTTCTACTTCTAATGTGTCGTTTCCTATTCTACTTCACTTCTCCAATAATGTGACGCTATAGAATATTTTACGCAACAACACTAAGGGTAAACTGTATATTCAGCTCCCATTTGTACCCATGTTTTAGTAATATTTTTGGCTAACTCGTATTCCTCTGAGTTTCCAGAATGTGGGCGTTGTGTAGTTTCTTTTTGTAGCTCTTCTTCTATAGTTTCAGTACAGCAATATGAAATTCCTGAAAATTATGCAATGTTCTTGAAGTTAATAATGTGTGGGTTCACCCATGAGTCGAATAGTTAAGTTCAGATTTTAGAATGCCAATTTTGTGTGCTAATTTTGCCTACCCCGCCATGTTATTAGGTTTGTGTTTTTCTGAGAATGGGGTTATTGTGACGTAACTCGCAGATCTCATTCTATCGTCCTGTGAGTTGCTCTCTTACCATTTTCACCACTTTACATTTGCTTGGCTTGAAAATGTGTTATTTTATCATTGCATGTTTTCGTTTTCTTTACTTCTCCAACGTTTTATATTATGACTGTTTTTTATTTTCTTCTTTTCTTTCATTTAACTAGAGGGTGGTGGATGCTGGGGGGGGGGGGGAGGTGAGAGTTTTCATTAGATGGTGTCAGTGTGTAAAAAATCTTTTCAGATGTTGAGAACAGGTAGAGAAGGAAGGTCCATCGGTGGAAGTTTTTGTTGCATTGTGTGCGCCAATAGTGAGAGGAACTCATAGAGGTGGATTTTGGAGAAAGATTTATTCCTGCGAGTGCTTTCTTAGATATGCGTGGAGGTTGATGGAGCTTAGTTGGGCTTGGGTTGTGAATTAAAGGACATAGTGGCTTATGAGTGAATGGATGAGTTGACTGGGTAGGAAGGATGTCAATAAGTGTATTTTCTTAATAACACATTTGAGTATATTAGTAATGTGCTGCTAACTTGATTTACATACTTTTTTTAAAATAAAAGGTACAAAACTAGCTATATTTTCCTGCCATATTCCATCACAAAGAACAGGTTTCGTATGAAAAATTGCAAAGTCAGTCAGCCTGGGAGACTTCAACAAGGCAATGAGATATCCATAAGTATTTCACTATGGGTTCAAAGGTTGAGTGGAGGGTCGATCCTGTGGGTATCCATTTCGTGCAGGTGGTTTTGTTGTGTAATTTGAATGGTGATATTGTAGGCGTCATGAATGCGTCAATAGTCTAAAGTGTTGTGTAGATGACGGGTGTATTTAGTCAGGGGTATAGCTAGGTGGGTACGGGTGTTGGTGGGTTAAGTAAAGGGTTGAATAAGTGAGGGTATAGATAAGGGGTGTAGTATGTTCTTGGTTTGTATGTGTGTGTACTCACCTAGTTGTACTCACCTAGTTGAGGTTGCGGAGGTCGAGTCCGAGCTCCTGGCCCCGCCTCTATCACTGACCTACTAGGTCACTCTCCCTGAGCCGTGAGCTTTATCATACCTCTGCTTAAAGCTATGTATGGATCCTGCCTCCACTACATCGCTTCCCAAACTATTCCACTTACTGACTACTCTGTGGCTGAAGAAATACTTCCTAACATCCCTGTGATTCATCTGTGTCTTCAGCTTCCAACTGTGTCCCCTTGTTACTGTGTGTGTGTGTGTGTGTGTGTGTGTGTGTGTGTGTGTGTGTGTTGTGTGTGTTGTGTTGTGTGTGTTGTGTTATACTATACGTGGTTGAGGGTCGATCTCGCTTCTGGCCTGCTACGAGTTCATCTCCTGGCTTCGAGAGCTCAGTATTTGGGTACGCGCCTAATCTGGAGGTACCAGATACTCTGGCATTACCTCGAAAAGCCGCGATGAGTCCGCCTGAACGAAAACTGCCTCCCTGGATCTCTAGTTACCCTGATAATTCTTGCCTGGCTCCTTAAGGAACTTATATGTGTGATGTGTTCCGTTTGTCTGCTTGTTTTGTGTGTTTTTGTGTGTACTCACCTAGTTGAGGTTGCGGGGTCGAGTCGAGCTCTGGCCCCTCCTGTGTTTGTGTGTGTGTGTATGTTTGTGTGTGTGTGTGTGTTGTGTGTGTGTGTGTGTGTGTGTGTGTGTGTGTGTGTGTGTGTGTGTGTGTGTGTGTGGGCACACGTGAATGCACTCTTATTCCCGCTACCTAGTAATGAGTTAAGTTAACAACAATGACGATGAAAGATCCTTCCACTAATCTGTCTGGTTGAGCTACTCAGCTGGGGAGCTAGTTAGCCAGCTTCCAGGATGTGACCTCAAGTTAGTCAAGTGGGCTGAGCCGTGCTGCTCACAAACTACTGAACCTAATTGTCTCGCAGATGCTAACCGGACTTGTTACAGCTAATTGTGTATAAGATAGCCGGACCAACATCTCACGCAGGTTAGCTTTTCTTCTAAGACCCAAATATAGCTTCAGTGGGCAGCAAATTAGTTCTACAATCAACAAGCTGGTCCACAGGATTATCATCATCAGAGATAGTGATACGAGCAGAATTATTATTGATAATTCTGTGGTTCGTTTCAGGTCATCTAGTAGATCCTCAATTGGAGAAGAACGTTTCTGAATAACAAATACATATGCACATTCCTGTATCTTTACTAACCCAAAACTGTTATTATAATGTTCAGTTTTATTGTCACTCTCTTCAGAATAGGTGCCAATGTATCTGCGCCAGAATGCACAATTTCTAGCAAATGCGCACTCCAATATACATACCAAAGCATTCCCAGCTAATGACAATAACAAATACCGAAGAAAACGGAGAATGTATACAAGAGGAACTGGGCTAACTTCAGTAACTGTCACACAGGTGGAAAGAAAAGACATGATATCGAATATAGAATGGATGGGCTAAGTCTACACGGTTCTGATAAAGAAAAGAATCTAAGCCTAAGCACAACACAATGAATTTCATCGGAACTGCACAGGAGTGAGCCTGGTTATCTTAAGAACAGCATTCAGGTACTTCAACAGTCTCTCAGGAAGTATTTCAGACCTAACGTAAAATCCACAACATGAAGCTCTCTCTTGCCCAAACGTACTGAAACTCTTGGGATACTAAAGGAATTAAGTCTTGCAATATTAGAAACGAGGAGAGCCACGAAAGATATGGATTATTGTGAAAATTTAAATGGATCCAATAGAGTATACATTATAGAATAAAATCTTCTCTAATACAAAAACCTGAAGTGATTAAAATAATAAATTAACACTGGAACACCACATTTGTGTATTAGCGAAGAACATGTACTCAACATTAAAATGTTCTTCAAAAATATTGATGGTGAAATTATGAAAAAAAGCTATTTACTGTACAGCTTAAGTAACTTCAAAATATGACTCTAATATCGTGTCTGCATCTTAAACCATGCATAATGAAGGAGGAGAAAAATGTCTAAACCCGTAAAGAAATATTATATTACTTATTCTACCTGCACCACTTCTTTCGTAATTTGATGTATCTCACACAGAATTAAAAAAGAAAATATTTATTAAGAAAAACTGAAAGTACTAGAAATGAAAATTACATATAAGGTCAAAAATGGACACTACAAAATAAACAAACATTTCTTCGTTCCAACCGCAGGGAGAACAGGAGGTAATATTGTCTTATTAGGAAAGAAGCAGTTCAGAAAATATAAAATATTTTTTTCACACATTGATTCACCATAGAGCTGGGACTAGTGAGGTAGGGTGTAGGTAATCTATAAGCACTTGCTCTAGTTTTATTGCTACAAATAAAGGAATATATATATATATATATATATATATATGCTTAACAATTCGCAAACAGGCGAAATTATTTACGAACATTGTCTCAACGTCCACAGCAAGACTCGAACCTGCAAACTCTGTATCAGAGTCCACAGTACTTTACCACGGAGCCAGACCCCAGATAAGTATGGGTGCCTAGCCGAAGCTAGACGATGTTTCCCCATACCTCGGGGCACCAGGATTGTATTCAGATTTATTTCATCCTGCCACATGCACACACACACACACACACACATACACACACACACACACACACACACATACAACACACACACA
>NC_069436.1:18155967-18183467 GCF_026875155.1 Cherax quadricarinatus
AGTTTTTGGCCACCTAGCCTATACTCCGACTGTGTGTGTGTGTGTACTCACCTAGTTGAGGTTGTGGGGGTCGAGTCCGAGCTTCTGTGTGTGTACTCACCTAGTTGTACTCACCTAGTTGAGGTTGCGGGGGTCGAGTCCGAGCTCCTGGCCCCGCCTCTTCACTGATCGCTACTAGGTCACTCTCTCTGAATCGTGAGCTTTATCATACCTCTGCTTAAAGCTATGTATGGATCCTGCCTCCACTACATCGCTTCCCAAACTATTCCACTTACTGACTACTCTGTGGCTGAAGAAATACTTCCTAACATCCTTGTGATTCATCTGTGTCTTCAACTTCCAACTGTGTCCCCTTGTTACTGTGTCCAATCTCTGGAACATCCTGTCTTTGTCCACCTTGTCAATTCCTCTCAGTATTTTGTATGTCGTTATCATGTCCCCCCTATCTCTCCTGTCCTCCAGTGTCGTCAGGTTGATTTCCCTTAACCTCTCCTCGTAGGACATACCTCTTAGCTCTGGGACTAGTCTTGTTGCAAACCTTTGCACTTTCTCTAGTTTCTTTACGTACTTGGCTAGGTGTGGGTTCCAAACTGGTTCCGCATACTCCAATATGGGCCTAACGTACACGGTGTACAGGGTCCTGAACGATTCCTTATTAAGATGTCGGAGTGCTGTTCTGAGGTTTACTAGGCGCCCATATGCTGCAGCAGTTATTTGATTGATGTGCGCTTCAGGAGATGTGCCTGGTGTTATACTCACCCCAAGATCTTTTTTCTTGAGTGAGGTTTCTAGTCTCTGGCCCCCTAGACTGTACTCCGTCTGCGGTCTTCTTTGCCCTTCCCCAATCTTCATGACTTTGCACTTGGTGGGATTGAACTCCAGGAGCCAATTGCTGGACCAGGTCTGCAGCCTGTCCAGATCCCTTTGTAGTTCTGCCTGGTCTTCGATCGAGTGAATTCTTCTCATCAACTTCACGTCATCTGCAAACAGGGACATCTCAGAGTCTATTCCTTCCGTCATGTCGTTCACAAATACCAGAAACAGCACTGGTCCTAGGACTGACCCCTGTGGGACCCCGCTGGTCACAGGTGCCCACTCTGACACCTCGCCACGTACCATGACTCGCTGCTGTCTTCCTGACAAGTATTCCCTGATCCATTGTAGTGCCTTCCCTGTTATCCCTGCTTGGTCCTCCAGTTTTTGCACCAATCTCTTGTGTGGAACTGTGTCAAACGCCTTCTTGCAGTCCAAGAATATGCAATCCACCCACCCCTCTCTCTCTTGTCTTACTGCTGTCACCATGTCATAGAACTCCAGTAGGTTTGTGACACAGGATTTCCCGTCCCTGAAACCATGTTGGCTGCTGTTGATGAGATCATTCCTTTCTAGGTGTTCCACCACTCTTCTCCTGATAATCTTCTCCATGGTTTTGCATACTATACATGTCAGTGACACTGGTCTGTAGTTTAATGCTTCATGTCTGTCTCCTTTTTTAAAGATTGGGACTACATTTGCTGTCTTCCATGCCTCAGGCAATCTCCCTGTTTCGATAGATGTATTGAATATTGTTGTTAGGGGTACACATAGCGCCTCTGCTCCCTCTCTCAATACCCATGGGAGATGTTATCTGGCCCCATTGCCTTTGAGGTATCTAGCTCACTCAGAAGCCTCTTCACTTCTTCCTCGGTTGTGTGCACTGTGTCCAGCACATGGTAGTGTGCCCCACCTCTCCGTCTTTCTGGAGCCCCTTCTGTCTCCTCTGTGAACACTTCTTTGAATCTCTTGTTGAGTTCCTCACATACTTCATGGTCATTTCTTGTTGTCTCTCCTCCTTCCTTCCTTAGCCTGATTACCTGGTCCTTGACTGTTGTTTTCCTCCTGATGTGGCTGTACAACAGTTTCGGTTCAGATTTGGCTTTCGCTGCTATGTCATTTTCATATTGTCTTTGGGCCTCCCTTCTTATCTGTGCATATTCGTTTCTGGCTCTACGACTGCTCTCCTTATTCTCCTGGGTCCTTTGCCTTCTATATTTCTTCCATTCTCTAGCACACTTGATTTTTGCCTCCCTGCACCTTTGGGTAAACCATGGGCTCATCCTGGCTTTTTCATTATTCCTGTTACCCTTGGGTACAAACCTCTCCTCAGCCTCCTTGCATTTTGTTGCTACATATTCCATCATCTCATTAACTGGCTTCCCTGCCAGTTCTCTGTCCCACTGAACCCCGTTCAGGAAGTTCCTCATTCCTGTGTAGTCCCCTTTCTTGTAGTTTGGCTTCATTCGTCCTGGCCTTTCTGCTTCTCCCTCCACTTGTAGCTCTACTGTGTGTGTGTGTGTGAGTGTGTGTGTGTGTGTGCGTGCGTGCGTGTGTGTGTGTGTGTGTATGGTGTGTGTGTGTGTGTGTGTGTGTGTGTGTGTGTGTGTGTGTGCGTGCGTGCGTGTGTGTGTGCGTGCGTGTGTGTGTGTGTGTGCGTGTGTGTGTGTGTGTGTGTGTTTGCGCGCGCATGCCTTTGAACGTATATATATACATATGTGTGTGTGTGTGTCTGGGTATATTTACCTATTATGTTTGTGGAAGTGTGGAGAAAATACAATGAGTTCTTCATTTTTCTTATCAATATCATTTTCATTATTGTTATTATTATTATTATTATTATTATTATTATTATTATTATTATTATTATTATTATTATGATTATTATTATTATTATTATTATTATTATTATTATCACCTCTCTCTTTTGATCATAATTTACAAATTCACTAACATATCTCCTTAGTCATTCTTTATCAGTTTAAGCTCCTCATTCTTTTGAAACCATAAGAAATAATTTCCTCTTTTCACTCGTGACTTCAGGAAAAAAATTGGCAATCCTCTTTCCTTCCTCGTACGATCCTGACATCTCTCCTTTCGTTCATTATCTTCGCCTTGTTTCTGTTCATCGTGATGCACATAGTTATATATGTTATTTACTGCCAAATGCTGTACCCTGAGTACGTTTATCAACCAGTAGAACGCTTATCTTTGCTTACAGTGACAGATTAAGTATGCAAAAGGCTAGTAACACTGTAACACTGAATATGCATTGTTATCTTTCCCACTGTACATATATATCTTCTTAAATCATGCGTGACTTGTAGCGCTTTCATTCTACATAGGTGAATACAAATAGAAATCACTCAGCAAATGTAGATATTCGCAAATAACCCGCACATACCAGAAATTATTTTTATGACGATGTTTCAGTCTGACTTCGAGTAGTCCCTGCTCGAAGTCATACTGAAACGTCGTCATAAAGCTTCCTTCTCCTATTTGCGTATTATTTGTGTATTGTTCCAGTCACGGTATTGTGCCTTTGTGTTCTTTTTAAGATAGAGGAACAAGCCCCTTTTATCTTGCACTGAATAACCCACATGGCCTTAGCACTAAACATAAATATACTACTACTGCTACTACTACTACTACTACTACTAGTAATAACAACAATACTACTACTACTACTACTACTACTAATAATAATAATAATATTATTATTATTATTATTATTATTATTATTATTATTATTATTATATTTTCTCATTCTACCAGTAAAGTGATTTTATTTTCATATCTTGGGAACCATTTTATCCTCTTTCTGTCTACCCTGTTTGTGCATATCCTATTAGGTTTTTATTATGAGAGCTGAGACGACTTAATGTCTTCAGTTCTGCTAACTTGCTTGGAAAGTCTGGGATATTTCAATGGTTCAGTGCTATTAGGTGTTGTTATGAGAATTGAGACTTCATTTTTTATATCATTGGAGGAATGGGAAGAATGGGGAGAGGAAGCACTGTGGCAGGTTAGAGAATTTAAGAAAGGTTGTAGGTAAAGAGGAAAAGAGAGTCAAGAAAGGCCTGACCACTTCTTCATGACTTCAGTACTATTAGGTTCTCATTAGAAGAGTTGAATCTGTTGGTTTTGACAAATAAGACAGCACGTTCCTTTACAAGCTGAAACTCTTTCAGTAATTAAGTTTTACAGTTTAAGATATCTCACAACACTGATCTGATACTCTAGTGACAAACTATAGTTTGCCAAAATACCAATAATAACATTACCATACTGAAACAATTTATAAAAGCCACACTTGTTGGAGAAGGAACTTTGGAGTATGTTTCGGTCTGTCATGGACTGTTGACAGTGGTATATTGATCATGGTCCAAGACGAATGAAACGAGTGTCTCTTCAAACAATAAAAAAAATCTGTAGTATGATTCGAGTCATGTCTGCGAGTGTGAGAAACCGCCCTTACACAGATGCAACACTTAACTGTGTTCCGCACACCTAATATACCTGTACTTCTGTTCTTACTGCCACGCTGGAGAATGTAACTATCAATGTAAATAAGTTAGGTAAAAGGACACATTTGTAACTAATTTGGCATTTTATTGTAGCAACGTTTCCAGGAGCTCCTGGAGAGCGAAACGTTGCCAAAATAAAATATCACATTAGTTTAGCATGTGTCCTTTTACCTATTATATTGTCGGTAATTCTACTATCATTATTACAGTGTGAATAAAACACAATGCGGGTTATGGCATTTTACTGCGAAAACGTGCCATCCACAACTGTCTTATTTACATACTGGCGGTACACCTACTTTTGTGTTACCTTAATCAACAGTGTCTGATAATGCCTTATTCTCGAGGTACAACTGCTGTCTTATCCATTCTGCATTTTGTGAGTAATTCATATGTTTAGAGCCCTTCTCCTGCCTCCTCCTCTTCCAACTTTTTCTCCACCACACCTTCTACTCCTAGGCTTCCCCATCCTCCTATGCATCTCTCATGAGCAAATCGTAGAAGCTGTGTAGGTTTATTAGTGTCTTTTTCCTAAAGACAATTTCTCTTCTCTATTTCTATAATACGTATCCTCCTCCTACTCTCACCTTTTACTTTGGATATCCTCTTCCTCCTCCTCCTCCTCCTCCTCCTCCTCCTCCTTCTTCTCCTTATTCAACTCCTGCTCATTCGTCTCTACCCTGCGTGTCCAGCGCCTGATATTACCACCTCTCTCTCTCACCCTCTTTTTTAACATTCAATAAATCTTCAAAATTCTCCTTCCACCTCTTTCTCTCTCTCTGTCTCTCTCTCTGTCCCTCTGTATGTCTGTCGTCTGTCTGTCTGTCTGTCCTCTCTCTCTCTCTCTCTCTCTCTCTCTCTCTCTCTCTCTCTCTCTCCTCTCTCTCTCTCTCTCTCTCTCTCTCTCTCTCTCTCTCTCTCTCTCTCTCTCTCTCTCTCTCTCTCTCTTTCCCCCTCTGACAGAGAACCTCCATTTCCCCTTCTTTATTTATTCATCTACCTCGGACTTCCTCGCCTTTTTAAGGTCTTCGTCTTCGCCTTACTCGCTGTTATGTTGACTTTCCTCACTTTCTTCTTGTTTCTACCATTATTTGCCTTCACTTTCCGAGATTTTTTTGACATTCTCTCTTACTTTTTATACCTTTTATCATACTTTCTTCTTTCTCCTGTCGTTGTCCTTTCTGTCTTTCTATGAAAAAATCGTAATTTAGACATTTTATTTATAATCGTAGGAGAGGTAAAGTGTCTCTTGAGGGAAGGGGGAGGGTCATAATCATATTTGATCCAAGGAAAGGGAGTTTCGCTCCAATTCTTTGGATCAAAAGCACTTCAGGATCATCATAATATTCACACTATGGCTATTTTAATGTGGCTGACTGAAGCGAGAAACAGGTCAAGTGTTTGCAAAAGAAGGACCAGATTAACATGGCTGTGATGACTTTACAGCCTTGTTGGCTGCGAGCAGCAACAGTCTGATTAGACAGTCAACAGTGGCATCTGGCTTCAAGTCCAACTGTGAGACCGAAATATTTCTCAGAACTACATACTGGAGTATGACAAGTAACAAGTTAGCAGAAGAATATTGTTTAATTCATGGATAAAAGTTGAAAAAAAAACGTATTGTCTAATAGAACCTAGGGAATGGCAGGTAATTAGGTTTGATCCAAGGAAAAGACGAGGGTAGTTCCATTTTTTATTGATTCAAGACCTTTTCTCCGGAACGAAGACAGGCTTTGATGAGTACTGAAAAGGAAGGAGGTGAGGTGTTGTTCTTCAGAGTGTCCCAGAGCATAATCTCTGGCATCGTTGACTACACAATTTCTCTTGAAGTTATGTTTTAATCTGATAACGTTACATGAGACACACGGCTTTCAGATTACAGAAGCTTTCAGTACATGGCCGAGGGACATATACCAACGCCAACTTAAATACAAGAGTTTGTTAAAGGTGTCTGAAAGAGGAATGAACAAATAACGGGATTATTATTATTATTATTATTATTATTATTATTATTATTATTATCATTATTATTATTATTATTATTATTATTATTATTATTATTATTATTATTATCATTATTATTATCATTGTATTTATTATTATTATTATTGTAATTATTATCATTGTAATTATTATTATTATTATTAAATTATTATTGTTGTTACGCTGCTGTTGTTGTTGCTGTTATTTTATTATTAAATTTTTAATAATAAAATAAGTTTTTGTATTTTTATTATTAGAAGTTGCAGTAATAGTATTTTCATGGCAATGCTTTAAAACCGTAGGAAATGTGAAGGTCTCAGTGAAATTGATGTAATGAAGTTTGATACATGATAGGGGAGGGAACCCAAATTTCCTGAATCAAAAATTTCACCAGCACCAAGCTTCCCCCCCCCCCTTCCTTGCCTTGAAGGGGCGAACATATGAGGATAAGATGGGTAGAATGAAGAATCTACTTTCAAAGTGAGGATGTAAAAAGCTGTTGAAAGTGCGAAGCGTCTGTGGAAAGTTTTCAGCGAGGGATCAAGACCAAAGCACTACGGAGGGTGAACGGTGATGAAAGGGTCACAGATTACCCTGGAATTTACAGAAATGTAAGAAAACAGGAAACAAAAGTGCGGAGAGAGATTTGCTGGTGTGACAGAGAAGTGTGTGTGTGTGTGTGTTGTATTGCAGGAGTAAGAGGAAACATTGTGTTTGATGCTACAGAAGAATATGAAAACAGAATTATTATGTGTATCACTTCAAGATAGTGTAACATTAAAAAGAACAATATGCAGGACCCTGCAGGAATGGGAGGCAGCAGTGTGTGTGGTGCTACGCGAAAGATACAACATTCTATGTGAAAATAATAAAAGCAGTTTATGCGCCATATTAAGAGAGAGAGAGAGAGAGAGAGAGAGAGAGAGAGAGAGAGAGAGAGAGAGAGAGAGAGAGAGAGAGAGCATAACATCAGACGGAAGCTTGTAGGGAACTACAGGAATGGAAGAGAATAGTGTGTGTTGTCATATATAGGAGAACTTTGTGAATAGTTCATTATCAAAAGGAATATTGTGAGATCATCTGTTTGTAGCTAAGAGTAAAACTCATTTAGAATCTCCTGTAGGTGTTTAATCTAACGTATATATTTTAATAAATCTGAAGAAGTTATATCCTCCTCCAGTTTGGAAAAAACGATTTGTTACTCTTTTTCTCATTTAGCAACTATACTTCTTTGTCACAGTTATTGATGGTGTTCTGAGCCCGTGTTTCTTCTTTAGTCATCTCTGTTGACCTAATATTCAGATAGCATATTCCCCTCGTATCCTCGTATTGGCTAACTACGGCAATTTAGTTTTTTCCACATATTTTTTTTTTTTAGCTTCGGGAGACATCTTAATCTATATATTTCAATTTGTCTTTATGTGGTAACAACTATTTTTTTAGCATTTTCCCATGTGTATATATATATATATATATATATATATATATATATATATATATATATATATATATATATATTATATATATATATATATATATATATATATATATATATATGCCGTGCCGAATAGGCAAAACTGGTCAATTACCAAGATCTCATCAAAAATTCAGTCCATTCTAAAATTATCTTTTATACGTTTAAAGATATTTTTTTTCATTTATGTTATTGTAATAATTAATAATTTTGTTACATAAGAACCTTAGAAAACTTACCTAACGTTAATATAACAAGCGCAATTTAATTTAGCCTAATCCAACTAAATATATTTTAGATCAGTTTGCAATAATTTAATAATAAACAAACACAATAAAATATATTTTTTTCGTTAGGTTCAGAATGATTTTTCCGAAATTATTGCTTACCTTATTCTGAAAGAAGAGCATTGCTATTTAAGCCAAAATCGCAAGTTTTACCTATTCACCACGACATATATATATTCTAGCAAATTAATTTGTTACTACCTGGTTTATTCGATTTCCTAATGATAATTTTTTTTAATGATTCCTAGAATATTCTCTCTCTCTTTGTCTGATGCATCACATATTTGATCACACTGTCTGTATTCTTGATTCTGCCTGTTATTAATTTATCACATTTTATTTTATATGACACGAAAATTAATTAAATTCATAATTCATTTGGCATTTCATTTCTTTAACTACTTAAATTCTTCTTGGAGGGATTTACAGCCATTTTTTTTTTTTACGTATTATACAGCTTCCTGCATTATTATCAAACTTATTTCAGCAGCTTTTGTTTCTTATAGTAGGTCATTTATATAAATATAAAACAAAATTGGGCAATAACTTTATTGTGACATTCCACTTGTGATCTTTCTCAATGATGTTTTTTTTTTTTTGTGGCACACACCAGGATTGTTCAGTATGTGAGGAGATGAAACAGAAGATAGTAACACTAAAGGGTTCAGTTCGTGGTAACGAATGTCATTTCAAAGAACTCCGAGGTCTTAGGAAGACACTTATAATGACGGTAGTAAAAAACTACCGATTCAGTCTTTATATAGTAAGATGAAAAGTATCAAAGTATAATGCATTTGATAAGGGAAAGAAAGTAACCCCTGAAGTAGCTGAACGAGCAGAGAGAATGAATGAAGAGACGCTGCGTGAGAGAATATATAATAACATAGTAAGGGGAAGGTTGAAGAAGAGGGGGAGAGAACGTTTGATGTGAAGGACGGAGTGAAGAGGGAGCTTCCTAAATTGTATGGTGAAGTGATCCTGGCCAGAGTGTGTTGAATGTTCACCCATCTTCCCCTGCACATACCTGTGATATCTTCACCGGTACACACTGCACATTCCTCAGATACCTCCTCCCTTCACCCCCATCACATACCACTAATGGCCTTCCCCTCCACATACATTCTGAACCTCATCACTTCACCAACCAGCAGAAAATAGATCATAGAGAGTAACGAGACACACATTAGCGTAGCAACACTGAACAGGATAATAACTTACATCATATACATGAGAAAGGAAGATAGCAGAACACCTTCCTGTCCACACTGAGATGATTTGTAGATTGTTAATTACAATCCGTCTACTTTTTTTTCCCTAGATGGCTGAAGAGAGGAAAGCGTAGCAGAAGTCTCTCCCTCTCACTCCACTTCTTTTAGAACACTGTAGGTCTGAAACAGTGAATAGGAGAATACAATGCTAAATTTATAAATATATATATATATATATATATATATATATATAATATATATATATAAATTAGACAGAACATTTGGTAAGAAAGACAAAAGCTGAAGGAATGTATAAATTACAACTATCATTTCTGCAAGAGTACACGCAAACTGCTACTACTCATGATACTTCATTGTCAGCCGCAGCCCTATATCTACCTATCATTAATACGTACACATAATTCTACTGTATTTCTGGTTGACCTTATCCATCCGGACATTCTGTTTAATTTCGGAATTAACGTTAGGGTGCAGATGGCTACCTCAGTGCAATAACTACTCAGCAATGTAGTGTGAGTAGCCATTCTGTAACAGTAACTAAAAGAATCAAATATTTTCAGAGACAAAGCCCTATTGGTTCTTAAAAATAGTAACGTTCTATCAACTTCTATACATGGGTTCTGGCAGGAATGCATCTATTCTTGTCACTTCCCCAGGCAGCAAACTTGTTGAGTTAAGAATTAACTGTTAACAGGACGTCAACATTAGTAATTGAAATGTTTGCCATTTCCATTGCATTAAAGTTAATTTATCCTAGTAAGCCTGACTCTATCATTACTGATTCTGGGTCATCACTGGTTTCATTTAGCTTAAGTAATGAGCAACAAAATGTTCATTGTTGAAGCCAGATATTAAAAATAAAGAGAAATTAAAAACTACATTTCTTACGGATTTCATCACATTGAATTAGTCCTACATGACAAAGCTGCAAGATTAGACAAAAAAAAAAGTACACTGAAGGAAGAAGCAGATTGTAACCTTTGTCTACCTGTGTCAAGTATTACAAAAAATATTAGGAGAGAAGTATATAATGAATCTGTTATGAAGAATATGGTTATAAGCCAAATAGATCTATAACTCACTATGACATGATGAAAGTAGAAATAAATTATGGAGAAACTTACAATGTAAACAGACTGACTTATTTTGTAGCAACCAGGGTAAAACTCGATTACAATTACTTCGGTCAGTTTGACATGTAACGAAAATCAAACTGAATGGAAAGTACGTGGTTAACATTATGGTCACTTGACTCTTGACTCTTCACATATTGAGGAATATAAAAATAATGACTATTTGGTATGTCACGAAAAATTATATTAACAATAAAGAAACTAAACTTAAAAGTCAAATATTCTAAATATGCTTCTAACAGATGAAATATAAATTTTAAATATATATATCCAGATATACTTTAATTAATCCACAAGGCCTTTTGTGTATCCATACGTTCTTGCGTTACTGTCTACAGGATGGAGATTAAGTACGCAACAAACGAGCCACTTCAACAGCAAAACCCAAATCAAATCAGCTTCAGGGGAAAGATTATTCCGGTGTTCCACGGCTAGAGTTTGCCAAACAGTCTTACCCACTTTTTAGCATCACACATCACTGTTTCGTATTACTGTATCACTTTTCTTTTCTGAGTGAAAGAGTTGAGTACCTCAAATCTTTTTTCATATGAATTGTTTCTTAATGAACATGTGGTTTTCTTTCCTCTCAGTCTCATTTCAGTCCTATCTTTTAAGTAATTAGTGAAACAAAATAAGACAATATATTCAGTGTTGGGTCTGGTAGAAAGTATTACACAGTTTTAGAGTTATATAGTGTATTTGTGCAGGAAAGTTTTTTCTTCCTCTAGTAATAAGATATTGTTTATTATATTTGAAGGTAATGAGTATAAATATACATACATGCATACATACATACATACATACATACATACATACATACATACATACATACATACATGCATACATACATACATACATACATACATACATACATACATACATACATACATACATACACATACTCGTGTGTGAGTAATCAGACATCATAAAATCCCCAGTTTTGCTGCAGTGAAATAAAGAGAAAAAAGGCACCATCAGGCTCTCTTATTTACAGTTTTGAACCCTCTCCAAAATCAGAGGAAGCCGAGTGAAAATTTTATGAAAGTGAAACTGTAGGGTGAGTTGATTCTGGAGGGGTTAGCATAAGTCCTGCCGGCGCGGGTAAAGCTATCAGCTAAATTCACCAGCTCAGTTCACTGAATCTTTGATAACAGGGCTGCCAGCATCACTGCCTCCACTGCTGCATCTCCCGCGACACGTGGTGGACACAGGAAAAGGGGGAGGAGGAGGAGGAGGAGGAGGAGATACATACATGGGGACACTGGGAGAGGGGACCTAGCAATACGCCTGAGGAGATTACATGGACGAAGGTAATTGGAAACCGTGGCTTAGATGGGTGTTGTATGGCTTAAATGATTGATGTATGGCTTAGATGGTTGATGAATGGCTTACATGGTTGATGTATGGCTTAGATAGGTGTTGCATAGCTTAAATGATTGATGTATGGCCTAAATGCTTGATGCATGGCTTTAATGCTTGATAAGTGGCTTAGATGGTTGATGTATATGTCAAATGTTTGATGAATATTTTTTGTATTACTTAGATGGTTGATGTATGGCTTAGACTGTTGATGTATGGATTTTATAGTTGATGTTTGACAGTTGATTATGCCTCGAATGGTTGATGTATTTCTTAAATGGGTGATGCATGGGTTTGATAGATGATGCGTAGATTTCATGGTTGATGTATGGCTTAGAGATATGATGTATAGATTTGATAATTGATGCATAGCTTAGATAACTCCAAATTCTTGGATTCGTAACCCTTCATGAGCATCAAGACACCAACATACCTTCAGTGGCACTGTATCTTCAATATTCTTAAAAATCCCTTTAAATATTTTTTCCAGATGTCTCCATAACTTTTTAAACTTTATAGCGATTAAACCATATACAATGAATAATAATAAAAAATATTTAATAATAAATGCTCATACAATGCAGGAGAATCAGCATTCATTAAGCATAATTGTGTTTATCAATAATGTAAGCCAGATTTAGAGGAATTATATATAGCAGTAAATTTACAGCTGTCAATATGTGATTAGCCATATTAGTTGTTGTTGATGTTGTGTGACAGGACAATGATAAGTCTTTTATCGCGTCAGTCTGTGATGCTTCTCTCATTATTGTTAGCGAGAACAGTTAGTGATGTCAGCTAATGAGACCTGATAATGAAGTTAGGTTGATGAGGTCATTTCATAAGATCAGGTTATGTTGTTTGGTTATTAGCAGCGAACAGGTGATTGAAAAGATCAGCGAATGACGTTGGGTTATGAGCAATGGTGAGATCATGTAATAAGATCAGGGTATGATGTTTGGCAATAAGCAGTGAGGTCAGTCTTATACCCCTTAAAGAATGTCTTATCATTTCACGTACACTTTTTAAATTACACCAAAGTGGTTGAGCCACTTACCTTTTATATCCTACCTCTCTCCCCCCTCCCACCCTTTTCCAAAATTTTTATCCTTACCCATCCTTCTTCCTTACCCATCTCACCAAAGCTCTGGTCTGGACAAGAACAAGAACAAGTGAGGTCAGTTATCGAGATCATTAAGTAGGTTACTTAATGAGGCCGAAAACGGGATCATGATGTCAAGGAATAAGATCACGTAATGATATTAGGTAATGAATATAAGTCAAATTACTTATTGAATTCATAAATAGGGTTGATTAACCAGATCACTAAATGATGTTAGGTAAATAACAGTTAATGAGGCCAGAAAATAAAGTCGGAGAATGAAGTCAAGTAATTAGAGAAGTTAATTAAATAAAGCAAAGATATCGGATAATGAAATCAATTAAAATAGAAAGTCAATAAAGTCACTGATATTAAAAAATATAGTCAATAAGGAAGTTTTTCATTCAGATGTATAATTTTGTTAATGACTCCAAGACTGCCGCACATTGCGTTTTGCATACACACCACACACACAACACACACACACACACACACACACACACACACACACACACACACACACACACACACACACACACACAACCTGACGACACTGGAGGACAGGAGAAATGGGGGAGGACATGATAAGGGCATACAAAATACTGAGAGGAATTGACAAGGTGGACAGATGTTCCAGAGATGGGACACAGCAACACAGATGAATCACAGGGATGTTAGGAAGTATTTCTTCAGCCACAGAGTAGTCACGAAGTGGAATAGTTTGGGAAGCGATGTAATGGAGGCAGGTTTCATACATAGCTTTAAGCAGAGGTATGATAAAGGTCACGGTTCAGGGAGAGTGACCTAGTAGCGACCAGTGAATAGGCGCAGCCAGGAGCTTGGAATCGACCCCTGCAACCTCAACTAGGTAAGTACAATTAGGTGAGTAACACACACACACACACACACACACACATCACGAGAACCAAGGACTCCAGGTACTAATAACAGCAAAAATTAGCTTCTCCACAGTTGAACAGTCCTGTTTTACGTTACTGCATTTGGTTATTGCCCATAGATTCTAATTTGGATCAGGCCAAAACAGTTTCCAGCCCAATTTAGAATGCTAACCCACTCTTTTCGAAGAATGCCAGCATTTTTCTTGAAGTGTGGCATGGAGCAAGATCATTCTGGAAAATGACTTCTCCATCAGGATCGTCTCTGTCTATAATGGGAAGCAAATTAGTTGCCAGGATTGCCTTGTATTTGTTACTGTTCATCGCTCTCTACACTCACGCCATCCATGGCCTTTAGCAGTATAACTACCCCAAAACATCCTAGGTAAGTGTCTTGGTGCTTGTTGAATGTGTGCATTCCGATAAGGTTCAGCATTCCTCCGTCTCGCTACCACTGATCTGTACTCATGTACTTCAAAATGCGCTTCATCTGAAAATATAACATTTGTCGTCCACCCTTCATGATCGAGTGCCCACGCAGCCTTTTTTCTTAATAGCAAGAGTCAATAATTGTTTCTTTACCGGGTTTCTAGCAGTTCTGCCAATTTCAATGTGCCGTCGTTGAACAGTTTAAGAAACAACATTTACGCTAGCTGGAAACAAATCTCTCTGTAGATTTTCGCTTGCTTTCTTGGGATCCTTTCTTATGATAACCTTGTCATCGTGAGGTGTTGTCATGCGTTTTCTTCCTCGACGCAGCTCTCCACAATCACCAGTGTCGTTAGCTTTCTTCAGAATCCGACCAACAGTTAACTTTGCTAGGCTCAAATTTTTGGCGATCTGTCCAATACTCAAATCAGCAAATCAGCATGTTTTCTAAGAGCTTCTTAGCTGAAACATCCATCATGAATTTCAGCAGTATTCATGAAATAAAGGGGAGAATTTGGCGAAACCACTTTCACACAAGGAGCACGCTTGCAGGAATAGCCTTACAGAGTAACAGCTTTTGTAGGAAATATTAAAAGGGTATTCAATACCGACATAGTGGTAAGACACATGTGCAACAGTTAGGTATCTTAATTCCGAAACGTTTCAGAATTAAGATTTCTAACTGTTGCACATGTCTCTTGCAGCTCTTGTAGCACTGATGAGAGTCGCAGGGTAACACCATAGCTACATGGTTGCCAGAAGTCGGTAGCAAACACTTCTGAAAAGAAGAGAACCCAAACTACATCAAGCCGGAGACTAAGACATATGAAACAATCACAAAATTTACTTATGTCCCAATGAATTTGCACACTACTGTGTGTGTGTGTATATATATATATAAATATATATATAATATATATATATATATATATATATATATAATATATATATATATATATATATATATATATATATATAATTCATACATACATATATATGCACATAGAACCATCTGGTGAGAGGCAGGGCGAGGTGAGGTCAGTTCACGTCAGCTTCCCGTAATTCTGGAGATGATGACCACCTTTGGCTTCAGGCCGACTCCAAAATGGGTTTTCATCATACGAGGGCTGCTGTCCGCGTGAATATTCATACGGGGTGGCTGTTTACCGTATGACTGAGTCGCCTCCTGCCGCCACCAGAACACATACTCTCTCGAAATAACCTATTTTCCTTGAGGGTATTAATCTACGAATTCAAATCAAGTACTAGGTGTGGTAGAGCACACCCGAGGCTACTCCTACAAGAGTTGGTTATTCTCATCACTCCAGGTGAGACTGTTTCTCATTCTATTTCTCTCTCTCTCTCTCTTTTCTCTCTCTCTCTCTCTCTCTCTCTCTCTCTCTCTCTCTCTCTCTCTCTCTCTCNTCTCTCTCTCTCTCTCTCTCTATCTATCTATCTATCTATCTATGTATCTATCTATCTATCTTATCTTTCTCCCTCTCTCTCTCTCTCTCTCTCTCTCTCTCTCTCTCTCTCTCTCTTCTGAATGTTATTTTAAACGATAACAGGAAAATGGAGGAACTGGCCGAGTTAAAGTTAGTGAAAGACCTTGGAGTAGTCATCAGTAATGTCTTCATTTTAACAGTGCTAGAAATTACGAACATTAAACACTAGAAATAACACTCTCCTTATTTCATTAGTTTGACTGAACACTGAATACACAGTGCAAAGTCTGGTTCAATAATTACACACAAGGAGTGGATAAAGCAAGACTAAGTAGAAGAGAAACTTGTTTAAACTTGCTTTCTCCTAGCGAAGTGGAAACTACGTGAGGAACTACTATACAAGTACAAAATATTGTTGGAATATTATACCTCTTAACACAAGAGATATTTTATTTATAATGAAATTCTAAAGAGAAAAGTGAATGAATAAAATTTGGTTAGGAGAAATAGGAAAATTTCTCATGATGTTAGAGCTAGTCACATAATGACCGACACAGTAGACTTTTTGGCTAAGACTTTCCGCTGGCTTACATGTTCATCTGCGAAAAGGATATCAATAACACACGATGTAAGCTAATTCATTTTCCATCCCATTCATAAGAGAAGGGTTTGCACACAGTAATATCTTAGGAGTAGACGTAATAAACGTTACCAAGAAATTTTTATCCAACAGTAACGGAGCAGTGAACCAAATATCCATCAGATATTATTAGTGTAACAAAACATAGACTTTCAAAATACGGATTGATATCAGTTTTGAAACCATCATCTTAATTAATACAATTTCCGTGCCCATTTTCAAGAGTTTATCACTCTAGATATGTATGAACTAAGAGCACCATTTACCCTATATGTGTACATGGTGCATGAATACCGATATGTATGAACGACTCAGAAATAGTACTAGGACATTTATTAAAGAGATGTTTTGCTTGCTAGTATATATAAGCCATTTTAACCAGGCTTATATTAGGGATTAAAGCATCCTTGATTGGTGGTGAATAGGTAATAAGCAGCCTTAATGATTCTGTGTAGTGTTAATAGTCATTAAGCCCAATTAATCAACCAAATGGTTGTAGCAGCAGTGCTGGCATTAGTAAAACTACTCCCATCCTTATTTCTACCTTTATTATTCCTTCCCTCACCTCCTATTCCTACATGTCTTTGCTTACGTTACTTCTTAAGAACATAAGAACGAAGGAACACTGCAGAAGGCCTACTGGCCCATGCGAAGCAGGTCCAAGTCTCCTACCGGCTTAAGCCAATGCACCCAACCTAGTCAGGTCAGGTCACATTGACTTAAGGGAGGAACACGGCAACCGACCTGGTAGCACAAGCTATCAGGTCTAACTCACACCCACCCACATCTACTCATGTATTTATCCAACCTGTTTTTAAAGCTACACAACGTTCTGCCTTTTATAACGGTTACTTGGGAGTTTGTTCCACTCATTCACAACTCTATTACCAAACCAGTACTTTCCCCATATCCTTCCTGAATCTGAATTTTTTCCAACTTAAACCATTGCTGCGAGTCCTGTCTAGGCTAGATATTTTCAGCACACTATTTACATCCCCTTTATTTTTTCCTGTCTTCCATTTTATACACCTCAATCATATCCCCCCTAATTCTACGTCTTTCTGAGAGTGCAGTTTCAGGGCCCTTAGTCTATCCTCATAGGGAAGGTTTCTGATACATGGGATCAACTTTGTCATCCTCCTTTGTACATTTTCAGAGAATTTATATCCATTCTGTGATACGGTGACCAAAACTGTGCAGATAATCTAAAAGAGGCCTAACCAAGGATGTATAAAAGTTGAAGAACAAACCTGAGGACTCCTATTATTTATGCTTCTTGATATGAAGCCAAGGATTCTATTAGCTTTTGCGAACACTTATGCACTGTTGTCTTTTGGTTTCAGATTACTGCTAACCAGAACTCCAAAACCTTTTTCGCAATCCGTAATATTAAGATCTACATTATTAGTTTATATGTGGCATGGTTATTGCCCTGTCCAACATTTAGAACTTTGCATTTGTCTATATTAAACTGCATCTGCCACTTCTC
The DNA here is from genome assembly GCF_026875155.1 of Cherax quadricarinatus. Lineage (NCBI taxonomy): Eukaryota > Metazoa > Arthropoda > Malacostraca > Decapoda > Parastacidae > Cherax > Cherax quadricarinatus. Next base: position 18,173,774 of record NC_069436.1, read on the forward strand.
CGACCACTGCATCAGTCTATTCAAATCTTCCTGGAGTGCTCGAATGTCCTCGTCAGAATGAATTCGACGGCCTATTTTGGTGTCATCGGCAAACTTGCCGATGTCGCTCTTTATGCCCTCATCTATGTCGTTTATGTAGATTGTGAACAGCAGGGGGCCCAACACTGACCCTGTGGAACACCGCTCGTGACGCTTCCCCACTCTGATTTCTCCCCATTTATGCAAACTCTCTGCTGCCTATTTGTCAACCATGCCTCTATCCAGGAAAAAATTTCTCCTCCTATTCCATGTGCTTTAATTTTCCTCAATAGTCTCTGATGTGGGACCCTGTAAAAAGCCTTACTGAAGTCCATATACACAATATCATATTCATTACCATGATCTACCTCCTCAAATACCTTAGTGAAAAAAGTTAATTAATTCGTAAGGCAGGAACCCCCCTTTGTAAAACCATGCTGAAAATTATTTTTAATTTATGTTTTTTTTTAAGGTGGTACGAACTGCCTCGGAATTTTTGATTCCATAAATTTTCCCCACTATGGAGTTAGGCTTATTGGTCTTAGTTCGAAAAAGGGGACCTGTCACCTTTTTGAAAATGGTATCACTTTCCCATTTTCCACTTTCGGCACCATGCCAGTTTGTATGATATTTTTAAAAAGATTACCCAAGGTGTGCTAAGCTCCTCTTTACATTCCTTAGAACCCCCTTGATACAGTTTTACGGGGCTGGGGGATTTGTTAGGTTTTAATTTTCTATTTTCCCAAGGACCCTTTCACTTTGACCCCCAAACGTGCACAGTTTATTACGTTGTTTACAAAATTTTCATTAATGGAATATCGTGGGATCCTCCTTGAAAAAATGGGGGAAACATGTGTTAAAAATTCTAACATTTTTCCCTTTTCATGTCATGAGCTGACCCCAGGAAATTTTGATGGGCATCTTGTCCCTGATCTTACTTCTGTATACCCGAAAAAATCTTTTGGGTTAGTCTTCGTTCTCTTGCAAAATTTAATCATAATCTCTTTTTGCTTTTCTAATTTCCCTTTTTTATTTCTCTCTTTAATGAAAATATCGATTTTTTTAATTCCCCTTTTTCCCCTTTTTTTTTGCCTATAATTCTCTTTTGACCAACAGTATTTTAAAACTATTTTTTCCATTTGGATCTTTTTGTTTTATCTGATTTCCCTATTTGGAACATAATTTGATGACGCTGAATTCCCTGGAAAAGCATCATATCGGCAACCACAACCTCCTGACCTTTTGTCAGGTCATTCCGTTCAGCCCACCTAAAATTTTTCAGTCCTATGAAAAACGCCCAAACGAAAATCAGGAGGAAACTTGATTTCCTTATTTGGGGAATTTCCCTGATTAAAATTAAAAATGAGTGATTTGTGTCACTTTCCCCCAAACTCTCATTAACCTCAAGATTTTTTAATTAGTGTTTCCCCACTGGGAAGAACCCGTCAAGGAGGTTATTTCCCCTAGTTGGGGTTTTCCAAATGTTTTAAAAAACAACTGGGGAAAATCCCTCTCTAAAAATTTTCCCGTCCCAAAATTTCTCCAGTCAAACTGCAAAAGTTTAAAACCCCTTTGCAAACATTTTCGTATTAGATGCCCCTTTCGAATTTGTCCCAAGAAGTTTATGCACTCCTATCAAAATTTTGGGGCCTGTAAATCCACCCAAAAATTGTTTTTTCGGCCCCCGAAAGCTTAACCCAAAAAATTTTGTGGTGACGTTTAATTTAATATTTTTCTAAAACAACAAAATTTAAATTGTCTCTGACAACCTCGTATCCACCACCTTTCCTGTTTACCCTTCAGTTTGGGGAAAAATTTTAGCCTTGTATGTGACTTCGGGGCATCTCTCTATCTTTCAGATTGAGCCAGGTCTCTGTTATAGCAAAAAATTCTATGTTTTCCCGCACTTGCAATTTAAACTTAGCTATTTTCTTATTTCTTACACTCGCTATTAGTTAGTAAAACCTTAGGGGGATAGTCCCTTGCTGCCTCGCTGTCCCTTTGTTTGCTGCCTATCTATTGTCTTTATAATTCAGTTAAATCCCTTTTATACTTTTTACTTTTTCCAACCCAAGTGTTGCAACGCTTTTTTTCCCACACACCCCAAACCTTATTTTCCCCATCAGTTTAAAATCTTTGGCATTTCCCAAATCCCTTCTCAATCGACCCTGCAAGTCCCTACCCCCCCACCCCCAGAGAGATGTCCCCCCCCTTGCATACTTCAGTTTGCCATAAAATTTGTTCCAGTTGTCAATGAAGGGATTGAAAGTTTCCTTGCAGTATTGTTACCCCAGAAATTTACACAATTTCCCCTAAAACCCAATCATTTCCTACCCCCCTTTGGGAAAGATGCTACAATTTGGGATCCCCCCCCTTAGATTAATGAAATCTATAGTGACCTGTACTTTTTTCAGCTCTTCTCTCTCCCCTTCCCAATACTTTTCCCCCACATGAGACAGATAAGGGCTTGTTCCCATTCCTGCATGATATTATCCAGCCTGTTGACAATATCCCCAAACCAGCCCCCAAAACCCACACTCTATCTCTCATCTTTTATTCCTATTCAAAAAGCACGGTCAATTATCTTACCTGAGAGTCACAACCAAAAGAATGCGCTTACCTCCATTCAGGGGCAATCCCCCTTCCTTAAACGGGCCATGAATACATTACCCTGAAGAACAGAAAAGCGTTTTCCCTACCTTCAGATCTTCACTCTTAACTTCCCTTACTCTGATGGCCTCCCTTACGTAAACCACTCGCCATTGTAGCAGGTGCGGACTGACCTCATGCGGGAGCCGTTTCTACCTCCCCAACACAGCCCCCCTCACAGCGAGAGACAGACTGCCCCTCACGCTAGAACTTCATTCTCCCAAATCCAGCACCTCACACTTCTCCAACCATGAGGGGACCTTCAGCCTCCCAATCTCCCCCCTGGAGAGCAAGACCTCCTCCTTCAACTCTCCACCTCAATTTTTAAAAAAAACTGAGAAGCAAGCCATGCTTTGTAACCGCCCGCAATCCCCCCCCTAACCCCTCCTTATCTTCCTACGTTTTCCATTCTCCAAATTTTAATCCCCATCCCCTCTTCTTATGAACCTTCAATTAATTTCTCATCTGTCCCTACACTTCGTTTCCTTCTTAACTTTTCCCACATCTTTCTAGATTGTTATTCTCTCTCTCTCTAGAACTTATTTCTCTACACTTCGTCTCGTCTTTCGCTACCTCAACTTCCCTTTCTTACTCCCTACTCTCTTTTATTCTCCCTGCCCTCTTCTCAAGTCTACTATGTCTTTCTTGCCTCTCCTTCCTGTTTCCCTGTTCTTCAGATTTTTACCCCTCTCTTCTCTTACTCGTTCTCTTCCCTTCTCTCACCCATTAAATCTTCTGCCTCTCACCTTCCTTCTAATCTCTTTTCCCTCTCCAGTGCCTCCAACCTTCTCTTCTTGCCTCTAACCCTTTTTTTCCCTGCCTCCCACTCCGCCTCTCCTAAATCTCACCTTCTGTTCCGTGTCCCCTGTTCTCCTTCCTTGTCTCCCACTCTTACCTACCTGCCTCCAAAGCTCCTCATCCTGTTTCTAATTCTTTTCCCTACTTCTCACCTTTGTCCCTTATTTTCAGCTTTCTTCCTCTACCTTCAACCCTTTCCTCTCTGCCTCACACTCTCTCCCTCTGCCTCCCCCTTCTTCCCCCTATCTCTCTTTTCTTTAACTCACACATTCTCTCCCTCTGCCTTTCGCCACCTCATTCCTTCCTTCTACATATTTTTCTTACCTACCAACGTCTTCTTCCTGTTCCATTCTTTCCTCCTGCCTCCCACTCTCTTTTTCCTGCCTTTTATATCCCGCAAGAACTGATCGCACCATTTCCCAGTCGACCAAAGGTAAAAGCAACTATATGCACTTCAGTCGCAGCGCAAACGAGAAAGGTATCTCCGTATGTCAGAAGACTGGTTTCCTCTTTCTCAATGCATGCGAAAGGAATAGTACAGAGCGTGGCATAATTTTCTAATGCGGTTAAATATCAATCACAAAAGGCATTCGCAAATTATTGTATGAAAATTAATATCTCAATTTCTTCAATAAAAATGGCAAATCGGCATATATACACCCCAAAACCAATTCGAACTTACCACAAAATACGATACCCCAGCTTTGAAAGTTTAAAACTTATCAGAAGAGGCATTCTTTAGCTATCTCTCTGAAATCATTATCCCATGACACACCAACACTAAGTTTGAAAGGCACCTGGATAACCAGAAAACCAAACTCTACAAAAAGTAATTTTGAGTCGTGCGTGAGATCAACTTTTAAGAGACAGCTGCTCACCGTCTCCTTCGCTTCTGGAACGGTGTCTTTAACTGATAATACTGTTGAACTATCAATAAACAGGTGTTAGTCAGTCATTGTGGGTAGCTTCCTGGAAGTGATTGTGCACCTAGGACAGAGATGAGTTTAAAAAAAAGCTAATGAAGGATAACAGCTCTTGGTCTTTAAATTCGGCATTGTAAACGAAAACAAGTGATATGTTTGACACTGCGGTCTGAACGATGTGTATTCATGTGTATTTGTAGATGAATGGTTCAGAGAACCGACATGTTGATAAATTAGACACATGTGCAACTGTGTGATGAATGGTTTGAAAAACCGACAAGTTGAAGATTGAGACACTTATGCAGCATATGGGAATCTTTATTCAGGAAACGTTTCGCCACACAGTGGCTTCATCAGTCCATACAAAGGAGAAACTTGAAGAACGGGAGGAGAATGAGGTAATCAGTCCCTCAACCTTGAGTCGATGTGGTCAGTCCATCAATCTTGAATAGAATACGGCATACGTGCTGAGAAGGAGCTTATAAACCATTGGCAGGAGAGGTGCAGCAGTCATAGGTCGTGTAACATTTGTTCAATGTTGAAGTAGGTCGTGCCCAAGAATTAGGCAAGCGATCTTAATACTTGGGAATTCTTCGCTTGCCTAATTCTTGGGCACGACCTACTTCAACATTGAACAAATGTTACACGACCTATGACTGCTGCACCTCTCCTGCCAACGGTTTATAAGCTCCTTCTCAGCACGTATGCCGTATTCTATTCAAGATTGATGGACTGACCACATCGACTCAAGGTTGAGGGACTGATTACCTCATTCTCCTCCCGTTCTTCAAGTTTCTCCTTTGTATGGACTGATGAAGCCACTGTGTGGCGAAACGTTTCCTGAATAAAGATTCCCATATGCTGCATAAGTGTCTCAATCTTCAACTTGTCGGTTTTTCAAACCATTCATCACACAGTTGCACATGTGTCTAATTTATTCATGTGTATGTTGAAATTACTCGAGTAAATTTTTCCTGTACTTGTTGATCTATGCTTCATTTATCTGCTAAATATATTAACCATTATAATACCAGTTTCGAGATAAATATCCTCAGTCATATTCTATTAAAGTTTTCAGTGTCTCAAGCCCTATAATCAGTGCTAGAATAATTAAAAAAGTACTAAGTTGAGCAACTGTTCTGTATTTAAGCAACAATGTTCTACTTAAAAAATATGTATAATGTATATAAATATATACTTATATTATTACAACAATTAATGTTACTTATGGAATAAACATTAAAATTATATAGTCATAAAATATGACCATAAACAATATAATCGAGTGTAAACAACTGAATGAAGGTGTTAGAGCTGTTCACAGCTACTGACTGACCATATTGATATGTGATAATAATAATAATAATAATAATAATAATAATAATAATAATTAATAGTAGTAGTAGTAGTAGCAGTAGTGAGAGTAGTGGTAGTAGAAGTAGTGGCTGTGGTAGTGGCGATGGTGGTAGTAGTAGCAGTAGCAGCAGTCGTAGCAGTAATAGTAGTAGTAGTAGTAGTACAAGCAATAGCAGTAGCTATTGTAATTAGTCAATCAATTATTGATAATTCAATATTTCACATTATGCTAAACAGTATGAAAACACACTACACGCTACATATATCCTCGCAAATATAATAAATACCACGTCACAATACATTTCTGGGCAACTTATAAATAATCTTACGTCTAGTTGGTTCGTGATTTTGCAACCAAACTTATTCTTGACGTTATTACATCCGAAATTATTTAAAAAAAAATAAACTTTATTCAGTATGTATGAATGAAAAGCTGGGACAAACGTGAAACATGATATCCCTGTTTAGCAGGTAAGTTTAAAAAAATGCAGAGTTCTTATTGGACAATGATTTACAGTATATAGCTTGAAATAAACCTATATATATAAAACATTTACATAAAAGTAAGTATAAATGTAGTAGTTGTAGAAGCAACAGCAGCTGCAACAGCAATAGTAGTAGTAGCTGCAGCAGCAGCAGTAATAGTAGTAGTAGAAGTATTTGTAGTAGTAGTAGAAGTTGAAGTAGTAGTAGTAGTAGTAGCAGTGGTTATAGTCAATAAATATATTCAATATTTACTGTTCTGTTCTGTTATAAATTCGCAGGTATAATCGCCCGGCCCGGGCCTTTTCCATGAAGTGGCCCGGCCTTGGCTCCCTGTCGTGGGAGTGTATCAAACCAATGTCTGCCATGGGAGGAGATACAAGTACCTCCTCATCTTCTGAGATTAGCTATTCCCAGGCCTAGCTCTCACGTAGCTCGGAGGGAGAAGCTAGGCACCTTGGGCTGCCACAAACCCCGCCCAAATTGGGCTCGAAGGATGTGGCACCTGTATAGCAGCAGACGATGTCAGGATGTGCAAAGGCAGCAAGCACTACAGGATCCTTTTGGAGTCACACCCCAGCTTTGGGCAGTAAGCCCGAGCGCCGGGGAAGCTCAAGAATGCCTCTTGCTGTGTGGGTTGCTGCTGCTACTACTACGCTTGTCCGTTGCACTCTCCCGTCAATATTTACCTTATAATGTTCAGCACTGTATAATCATACGCCATACGTTACAAAGCACTATACGTTTCACAGATGACCATAGTTAAAGAAACATACTTCCACTTTGTACATGATTTCGTATCCAACCTATTGTAGATCTCATTACATCCAAAATCACTTAAAAACATTATACAGTAATGTGCTATATAAAAAAAAGCGCTGAATCAGCCAAGGTTATATGGATAAGTGTACGGCTCAAAGACCTGGTTCTTAATACATTCCATGATCACTGCTGAATATTGTTAGGATTATATTCATGAGGGTCCCCTAAACCCCGAAAAGGTCATACAGCACCTGGTTAAGTAGACGTAATAAGTTATGATACGATGAAGGGGAGGGTAGCTCCAGTTCCATGAATCAAGAGCCCTTTACCTGCATCAAGGTACCACGCTTGAAGGATCACAACTGCATGGCCGATCACCCACTCGCACTGAATAAGCAGCTCTTCTATTCCTTGAGGCAATTTAAGAACATGAAGTTTAAATTAATGTTTAAGATTTATATATTCAACTGGATCTGCATCTTTGGTGAGCTGAGAGTTTTTTCTTATTGTATGTTATTATTTAACAGGATTATGCGACACTTGTTAAGCTACCTCTGACAACACGCTCATTTTAAAAGGCAAATTGATTACTTGATGGATTCAAGCAAGTCATTGAGGCTCAGCCTGTGTTTATATTTATTATCGTCACATTTTTTGGGTTATTAAAATCACTAGTGTGATGATGGATGCATAAACTCAGGCTCCAGGTAGAACGTCTGTGTGGGAACACAGCTGTCAGTGGATCCAAATGGCGTGCTACTGACAATAACGAAGGAAAGACAAACTTTCCCTCATTATTTTTATTGGGACAACGTTACGCTCCGTGAACAGTAAAGCTTGATAAAGCTCTAGACAGTACGATTGCTTGTCACAATAAAAGATTTTTCTACAACAAGACTTTTCTTTCACAAGATCTTTGCACAGTATATTTGATGCACTTCATTTTCCACTAATTTTCTCGTGAAAGTCTATTGTGCATTCGTCGTTCACTTGCCGTTCTATTATCCATGTGTTTGTCTCTGGTCGCTTGTCACCTTCAACCCGCATTTGGCTGCCACCTATTTAGTTACTTTTCGTCTCCTGTTTCTTTATGTCTACATTCGACGTTTGTCTCCTATCTGTTTTCACCTCTTTCCGTTTACATCCAGTTCCCTCGTGATTTTTTTCTTCCTTGTCCCTCCCTACTATCTGATCTCCCTTCCTATTACGTAAATCCCTTCCTCTCCTCTATTACAGTGGTTCCTTCATCTGTTTCATACTAGGGCTCCATTCTCATTTTACACACGAATAACCCACACATCTTTATTTTATTCTCATTCTGTGAAGTATAATTTTCATAGGGTAGGGGTGGGACAGGGTGCAGAGATCAGGTTAGGCAACACGTTTCACCTTGGGTGTCGATAACCCTCTGAACTTTTGCCCTGTTTCCTCCGAGATGGTCATTCGAAGCAATATTTATTTTCTCTTGATTTTCAAGGCCTTCCCGATTACTCATCCGTTATCCAGGACCTCTAGAAACATGAATCTTCCTGTCGAAGATGTTATATGTACCTCTCTCTCTTACTTCGGTTTCTTCACGCATACATCCCATTCCAAATTCCTCCTCCTCCTTTTTTCCCTACCTCTTCACCATGTAAGATCTTCTTCCTCCTTTTAATCACTTCAAGAGGTCACTTCCGTCCTAATTCTTCCTCTCTCCCTCAATTTCTTCACTCTAGTATTCCCGTCTTAAATCTTTCTCCCCCCATGAACATCACGTCATCATCCCAGTCCAGGATCTTCCTCCTCTCTTCAAATACTTCCCACCATCATCTCTGTTTAAGGCGTTCTTCTTCTTCCTCCTCCTCCTCCACCTCCTCCTCATGCCAGTATCCCTTCACTATTTTCTTCCTTGCTGCCACTGGAGACACGTTCATCCTCAGAAACAAGTAGCGCTAATACGCCGCCAGTTGCAATTTCCATAAGAGCCCGCAACTGTCCACTACAAATGCCAATTAAGATCCTCTCCGTCTCATATGTCAAAGAACTGGATTCAGAAAAGGGGGAGAGCGGGGAGGGAGCGACCACAAGGCTCAGATAAGTTCAGACTCTCTGGACAGACCGAGGAAAAGCGAGCGAAGGATTGTGGGCCTTGTGAACCAGTGACCGAAGGTGCTTAAAGATATTTTGACCAGGAGAGGGGACACGGCTGCCTTATTGAACTCTACCTGCCAGGCAAAGGTATTAATCCCGTTAATATCGGCCGACGTCGAGGATTAATGTAGGAGACTCTTGGATCTTTGACGAATGAAACTGAACATTAATATACAGAAGTGGAAAATGTTCCTGTTCCAGAGTAGATGTGACGAAAATAAGTACATGGATTTCATATTAGATAAGCAAATATACAAAGCTAAACCTTTCATGTATATATATATATATATATATATATATATATATATATATATATATATATATATATATATATATATATATATATATATATATATATATATATAATATATATCAAACCATACCACGGGCGGGGATAGAACCCGCTATCAGAGAGTCTCAAAACTCCGTCCCCGCCCGTGGTATGGTTTGTTTGCAATCGTGTCATTACGATTTCGTGACTCATGTTAACGGTTTTGAGGGGACTAGAGCTAGAGTTCGTCACAGCCACCCTAGCTGGAGATTCGTCTGTAAAAACTTGCATTTGTGGTCAC
>NC_069436.1:18185967-18193467 GCF_026875155.1 Cherax quadricarinatus
CACACACACACACACACACACACCACACACACCACACACACACCACACACACACACACACACACACACCACACACACACACACACACACACACACACACACACACACACACACCACACACACACACACGCCACACACACACACACACACACACACCACAAACACACACACACACACCATACACACACACACACACACACATACACACCACAAACACATACACACAAACATACACACACAGACCTAGTGTTTAATCGACATGTGCCTAGGACAAAATGGTAACTAACATGGTGAAGAGACGGGCCAGGAGCTAAGTATCGACCCCTTCAACCACAATTAGGTGAGTACAGTTAGGTGGAGTACGCACACACACACAACATGGAACAAGTATGGAATCCATACCTGGGAAAGCATATCAAGAAATTGGAGAAAGTTCTCATAGTTGGAACATGACTAGTCCCGGAGTTGATGAAACTGGACGACAGGAGGACTAAAGATAATATGATCACAACGTGCAAAATACTGAGAGGAAATGGCGAGTTAAACTGGGACAGGATGTTTGAGAAATGGGAAAAATGAACACACGAGTTCACAGCTGGAAGCTGAAACCTCAGTTCAGTCATTGGGATGCTATGAAGTATATCTTCAGCATTAGAGCTGTCAGGAAGATGAGCAATCTGGAGAGTTAAGAGGTAGAAACATCAGCCACACATAGCTTTAGGAAGAGCCACGACAATACTCTTAAAGCCTGGAGAGAATAGATCTAGTTGTGTCCAGGATCTCTGAGTTGACCTCCTGCAATCAGATAAAGGTGAGTACATATAGCTGAATAAGCACACACACACACACACACACACACACACACACACACACACACACCACACACACACACACACACAAACATATTTAAAAGGTGAAATGTCTATCGAAAAGTGCCTTTGATAACCAGTAACTCGCTACATTGTTTCTAGGAATTCCTAACAGGAAGGAAACAAATCATGATTGTCACAGAAAAGATGTTAGAATAAGCATTTATGAAAAGTTATTATCCTTAGGTCCTTTAGGATTTAACCCACTTCAATCGAGTAACTCCTAGGTATCTAATCTACTGCTAGGTAGTCAGAAGCAACAAGCATTAGGAGACGTGTCCTCAATTGATTCGGTTGCGCGGTGATTGCTCTATCACTGAACTACACAGGTAGCCTAAAGTGATTTTCAGCGGGCTAGAAAATGCTCATTCAGTCTCGATGTGGTAAGCAATCTGATAAGAACATAAGAACATAAGAACGAAGGAACACTGCAGAAGGCCTACTGGCCCGTGCTTCGTAACAAAAGTAGGTGTTACAGAACCCAAGATGACGGGAATCAGTAATATCAAATAATTGTTGGCTGAAGAGCTGGCTCAGAAGCTGAGACTCAACGCCTGTAAACATAGTTTTAAGTATAAGAAGTTCTGAAATACAGCCTTCATAGCTCAGTGGCTAGAGCGCTGGTCTAGTAAACCAGAGGTCGGGAGTTCGATCCTCTCTGAAGGCAGGTGGTGTTAGTGTTTTCTAAAGTTCACTTAAGCTAATGAGATGCTACATATGAAAGAATTCCCCCAACCTTGAGGTAGTGAGAAACGGGAATGTGAATTAGCCAGGGATGTAGTAGAAGTAAACTTAGTTTTATACATGGAGCAAGACACAGTGTTCATGTCATGTTCCACATGGACAGAGAGAGAGTCACGCCAGTTATTAGAAGTGCAAAGGAGGGGTCAACAGCTAGAGTTTAACCCCGTGTAAATAATAAAGCTTATATATAGACACCGATGCATATACAGTATACTCGTGTTTCGTTTATAGTTCTCATCTTGATAAATTAGACACATGTGCAACTCTTGGGTATAAAGATACCCAAGAGTTGCACATGTGTCTAGTTTATCAACATGTCGGTTCTCTGAACCATTCATCTAGTTCTCATCTTCCTTACATAAACACGAACTTCAATGATATTAATTGTGTAAAAACATTCAACCCTTTTGAAAATATGTTGATTCTATTATTCTTTGATTTATGAAATTAAAAAAAAAAATTAAGTCTAAGATTAAAGATATCTTGTTGAATCTGCCATCTTAATATTAACCACATCGTAAGAGAAAATTAGGCCTGAATGTAAGAAGATACATAGCGACTAAAAGACGGAAACACTGTTCACGAGGAGTTAAATTAAATTCTTCACTGCACGAATGTAACATTTAGAAACTCAGGGACCACTGACTGGACTAAAATACTATCAATTAGTTCATCGCCAGATTTGTAAGTATTCAAATACTCTGTTATAATTTTCTCTCCCTTTAATTCTGTGTACATTATGCGACGCAGATCATGTGTACACCGCACGGTATACACCATACTGAGTACATCATTATGTATACATCGCATGGTGTACATCACGCGGTATTCATAATTACTATGATTCCTCGTCCTTATAGAAATTACTGAGAATATTGCCGCTACAAAAGGAAATAATATCGCCTCTACATGTAGAAGTAGCTAAAAATATCGCTGCTGAATATAGGAGTAACTGGGAATATCTCCCCTACATATAGGAGTAACTTCGAATACCGCAGATATATATAGAAGTACCTGGGAATATCGCTGTTAATCTTCTGCCTTCCGCTTCCAATATTCTAATGTCAAATAATAGCTGTAATCGCATTATAATATCATTTGCTCCGTAATCCTCTTCACTAACTAACATTATACAGTTAAACTCAACACTCTATATCATTAACATTTCAGTACATTGTCTATAAAAAATGATGTGCTCTTATGTATATAAAAATGTTTATAATAATGTTTGATGAAATCATTGTGATGTTAAATACAAATCGACGATTGCATTCATATCACATTAATTAACAATTTATCGAATGCCATCATTATATATTTATTAAAAACTTTACAATGCGCTCATTTATGATTATATATATATATATATAATATATATATATATATATATATATATATATATATATATATATATATATATATATATATATATATATATATATATATATATTTTCAAACCTGTTCCGATTTAGCCCGCCCCATGGTGAAGGAAAATTAACAATGCTCTAACCCACAGGATCACCCAAACCTACAATGATCACGCACCCAGCAGAGCTAGGTGTTTTACTGTGATCCGAGGACATACGATGGTGTGTGTGCCTTAGAGCTAATTTCATTCAATTCCTTGATTGGTGTACTAGCCTCCACAAGCAGTATATATCGTATTGTAACCACGAACGAGTGGTATTTAATCGTTAACAACACTACGACTACCCGAGGACTCAAACCAATGTCGTTTTAGCCTGCTTCATGGTAAACGAAAAGTCACGACGCTTTAACCCACGGGACCACACAATCCTACAAAGATCATGCACCCAGCAGTGCTAGGGGTTTTACAATGATCCGAGGACATACGATGGTGTGGGTGCCTCAGAGCTAATTTCACTCTACTCACCGTTTGGTGTACTTGTCTCCACAACGCGTAATATTTAATCAATAATAACACTGCGACTAGCCGAGGACTCGAACCCGTGTCCTTTTAGCCCGCTTCACACGCACATGCACTCACACTCCAATATAAGCAGAATGGCATTCTCAAGATATCGGCGGTGGCGGCTTCAAGACGATAGGTTTCTTCATACACAAATTATCGTATAGTTGCCAGGATTTCAAATTTGAAAATTTCTGCAATAAAACTGGCGAATTAGAACCTCCTCAGCCCAAAATCAGTCCATCTTTTTCTCTAAGTACGATACAACAGCTTTTAATAAAGGTTTGAATCTGAACAAAAGAGTCATTCTCACTCAAGTTATTTCAGAAAAAACACTGTTTATTTCATGGAAACTGTAAATTAAAACTGATTCAACACAAAATCAATACAAAAATCTTTCTCAAAAACAAACTAGCATTAAACGTTTCAAGACGATTAGAAAAATCATTCTCCACTTATGTCATATTTTCCAACTAACATTGTTCATTAACAATGTTAGTAAACCGGCAGATATTTACTTACGATGGATAAATGCAAAAAGAGTCATCCTCTCCTTACGATGCTTCAGTCATTCCAGATCAAAACTGATTATATAAGGCCTATCCAGTTTATTTAACGAATAATACCATACTATCATGAAAATGTTATTGGAAAATTGATATCTACTCACCCCACTAAGAAGCTTAACTTTCTTCTAGGTTGGCTAACAAGCTAAGCAGGCTAACGAAATTAACGTTTTTCTAGATAGGCTAACAAGCTAAACTTTCTTCTAGGTAGGCTAACAAGCCTAACCTTCTTCTAGATAGGCTAACAACCCTAACTTTATTCTTCTTGGTAGGCTAACAAGCCTTTCTTCTTCTAGGCAGGCTAACAAACCTAACTTTTTTTTTTCTCGAAAGGCTACACCAATGGTGAAAATTTAAAGCTCGTCAGAAAAGGGTTTTTCTATTTATTGCGGGGAAACCAAAATCATGAATGATATACACAAAATTAAGCAGAGGCTACTTGCACATGCAATTAAATACACGAACCTCTTATTAGTTTGAAAACTCTAATGGTAAGATTTTTTTTTTTGAAGAGCTAAGCAAGTATGAGTCACTCAGCTCAAGGAGGGGCTGGAGGTTTAAGTTTTCCAATTGTTGTGGTTGTTAAAAATTTGGAGTCGATCAAAGAAGGTGTTCCCAAATTATAAACGAAAACTTTAAAAGAAAAAAAGGTAACCCTGGCTACCATTAAAGGTGAATCTTCTGGGGTTGCTAAATAACAAAGCTATGGCTGAGATGTGAGAACTAATGGTAAGGGGCAATGTAGCAATGTGAGAAGTTCAGGTAAGGAGCAGTGTAACAATATGAGAATTTCAGGTATGTAACAATATGAGAACTTTAGTTATAGAGCAATGTAATAATGTGAGAACTTCAAGTAAGGAGCAATGTTACAATATAAGAACTTTAGGTACTGATCAATGATACAGTGTGAGAACTTCAGGTTTGGAGCAATGTAACAGTTTGAAAACTTAATATGTGTAACATTATAACAATGTAAGAATTTCAAGACTAGAACATTGTAACACTGTGAGAAATTCAGATACGAAACAATGGAATAATGTGAGAATTTCAGAAGTGAAACATTATTAGTCTGAAAACAACAAGTTTTGTCTAGCATAAAACACAGAAAATGTCGGTCAAGGGGCTGTGTGTCGATCCCTGAACAAATTAATACAAATTTGTAATAATACAATCATATAATAAATCCATAAACAGGGGTAAATATGCTCCCATTGTTTTGATTAAATGCCATCAGTCTCATGTGATGATCATAAGAGTATATTTGGGGCGCGACTTTGCTCCGCGGACGGGATGAATGAGTGGGATTAAGAGAGGGAGAGAGAAGAGGGAAGAGGAACTGGGTCAGTAGGGGAAGTGATGCAAGGAGGGAGAAAGGGAGGAGGAAGGGACTGCTTTGTGAAGTAAGGAGGAAGTTGATTTGAGAAGTCGGGGGAGAGGAGAGATGCATGAGGGGCGGATGCAAGGGTGCGCCTGGGGGCGTGAGGGCAATCTGGGGTGCTCGGCAAGGGTGACTGAGGAACGAGATGGTGAGGGGTGTCTAGAGAGAGAGAAAGGTTGTCTAGAGAAGAGGGTACCTACTGAGGGTTAGGTAAGGGGTAAGAAGTGCCTAATGAGGGTGGTGTTAGGGTGGGTAGAGAGAGAAATAGGTGATGGTTAGTAGTACCTAAGGAAGGGATAGTTGAATGATGAGCAACTGAAAGCATTGCTGACAACCAGGATCATTATTATCATATTGAAGAGAAAACATTAAAACTGTTGGGGGTTATATAGCACCTAGGGAATGGCAGGCATTCATGATTGTTTTATGGAACTGGAAGGTTGCTCCCTTCACCGGCATCAAGGCCTCCCTTCCCCTTGAAGGGTGGCAATCTGAAGAATGAATGAAGGATGCGACTGTGTAGACTACCAGGAGTAGAAATACAACCAAGAAGGGGCGAAGAATCCCTGGAGAGAAAGGAACGTCACTCTGCGGGGTGAGGGAGGGGAGTGCATTAGAAAGGGATGGCAAGAGAAAGAAGAGCGTGTGTATGTGTGTGTGTGTGTGTGTGTGTGTGTGTGTGTGTGTAGTGGGCTTCAGAGTGGGTGGCATTAGAGGGGCGGACGCCTGAGAAGGGTGGAAGTAGATGAGGTGGAGAGCTGGTTCGGGAACAAGAGGAGGGGTAAAAGGAAAAGTCAAGGGCGTCAATGAATTGCTTTGGGAGAGAAGTGGGGTGAGTTTGTGGGGGGTGAGAGGGAAAGAGGGTCGTATTTGGTTCTGCAAGGTTTTAAAGTTTGGTTGTGGGACACGGCGAAGGGAGCGGTGGCTGGCTGACTAACTGGCTGGCTGGCTCAGTGACTTCTTAGCCGAACAGATAACTAGTTAGCTGACTCTCTACCTTACTGGTTGGTTAGTTTTCTGGCTAATTCGTTCCTTGACTGTTGGCAAGTAGGCAAGCTATATGGCTATAGCCTTGGCTTGCTGACTACCTCTTTTGGCTAATTGACTGGTCGAATAGGTGGCTGACTGACTGGCTAAAGCCTGATGTATTCCAGACATAGTAATTCCTAGCCTTAAAAAGAAGCATTTACGGAAGAACGAGAATACACTGAGTAAAAATGGCCACTGTGAATTTAATATATATATATATATATATATATATATATATATATATATATATATATATATATATATATATATATATATATATATATATATTTCTAATGTATGCATCCACAGCATGCATTAGAAATATGAAACATTCCCCACAAATGAGCATCTCAGAAATATTCAGGAAAAGACATACCCTACCCCACGTCCTTTTTTATGTGAGGATGTAATATGTAACCACTGTGTGGATACTGACGTTAGTACTTTGCGTATGATGGCGGGTTTACTTTGTGGATTATGGCATTATGCGTTTTTGATTGATTTTTTCAATCCAGTTTGCATGATGCGGTCAGTATTTTGAGTTTAATGTTATCCATCCCATTATGGATGATAATTTTTTGGATGCTTGACTTTGTGTCAAGATTTATGCGTGAGGACGTTAGGCTCATAGGTTTCTTTATGATGCCCCCTCGTGAGAAAGAGAGAGAAAGAGAGTTTGTTTTATAGTTACCGGCTGTCAATGGCATTTGCAGATGCACACTTGCTCTGCTCTCCTCTTTTGTGTGTGTGTTTATGTGTGCGTTTGTATGTTTGTATGTGTGTGTGTGTGTGTGTGTGTGTGTGTGTGTGTGATAGGAGAGAGGGATGTGAGAAGGGGGCAAAAAGGAGGGTGGTTAGGAAGAAGGAAGGAGGAAGGAGTGGAAGAAGGATGTTGGGAGGAGAGACTGGACACCAGAGTTGGAGTAAGAAGGGAGTGTGGCATGTAAAAAGGATAAAGGAGGGTAGTGAGGGAGGGAAGAAAAAT
>NC_069436.1:18198467-18205967 GCF_026875155.1 Cherax quadricarinatus
CAATGAAAAACTAGAAAAATAAGATATCGGGCTTTGTAAAGAGCCACTCTCATTTTGACAATAAAATAATTAAAGTACGAAGTTTTTAGATATAGAATCACTCTGCGCAATCGATAAATACCGTGGTATAAATCATTCGTCTTAAAGGCGATAGAGTGAAACATAAAGTTTAAATAGCTGAACTTCAGACCCGCGCTATGAAATCCAATACCTCAACTGTAGAACATTAAGTCAGAAGGAAATCACTGTAAATTCAATGTAAGATACCTTCACAGCTAAATTTGGGAATACAGGCCGACTCTCTGCTAGTGGAAAAAATTAAGTGATTGTGGACGCTCTGAAAGTCGTCACCTCTAACACAAAACAATCCAGCATGATGATCCTCTTGTCTCGACGTGTCCTTGCTATGTTTTCTCTCCGGAACAACCACAAGCTGGATACCAAAACAAAAATGCCAATGCGATATTTAGTATGTCTTTGATCCACCGGTCAAAGCACTTAATAGAGAGAGCGTTTTGACCGATAAATATTTGATCGGAAGCAGGAATGACAAAAGTCTGGTCAATTGAGGTGTGTGTGTGTGTGTGTGTGTGTGTGTTTTAGTTAGTCACTTTTTTGCCAAGTCAGACTATTGGTGTGTGTGTGTGTGTGTGTGTGTGTGTGTGTGTGTGTGTGTGTGTGTGTGTGTGTGTGTGTGTTTTACGTACACGATTGCTAGCAGAATTATCAAATATTACAGATTATTTATTATTATTATTATTTTTTCATCTATCCTTTAGATTTCAAGAGTGTGATATAAATCAGCTGTCTTTACAGCAGAGGTTAAAGATATAAAATACGCCTGCAGTGAAGGGCTCTTGATGACTCTCATTCTCAAGGTGCTATGTGGACTCACACAAGTTTAGCGTTTTCCCTTAAACCTCGTAAAATATTAAAGGGAGAAATTTAGACTCACGATTACTCTTTTGGCACTCGTTGATGCATTCGCCTTACTGTACTCATTGATGCATTTTGCCTCCTTATTGTACTCAGTGATGTAGTCTGCTCTTTTTATTCGTTAATGCACTCTGCCTTCTTATACTCACTGATGCACTCTGCCTCTCCAGCGTATTAATGCACACGACGAGTGAAGCAGCATTATGTATCTCTCTTCCCTATTATCTGATGGAGGCATAACTGAGTGGAAGCACTCCTTGCAGCGTCGAGGTATATAGAGAACTTGTGGCAATGTAACTTTGCTTCTCTCTGCTGCTGCTACTGCTGCAGTAGCCACGTTCCGTCACCATGAGTCCCTCTGTACCAAGTTCTCCTTTATCAGGGACTTGCCTGTTAGCGTAATAACTCCCTCAAACTCAGCGGATCTGCTGTCACAGTACAGCACTCCAGGTGCAGCTGCTGCAATGGCTCCTCCACACTCCTTCAGTACAGCACCCACCCAAGGCAGATTGACTCACCCAGTTAGGGGTGACCCATTATGGCAGACTGACTCACCAAAGCAGGGGTGAATCACCTAAAGAGATAGTAACTTATCAGTCGCTCCCTAGCTGTTTTTCTTTTCCGGAAGGGCGCAGATGAGGCACTGGGGAAATATTCCAGTCAAATAATCATGGTAGGATAAACAAGCTAAATAATTACGATACACTGTGACTGATGAGGAAGATCCGTTCCAACAGAGTAACAGTGACAATATGTTTATGTAACAATTATAATTCTAGAACTACTACTACTGCTGCTGCTGCTACTGCTACTATACTACTACTACTATTGCTTCTATGCTACTAATACTATTGCTGCTTCTATACTACTGCTTCTGCTGCTACTACTACTACTATTACTACTACTAATACTACTAATACTACTACTAATACTAGTACTACTACTACTACTACTACTACTACTACTACTACTACTACTACTAATAATAATAATAATAATAATAATAATAATAATAATAAATAATACATTTACTACTTCATTTTACGCTTTATTATTATTATTATTATTATTATTATTATTATTATTATTATTATTATTATTATTATTATTATTATTATTATTATTATCATCGATATTATTATTATTAATTATGTTTAAAAGTATCTTTTTCATTTTTGCCAAAATTAATCTCTCTCTCTCTCTCTCTCTCTCTCTCTCTCTCTCTCTCTCTCTCTCTCTCTCTCTCTCTCTCTCTCTCTCTCTCTCTCTCTCTCTCTCTCTCTCTCTCTCTCTCTCTCTACTCTCTCTATCTCTATCTCTCTCTTCCCCTCCCAATTATCACCACCCCGTCTTTCCTACTACGTTACTTCCTCTTCCTCTCACCACATATCTATTTACATCCTTCTCTCCCCTTAAAATTTATATCCTTCTCTTTCACTTGCCACATCATCACTCAGCACGATCTTCGTCTTTCTGCTTTTCTCTGTTTCCTTCTTCTCCTCTCTCTCTCTCTCTTCTCTCTCTGTCTCTCTCTCTCTCTCTCCTTCCACTTTCTCCATCTCCTCCGTATTTCTGTATTACTCCTTTAATTTTTCCATCTTTTATTTTTCCTTATGTCCATCTTTTTCAATTTTGCTTTCACCTCGTGTTTTCACTCACCTATCCTCCCATTCTACTTCTTCTATCTTTCCTTCTCCCACGCCTCTTTCACTTTCACCTTCTCCTTTTACTTCTCCATCTCTTTCCAACCCTTCCTATATCTTTCCTTCTCCTCCTCTTCTTCCTCTCTCTCTCTCTCTCTCTCTCACCATTTCTTTCTCCTTTCCCTCTCCCTCTTGCTTTTCCAAAACAGCCGGTCGTCATCTAATAATCTTGGTGGAAGAGACTGCTGCTAGCAGCTAAGCGGAGGAAGAGACGCATAAAATAGCACACATCTTTATTATAACGATGTTTTGCTCCAGGGAAGCGAAACGGCGTTAAATGTCTCTCCTTTTCAAATAATCTTTTTTTATTCTTGCATAGATATGTTGCTTTTTTGTTAGCCTCTCTAATGCCCCCCTCCCATTTCCGGTCTCTCTCTCTCTCTCTCTCTCTCTCTCTCTCTCTCTCTCTCTCTCTCTCTCTCTCCTCTCTCTCTCTCTCTCTCTCTCTCTCTCTCTCTCTTGAGGTGATGTGAGATGTGCAAAACGAGTTTCATTGTAAACGAGCACAGGGTAATTTATTTTTAATATAGCAGTGTCAGACATGAGTATAAAATATTTGTTAACAAGCTGGTCAAGACAAAATATAATCACCTCTGAGTAATCATAAATAGCGACCGTAATTCAGTATACTAAAAAATGTTTATCTACGAGCAGCAAAGTCTTAAGAATGGCAGGTCCCATAGCTGGAAATTTGGAGGACAAAACAGCAGAAATAATACTTGCTCTAAAACGCTCTCGTTAGGCCACATTTGTAAAATTCTTCAGTTTTCGTTCCAGAGACTTTATTATAAGTGACAAAGCCAGTTAAACTCATGCGATCAATAAGTAATCATATAAAAATATAAAAAAGGTAGGCACTTAACCTGTTTTTCCTTAAGAAAGGAACACTACGAAAAGAACTAATTCAATCATTAACGATGCTGGAAGGTTTTGTCATACTTAAAAACAAAGAACCCAGTAACTAAATAATCCATAACAGCTGAATGAAATTTCGAGGCTAAGAGACGCTCCACAAATTTAGGCAAACACATTTTCACAGATCACTTGAATTAACTGATGTTAACTGCAGAAAAAAATCACTAAATTATCAGCTTAAAAAACACTCTACATATATCTTATTAGACTGATACTGTTAAGGGGCCTCCCGGTGGTAAACTGAAATCAGCCAGTAGTCCAAGAAGTGCCTCCGAATGAACTTCTGATAATGAGACACTCCAGGAATGAACGAAGTGGTGGTAGAGGTAATGGTCGTTGTTCTGGCTATAGATACCAAAATATACCTCCATATTTCGCCTTAAATATCCATGCACGTCTTTTCTATGCGCCTTGGAAAAAATTCACTCAGTTCTACCAAATAGCAGGATGTGAGAGCCTTCTGCTCTAATTTCCTAATTAAACTTCTAAACAGAAATAAAGGAAACTAGACACCAGCTAAGCTCTCGTCTTCTTCTCTTCTTCTTCTTCTTCTTCTTCTTATTATTATTATTATTATTATTATTATTATTATTATTATTATTATTATTACAATTATTATTATTATTATTATTATTATTATTATTATTATTATTATTATTATTATTGTTGTTGTTGTTGTTGTTGTTGTTATTATTATTATTATGATTACTATTATTATTTTTACAAATATTATTATTAATTATATTATTATTATTATTATTATTATTATTATTATTATTATTACCATTATTATACAAATATTATTATTATTTATTATTATTATGATTATGATTATTATTATTATTACTGTTATTATTATTATTATTATTATATTATTATTATTATTATTATTATTATTATTATTATTATATTATTATTGTTTATTATTATTATTATTATTATTATATTATTATTATTATTATTATTATTATTATTATTATTATTACGCTTTTGGAACAATTAAGTTCGATCCAGAGAACTGGAGAATGTGTCCAATTCCTTAGATCAAGCGCCTCTCACCGGTATGTGCTTGTACCCATGTACTCGTATTTACTTACGTACATGCACCCTGTCTGTAATTTCTTGAAATCCATCTCTCTTATCTTGTCTTTTCTTGTTCCCTAACCGTGTGTCCTTCAGACTTCCATGCTTCCCCTGCTATCATTTTACTATCATTCATTACTCTCTCTCTCACATTCTCTCTCCCTCCATCTCTCTCTCTCATTGTCTCTCCCTCCATCTCTCTCTTTCTATTCTTCCTTCGTCTCTCTCGCACACACTCTCAGTCATTTAATCCCCCCCTTCTTTCTTTTCTTCTGTCTTCACGCATCGTCTTCTCTTGCCTCATTCTCTGTCTCCCTCCTTATATCCCTCCCCTTTCCCTCCTATTTCTCTAACCTCATTCCCCCTCTTTACGACCCTCTTTGCTAGCCTTTTTTTGTTACCGCTTGTCCCTTCTCCTTGCCTCTCCCTCTCCTCTCTCCCTTCTGCTACTGTGTTATTAGCTCTCTCTCACTTTTCTCATCTTTATTCTTGCATTCCTTCCTATCCTTTTCTACTCCTGTCCTGTCTCCTTTCTCCCACGTCTCTTTCTTTCTCTCCCATCTTACCATAGCTCATCTCAAAGTCTTAGCAGCTAAAAGAATAGCTATAACAATATATTCGTTACTTACAGGATTGACATGCACTTCTTTGAACATTAAAATGGTATAAAATACCGACAGGTTGTTAGGTAAGACACATATGCAACAGTTAGGTATCTTTATTATGAAACGTTTCGCCTACATAGTAGGCTTCTTCAGTCAAGTACAGAAAAGTTGATAGAAGCAGAAGATACTTGAAGACGATGTAATCAGTCCATCACCCTTAAAGTTTTGAGGTGGTCAGTCCCTCAGTCTGGAGAAGAGCATTGTTCCATAGTATGAAACAATATTGTTTCATACTATGGAACAATGCTCTTCTCCAGACTGAGGGACTGACCACCTCAAAACTTTAAGGGTGATGGACTGATTACATCGTCTTCAAGTATCTTCTGCTTCTATCAACTTTTCTGTACTTGACTGAAGAAGCCTACTATGTAGGCGAAACGTTTCATAATAAAGATACCTAACTGTTGCATATGTGTCTTACCTAACAACATGCACTTCTTTGCTTTAGCAGATGTAGTTAAGATGTGGTCAGCTGTGAGCCAGAACTTTCATCTTCCTCAATATGCAACAAATTAAGACCACTCATAGGAATGAATGGTCGATAGTGGACTGATATCCTTGAGGAAGCTACACCCAGATTGAAGCTGGCGAGATTTACCTATATTGAATAAGTCATTTTAGAGGGAGAAGTGCTCTGATGTTTGTGAAGGTTCATCATCATGGAAATTAACGGTCCTATCCTGCCTTGAATCAAACCTGATTACCGTTTATTCTCCAGGTGTTGTTTAACCCCTACAGATTTTGTGCTTCCCAGTGCACATAAAAGACGTTTCAATGATAAAATTTATTTTCTTTTAGTTATCTACAGAGTTAGCCTTTAAGTTACCAACATACTGACTGATTAGTGACCAGGCCGCTGAAAATGGACGAAGGATCGAGCTCCCACCACCCCTTGTGCAAAATGATCCATACGGATTTTGCTCACGTAACACAATTTGGATTTATCATTAACATTAAGACGACCGACATCTCTCTAGTCCTGAAGGCACCACTCCTAAACATACAAGGCGAGGATGTCAGTCTCACTCATGAATGGTTGTTTTTTTATTCGTTCTCGGATTATTGTCAGTGTTAATAATACAATGCAGTCTAGAGAACCATCATTTGTGGACTGTCATCTCAGATATAACCTGCAATTAATTGTCTGTGGCAAATATAACAGTAAGTTAGTGACTGATATGTCAAAAGCAGTTGGCATCTCTTCTTGTGTAAGTATATGTCAGAGTGCAGGCTTCAGGTTAAGGCACGAGATTCTTGGCTAAGATAAACTAGCGATCGCTGCTGAAATGGCCAGCCACAGAACCAGAAAATGCCTCTCACATTCACACATGTCTTTAGACACTACCATTTTAGCTGGTTTCCACCGTAGCTCCGGCACCACTGAACGAGTTACTGAACAAGTAATCTTTTAACAAAAAATCGGTGTGAGGTAGTTTTGGGTACCGAAGAAAAAACAGTCGCAAGAAACCTAGTATTCTCCCATATGGTACACTGTCACTAACCGAACAGCTTACTAAGAAAGTTGTCGGTCACTCAGAAGTGGAACAGTGATCCCTAGCGCTTTTAATTTGGCTAGGAGATTGCTTTATAAGGCACTGGTTATAATCGGTGCAAAATTAACTATTTCAAAATCATACGGTGGGGGGGGGGGGGCACACAGTAGCAAATGAGAGAAATAAATGAAATTTGTTTAAAAATTGCTTACATTTTTATTACTGATTCACGGTAGTTATTCTGGTCTGTTGTGATTATCAGTCGTTTTTTTTGGTAGAGGTGATGAAGGTGTGATGTTAACTTCGGTCTTATGCTCCTCTGTCGTATCTTGTAGCTTTCCCCTGTGTTTAGAAATCTGAGGAGGTAAATTAAATCGCTGCCTCTAATATTATCAGATAAATTTAACAGCTGTGACTTTGAAAATCTTGTCAGTAAGGGAGTCTCTAAGACAGTCAATATATTTATGATTGAAGAATTGAGACACTTATGCAACATATGGGAATCTTGTAGGAAGTGATGGACTGAACACATCGATTCCAGGACTGGTTACCACAAACTCCTCCTTTCCTTATACCTTCCTGCTTTGTATTGGACTGATGAAGCCACTGTGTGACGAAACGTTTCTTCAATAAAGATCCTCATATGTTGCATAAGTATCTCAATTCTTATTTATGATTTATGATTACTGGTGTACAACAGTTTCA
>NC_069436.1:18210967-18213467 GCF_026875155.1 Cherax quadricarinatus
ATTGTGAAGATGGAGGGAATATTTTGAGGAATTGTTAAATGTTAATGAAGATAGGGAAGCTGTGATTTCGTGTATAGGGCAAGGAGGAATAACATCTTGTAGGAGTGAGGAAGAGCCAGTTGTGAGTGTGGGGGAAGTTCGTGAGGCAGTAGGTAAAATGAAAGGGGGTAAGGCAGCCGGGATTGATGGGATAAAGATAGAAATGTTAAAAGCAGGTGGGGATATAGTTTTGGAGTGGTTGGTGCAATTATTTAATAAATGTATGGAAGAGGGTAAGGTACCTAGGGATTGGCAGAGAGCATGCATAGTTCCTTTGTATAAAGGCAAAGGGGACCAAAGAGAGTGCAAAAATTGTAGGGGGATAAGTCTGTTGAGTATACCTGATAAAGTGTATGGTAGAGTTATTATTGAAAGAATTAAAAGTAAGACTGAGAATAGGATAACAGATGAACAAGGAGGCTTTAGGAAAGGTAGGGGGTGTGTGGACCAGGTGTTTACAGTGAAACATATAAGTGAACAGTATTTAGATAAGGCTAAAGAGGTTTTTGTGCATTTATGGATTTGGAAAAGGCGTTTTGACAGGGTGGATAGGGGGGCAATGTGGCAGATGTTGCAGATGTATGGTGTAGGAGGTAGGTTACTGAAAGCAGTGAAGAGTTTTTACGAGGATAGTGAGGCTCAAGTTAGAGTATGTAGGAAAGAGGGAAATTATTTCCCAGTAAAAGTAGGCCTTAGACAAGGATGTGTGATGTCACCGTGGTTGTTTAATATATTTATAGATGGGGTTGTAAGAGAAGTAAATGCGAGGGTCTTGACAAGAGGCGTGGAGTTAAAAGATAAAGAATCACACATAAAGTGGGAGTTGTCACAGTTGCTCTTTGCTGATGACACTGTGCTCTTGGGAGATTCTGAAGAGAAGTTGCAGAGATTGGTGGATGAATTTGGTAGGGTGTGCAAAAGAAGAAAATTAAAAGTGAATACAGGAAAGAGTAAGGTTATGAGGATAACAAAAATATTAGGTGATGAAAGATTGGATATCAGATTGGAGAAAGAGAGTATGGAGGAGGTGAATGTATTCAGATATTTGGGAGTGGACGTGTCAGCGGATGGGTCTATGAAGGATGAGGTGAATCATAGAATTGATGAGGGGAGAAGGGTGAGTGGTGCACTTAGGAGTCTGTGGAGACAAAGAACTTTGTCCTTGGAGGCAAAGAGGGGAATGTATGAGAGTATAGTTTTACCAACACTCTTATATGGGTGTGAAGCATGGGTGATGAATGTTGTAGCGAGGAGAAGGCTGGAGGCAGTGGAGATGTCATGTCTGAGGGCAATGTGTGGTGTGAATATAATGCAGAGAATTCGTAGTTTGGAAGTTAGGAGGAGGTGCGGGATTACCAAAACTGTTGTCCAGAGGGCTGAGGAAGGGTTGTTGAGATGGTTCGGACATGTAGAGAGAATGGAGCGAAACAGAATGACTTCAAGAGTGTATCAGTCTGTAGTGGAAGGAAGGCGGGGTAGGGGTCGGCCTAGGAAAGGTTGGAGGGAGGGGGTAAAGGAGGTTTTGTGTGCGAGGGGCTTGGACTTCCAGCAGGCGTGCGTGAGCGTGTTTGATAGGAGTGAATGGAGACAAATGGTTTTTAATACTTGACGTGCTGTTAGAGTGTGAGCAAAGTAACATTTATGAAGGGATTCAGGGAAACCGGCATTCCGGACTTGAGTCCTGGAGATGGGAAGTACAGTGCCTGCACTCTGAAGGAGGGGTGTTAATGTTGCAGTTTAAAAACTGTAGTGTAAAGCACCCTTCTGGCAAGACAGTGATGAAGTGAATGATGGTGAAAGTTTTTCTTTTTCGGGCCACCCTGCCTTGGTGGGAATCGGCCAGTGTGATAATAATAATAAAAAAAATATATATATATGTCGTGCCTAATAGGTAAAACTGACCAATTAGCAAGAACTCACTTAAAATTAAGTCCTTTCTAAAATTTTCTCATATACGTTTAAAGATATATTTTTTTCATTAATGTTGATGTAAAAATTTATAATTTTGCACTAAAATGAACTTAGAAAACTTACCTAACCTTATTATAACAAGAACAATTTATTTTAACCTAACCCAACTAAATATATTTTGGATTTGTTTACAATAATTTAATACTAAATAAACACAGTGAAATATATTTTTTTCGTTAGGTTCAGAATGATTTTGGCGAAATTATTGCATACACAAATTTTCACTTGTCCTATATGGCAAGATGAGCGTTGCTATTTAAGCCAAGATCGCAAATTCTGCCTATTCGGCACGACATATGTATATATATATATATATATATATATATATATATATATATATATATATATATATAAACAACCACTGTGAAAGAATAGAGAAGTTCCAAGCGTTTTCGTGACTACTCACATTATCAAGGAACAATGAAAGTAAAGCATCAAAGGAAGGTATATAAAGGGGTAGCCCACACCTCACTATCAGACGACACCCAGC
>NC_069436.1:18218467-18245967 GCF_026875155.1 Cherax quadricarinatus
ACTTAGGATTAAGCATATTACCCAGTAAACGTTTAACGTTTAAAGTAGTAAATATCAATCTTAAAAGAATCATTGAGGTTTGTATACACGACATATTGTACATACATCTTATGATAGTTTAAAGTATCCAGCTGAAATCTGCACCTGATCGAGAATAGAAAGAAACAGAAAAATTGCTCGAAGTGAGAAAACTAACTTACGAGCAGAGATAACAAAACTAAACCTGCTAACCTTCAAGGAGAGATGGAATAGGGAAGGCACGATAATAAAGTGGAAGATACTCAAGGAACTTGACGTGGCAGATAATTTTGACTGCTAAAAATGCAGTTATCGGGGACAAGAGTGTACTCTTTATCTGAAAGTGGAACAGCAGTCTTGGATCAAAATGTGTTAGAATCAAACACTATATATATTTTTTTTTTTTTTTGGGGGGGATAACTACGACAGTGGCCAAAGAGTTGAAATATTAAAATATATCCTCTGCTGAGGCTCACCTACTCCAGCCACAACCAAGGAAGTGCATGTCGCACGAAATCGTCATAACACGATTGCAAAAAAAAAAAAAAAAAAAAAAAAAAAAGTTTTAGGACTCACCATGAGTTAAAACCTCACCGGTTATGCTTTTTTTTAAGGGAGTACACATATATACACTTACCTACTATCCCTACACATTTACATCAATAATCGCACTATACGTCCACATGTTTAGCTTTGTCCACCATAAGCACCAACACTGTGATGCTGCTGCCTGTCATTTCTGCTTCCAGGGACTGAACGTTTTTCAAGACTGTGAGACTGATCACCCTCTATTAGCGCAAAGGGACTGAACACCTATAAATTACCTTTACATTTCTTCCACCGTCTCCAGTAACAAAGTCGCTCCTGTATTTGATTGAAGAAGCCTGCTACGCAGGTGAAGCGCTTCCGTAACACAACTATTGAAGTATTGCATACGTGTCTCATTAACAAACACGTAATGCTGTGTATACCAGATGAGTTTCCCCATTAACTGTAATGATGATATATCGAGATTACTACTCCTATTTGGTCTCCCACTACCACTACTACTACTACTACTACTACTACTACTAGTACTACTACTACTACTGCTGCTGCTGCTGCTGCTGCTGTTACTACTATTACTACTACTATTACTACTACTACTACTATTATTACTACTACTACTGCTACTACTACTATTATTATTACTACTACTACTACTACTACCTCTACTACTACTACTACTTCTACTATTACTACTACTACTACTACTACTACTGCTAGTACTACTACTATTGTTACTACTACTACTACTATTACTACTTCTACTACTAACACTACTACCACCACTACTACTATTACTACTACTACTACTACTACTTCTACAACTACTACTACTTCTACTACTACTACTTCTACTACTACTACTGCTACTATTACTACTACAACTACTACCTGACCAGACGGGCTGTGGCTCGTACATTGGATTGCGTGCAGCCAGCAGTAACAGCCTGGTTGATCAGGCTCTGATCCACCATGAGGCCTGGTCACAGACCGGGCCACGGGGACGTTGACCCCCGGAACTCTCTCCAGGGAAAACTCCAGGTAAACTACTACTTCTACTACTACTTCTACTACTACTACTAGTACTACTTCTACTACTACTACTAGTACTACTACTAGTACTACTACTACTACTACTAGTACTACTACTACTACTACTACTACTACTACTACTACTACTACTACTACTACTACTACTATCTTCAAGAATGCGCATCGTTTATACATGGTATTACCTGAATACTCTTCACAAAGCTTCTGGTGAACGAAACGTAGCAAAACTCAATGTTTTACTACTGAAACATGTGTCCATTTACTTAAAATGTAGAGAAGCTGATAAAAGGTTTACTACCACCGTGCATTCTAGGTATCCTCCTTTCACTACTTTCTCAAAGCTTCCTATAAACTAACAATTACAATTTTCTTTAAGTTAGGTTTAGATATGGTAGGATTTAAAGTAGAGTAAATATGTTCTAGTCTTTGTGAACTTGCCTTTGAGTTAGATGAAGTTACATAATTCAATATGGACGCATATTTAATCCCAAAAAAAAGCAAGTTAAAAAGACCATCACACGTCTGGCAATGCATTGACTGAGCACCGCCAGGACACGTTCCTAACAACACTAACATCACTGAGGGAACGAAAAACGGGTTGCAAGGGGCGTAGCCCGCTACCATACCACAATTATCATCTGTACTGACCACAACGGTAGGTGAGTTTTGTCGACAACTGCTTTTTTAATTCAGGTGGTGTAATAACAGAATGTATTATGCAGCTTCATTGCATGCTGTTGTCTGACAGTGTAAAATAATGTATTTTATGATAATTATGCATTACATGAAAATGTTCATAAAGGTAAACATACAGGATTGTATGTATTTTAGCCAGCAGTCGTAAGTATGAATAAATATATATATATATATATATATATATATATATATATATATATATATATATATATATATATATATTATTTTTTGATATATATTTATTTTTGTTATGTGTGTGTGTGTGTGTGTCGTGTGTGTGTGTGTGTGTGTGTGTGTGTGTGTGTGTGTGTTGTATGTGTGTGTGCGGTGTGTGTGTGTGTGTGTGTGTGTTTGTGTGTGGTGTGTGTGTGTGTGTGTGTGTGTGTGTGTGTGTGTGAGTGTGTGTACTCACCTATTTGTGGTTGCAGGGGTCAGTCTTAGCTCCTGGCCCCGCCTCTTCACCGTTGCTACTGGCCCTCTCTCCCCGCTCCATGAGCTTTATCAAACCCGTCTTAAAACTGTTGTTCTGCCTCACTAAATCACTTCTAGGCTATTCCACTCCTGACAACTCTGTGACTGAAGAAATACTTCCTAATATCTCTCTGACTCATCTGTGTCTTCAAGCTTCCAATTGTGACCTCTTGTTTCTGTGTCCCTCCTGGAACATCCTGTCTTGTCCCCCTTGTCAATTTCTCGCAGTATTTCAGTATGTCGTTACCATGTCTTCCCTACTTCCTGTCCTCCAGTGTCGTTAGGCGATTTCCTTAACGTTTCTTCGTATAGCATTCCCCTTAGCTCTTGAACTAGCCTTGTTGCATACCTTTGAACTTTCTCTAATTTCTTGACGTGCTTGATCAGGTGTGGGTTCCAAACTGGTGCTGCATACTCCAGTATGGGCCTGACGTTCACGGTGTAGAGAATCTTAAACGATTCCTTATTGAGGTGTCGGAACGCTTTTCTCAGGTTTGTTTGTGTGTGTGTGTGTGTGTGTGTGTGTGTGTGTGTGTGTGTGTGTACTCACCAATTTGTGGTTGCAGGGGTCTAGTCTTAGCTCCTGGCCCCGCCTCTTCACCGGTTGCTACTGGGCCCTCTCTCTCCCCGCTCCATGAGCTTTATCAAACCACGTCTTAAAACTGTGTATGGTTCCTGCCTCCACTAAATCACTTTCTAGGCTATTCCACTGCCTGACAACTCTATGACTGAAGAAATACTTCCTAATATCTCTCTGACTCATCTGTGTCTTCAGCTTCCAATTGTGACCTCTTGTTTCTGTGTCCCCTCCCTGGAACATCCTGTCTTTGTCCACCTTGTCTATTCCGCAGTATTTTATATGTCGTTATCATGTCTCCCCTGACCCTCCTGTCCTCCAGTGTCGTCAGGAGGATTTCCCTTAACCTTTCTTCATAGGCCATTCCCCTTAGCTCTGGAACTAACCTTGTCGCAAACCTTTTCACTTTCTCTAGTTTCTTGACGTGCTTTATCAAGTGCGGGTTCCAAACAGGTGCTGCATACTCCAGTATGGGCCTGACATACACGGTGTACAGTGTCTTGAACGATTCCTTATTAAGGTATCGGAACGCTGTTCTCAGGTTTGCCAGGCGCCCATATGCTGCAGCAGTTATCTGGTTGATGTGTGCTACCGGAGACATGCTCGGTGTTATACTCACTGTGTGTGTGTGTGTGTGTGTGTGTGTGTGTGTGTGTGTGTGTGTGTGTGTGTGTGTGTGTGCGTGTGTAATAGTAGTAGTAATAATAGTATTTACCAGTTGTTAAAGGCACTTGTCGAGTGATATTTGGCCTGTCTTTTGTGGTATATTTATGAGTGGAGAGAGAGAGAGAGTGTGTGTGTGTGTGTGTGTGTGTGTGTGTGTGTGTGTGTGTGTGATATATATATACATGTGTATATGTATGTGTGTGTTTTTGTGTTTATTTGCTTGTGTTTTTATCGACTCTCTCTCTCTCTCTCTCTCTCTCTCTCTCTCTCTCTCTTTTCTCTCTCTCTTCTTCTCTCTCTCTCTCTCTCTTCTCTCTCTCTCTCTCTCTCTCTCTCTCTCTCTCTCTCTCTCTCTCTCTCTCTCTCTCTCTCTCTCTCTCTCTCTCTCTCTCTCTCTCTCTCTCTCTCTCTCTCTCTCTCTCTCTCTCTCTCTCTCGCTCTCTTTCACCATCTACTGTATCTCCCTCACACTTCTCTCATTCTCCCAAGCCTCCCGTCAGTTCGTATTTATCTGCAGTGATACTCAGCGGCTCTGTACCTTTGCCGAAGCCGGAGTTGGGATGTGGGGATCGGGACGCAGTGTGTTGGTCCGGCGTGATACTTGGTCAATTTCCCTCCCGTGATCGTGTCCGAATTTAAATATATATTATAGGACGAGCCAGCCCAGTTTTGGGTATCTTGCGAGGAGGAGGATGAAGAGGCGAAGGAAGAGGAGAAGGAATAAGAGAAGCATGAAGAGAAAAGGGAAGAGCATGAGAGAGACCATGATTAGGAACATGAGCAGGCGGAGGAGCAAGAGAAGGAGGAAGAGAAGAGGAGGCATTGGATAAAAAAGGCAAGAAGAAAGTAGGGAAAGGGGAGAAGAGGTGAAAAGGAAGAGTGAGGAGGAGAAGACGAGAAAGCCAGGGAGGAGGAAAGGAAAATATAAAGGAAGGAAAGAGTAGGAGATTGGAGAAGAGGAAAATAATAGCGGCAGTCTCAAAAGAAAAAGCAGAAAAAATAGCATTATATAAAACCAGAGTAACAGAAACAGGAACGGTAAAAAAAAATGCAGCGTAGAAAACCGAGACAGTAATAATAGAAGAAGCAGGTGAAGCAGCAGTATAAGCAGCAGATGTATTAGTGATAGCAGCAGTATAAGTAGCAGATGTATTAGCGATAGCAACAGTAACATCAGCGGTATCTGTACTAATAAGAGCATCTCTAACAGCACCAGTAGCTTTTGTCGCTGGAGAAGCAGGAACCTCAGAGATGGGAGGAAGATCACTAGCTGTAAAAGTGTCAGGAGCAGCAACAGCAGCAAGTGCAATTGCAGCAGCTGCACCAGCTATAAGACCTTCTCAGAAGTAGCAACACAGCGCCTTCAACGGTAGCATCGGCAGGAGAAACAGTAGTTGTAGAAGCAGATGGCGAAGGAACAGGAGCCGCAAGAAGAAGAGCAACAGACGCTGCCTCTCTACAGCAACAATATCAGAAGTAGAAACAGCAGTAGAAGTAACAGAAGCAAAAGCAGCATCAATAACAGCAGAAACAGCAACACCGACATCAATAAATGCAATAAAATCAGAATCTGAACCAAAAGCAAAACTCATTTCAGGCAAAGGCAAAGTTTGGCAGCCGTAAAACAAGCAGGAGCAGCAAAAACTGCCGCTGAAGCAACAGCAGAAGCAACACTGTAAGTAGTAGTAGCAGCAGCAGTAGCTGCATATACACAAGTAACAGCAGAAGTAGAGAAACAGAAACAACAACAGAAGTAGCAGAAACAGAAGCAACAGCACAGCGGCAGTAGAAGTAGCAACAGTATCAGCAGCAAGAAGAATAACAGGAGAAGCAACAGAAGCAAGAAGATGAATAGCTTGGTGTGGCTCGTAGTGTCTCCTTCTTCTCTTAGGGTTTTGTCCTCGTTCTTGTATTTTGTCTGTGTGTGTCTGTGCCTCAGTCTGTCTCTTTTTTCTCTCTTTATAAGCCGTTCTATTCTAATTCTTATCCACGGATGCCTGTTAGAAAGTAACAAAATGGCGCAATACCGTGACTGGAACAATACACAAATAACCCACACATAGGAGGCAGAAGCTTATGACTACGTTTCGATTCGACTTGGACCATTTACAAATTTACACTGTGTGAGCGTGATTTTGTAAATGGTCAAAGTGGGGCCGAAACTCGTGAAAGTTTCTTTTCCCCCTTGTTCTGGAATTTGGTAACAAAACCAAATTTCAAAATACTTATAAATTTTCCATATTTTTGCAATGTTAAACTTTCGCTTACAAAAGAAATAAATAAATGCAAAATTTTTCATTCAAAAAGCATAATACAAAAGTATCTGGGGTACTTTAAAATTCTGGGAAAAACAAAATCAAATGAGCAATAGCAAAAATAATGCGAAAGAATCTACAGTGAAAAGTACCTTTCTCAGCGTACTATACTCCCCCCATTTCCCCTATTTCACTCCTTTTTGCTCTGGTATTTGGAAAAGTTTATGGTAGAGTTATTTTTGAAGAATTAAGAGTAAACGGAGATGAAAGCAGGAACAAGGAGGCTTTGGGAAAGGGTGGGAGTTGTAGACCAAGTGTTTCAGTAAAAAATATGGTGAACAATATTTAGATAAATTTTAAAAGAGGTTTTTGTGGAATTTAGGATTTGGAAAGGGTTGACGGGTGGATAGGGAGGAAATGGGCAGATTTGCGGGTGTTGGTTTTTAAAGGTAGGTTCTGAAAAAGTTAAGGTTTTTTAGGAATAGGAGGAGATATTGGGAAAGAGGGAGATTTTTCCCGGGTAAAAGTAGGTTAGACAAAGAGTTGATGTACCGTGGGTTCAATATATTTCAGTGGGGTTTGAGAAAATGCGGGGGTTTGGGGGTTGGATTTAAAAAAAAAAAAAAAAAGTGGGTTTGAATTTGTTTTGGTGTGACCTGGTTTGGGAATTCTGGGGGGTTGAGAGGTTTGGTGATAATTTTATTATTAAAAAAAGAAAAAATAAAAGTGAATATAAAAAAAAAATAAAATAACAAAAAATTAGGTGACGAAAGATTGGATACAGACTTGAGGGAGAGAGTATAAGGAGGTAATGTTTTCACTATTTGGGATGGGGGGTTTCAGCAGATGGGTTATGAAAGATGAGGTGAATCATAAAATTTGTGGGGGGAAAATGGTGAGGGGTGCACTTAGGAGTTGTGGAGCAATAACTTTGTCCTTGGGGCAAAGAGGGAATGTATGAGAGTATAGTTTTCCCCAACACTCTATATGGGTGGAAGCTGAGTGATGAATTTTGCGGAGGAAAGGTGGAGGGGTGCGGGATTCCAAAACTGTTGCCCAGTGGTTGGGAAAGGGGTTGTTGAGGTGGTTGGGACGTGAAAAGAAATGGAACGAAAAGAATGACTTGGAGTGTAAAAATCTGTAGGGGGGGAAGGGGGATAGGGGTGGGCCCTGGGAAAAGCCCTGGAGAGAAAAGGAAAAGGAAGTTCTGTGTGCGGGGGTTGAACTTCCAGCAAGCATCGTGAGCTTTGATGGGAGTGAATGGAGCAAATGACTTTTAATTTACGTGCTTTTGGGAGTGTTAGCAAAGTAACATTTATAAAGGGATTCGGGGAAACCGAAGGCCGGATTGAGTCCGGAATGGGAAGTACAGTGTCTGCCTCTGAAGAAGGGGTGTTAAGTTGCAGTTTTATATACTGTAGTGTAAAAAACCCCCCTCTGGCAAGACAGTGATGGAGTGAATAAGATAAAAGTTTTTCTTTTTTGGGCCACTCTCCCATGGGGGGAATCGGCCGATTGTTAAAAAATAATAAATAAATTCAACTTTGACAAGAACCCCCTTTTAACGTTTTTCGTAGACTTCCGGTTGCATGAGTGTGTGCATCGAGAACACAACAATCCTCATAAAACATAAAAACAAAGTTTTTCACTTACCTCAGAAAGCTTATTATTTTTTTAAATAACAAATTTCTCTATTCACTAGGGGTAAATCCCAAGAAATAAATGGGTACAAAAACATAAACTTAAAACCATCGGGGGAGATGAAAAGAAGTAATTAGGGGAAACAAAAAGTAATTTTTTTGGGAAATAAAAAGTAATTAGTTGGAAATCTTTATAATCAAGCCCCACAATAGAGTAAATCAAGACACATCTGCTGCTTCTTCAAGGTACCGGGAAAAAAATGCCAAAAATATTTCGCAATATATCTTTGGTTTGCTATATTGGCTTTCTGCCTTCCTTCATTGCAATAGTTTTACAAAAAACATGTGTAAAGAAATTAAAAAGGGGAAAGGGAAACAAGAACTTTCCAAAGGATGATATTTTTGAAGCTTTTTATTTTAAAGGGGAATACACCAAAATTTTTAAAATTTTCCCAGAAAAGGTAGTAAAACTCCGTCTGGAAAGTGAACGGGAAAACGTAAAATTTCCTATTAAAATTGCTCCTCACCTTTAAGGTGAAAACGATTCAAATCTTTTCCATCAAAGAGAGGCGCAATGATAACTTGTCTTCAAATTTTGATCAATGGCTGCGATCTGGGCAGGATTACTTTCAGCAAGACTGACACGACAAAACCCGAAACGCATATCACATAGTAAAAGGAGTAAATCTTATATTACAACTATCTGCGAGTATAATTTCCCATTTAAAGTAAAAACAAAAAAAAATCGCATATCTCATCGAGAATCGACTTTGAGTTTAACGGGAAATAAGATACTGCATTTCTTAATAATAAGCAGTTCACCAGCTAATGTTTTAAGTATGTTTGTGTTGGGTGATGTAACCTAACGGGACACACCACACACCACACAACACCACACAAACCACCCCCCCAAAACCCCAAACACACCCCAACACACACCACACACCCACACACCACACACCACAAACATCCCCTCGCAACCTCAGAAACACGCACTCACAGACCCCCTACTCTCAATACTTTCCATGCTCTACCCGGGAATTGAAATGGAATTGGAAATTTCCCCCAAGATCAGTGGGTGATGTGACCAACATCTCTTCCCTCCTTCTCCACCTTCCCACTCCAATTCAACCTTCCCTTCTCCATCCCTCCACTCTTTCCCCTTCCCTTTTATTTTTATTCCCCTCCTCCCCTCACTCCGCCCCCCCCCTTTCCATTCAAGAGCCATATTTGGGAAAGGGAAAAATTTCTCTAGCAAGAATTACCCTCCCCAAGCCCCTTCCCCAAAAATTGGTCTATATTGTTCTTTCCCCATTGGTTTGTCTTCATAAATTTTTAAGAAGGGGGACGGGGAGAAAGAATGAAAAAAAAGGGAAGAGAAAAAAAAAAGGGGGGTTTTGGTGAAAAGGGTAAGAAAAAGATAGGAAAGATGAAAAAGGGGGAAGAATCAGTAAAAGAAAAAAAAGAAAAACTAAAAGATCTTTTATAAATCACAATACCATAACAAAAAAAACATTGATAATATAACTAACATTGAAAAATTTTCTAAATACTCAGGCATTGCTCCACAAAAAAAATATAGAATTTATTTTTGAAAAATTAATCTGTGTTATAGAAAATTTAAAAATAAACACAAACAGCAAACACATGCGGGGGCCCAAAGGATGAGCCTTGCCCCACAAAGTATAAAAAAAACCCCGGGTAAGTAAATTACATTTTCATGGAATGAGTTATCGTTTTTAAAAAAATGATTTGCTGTTAGAGAAATAAACTTGCAAGGAGCACTTCGATCGAGAAGAGATAAAAATAATTAGACTACTAAGAAGAGACTGTGCGTTCTGTGGGAAGGGACAAAAAGGAGAAGAAAACTCATTTTTTAGATGCGGAGCGGAAAACTGATGGAGAACC
Source organism: Cherax quadricarinatus (assembly GCF_026875155.1). Taxonomy (NCBI): domain Eukaryota; kingdom Metazoa; phylum Arthropoda; class Malacostraca; order Decapoda; family Parastacidae; genus Cherax; species Cherax quadricarinatus. The sequence goes on from NC_069436.1 coordinate 18,228,298, forward strand.
TATGGTTCACCCATAAATTCCAAGACTTGGAAGTAGAAGTACCAGAGGTTATTGATGTACCTTAAAACAGTACGGGAACAAAAGAAGAGTTAGTAAAATGATGGAAAGAAACAGGGGTTAAAAGAGAGAAATGATTGAAAGTTTATATCAAAAAATGCCCTGTGGAACCAAGGTTTCTGAAAAGCGCATCAGTTTTGATTTACGGGGTAAGTGCACTTACTTCCCTTTTAGAGGTGTTAAGCGCTTTTGTTAGCTAACAGGGATGAAGTTTATAAAATTCCCAAAATATGGATTATGATCACTGCTGGAACTTGAAAAACGATGAAACAAAGTAAACTTCTGGATCCCCTTCCCACACACCATTCTCTTTTCATAATGCGATGCAATTAGTTGAAAAGAATGGGTGAGGTGGGTTGCACACAAGGTGATAAATACAGTCATGGTTAAATGGAATTACAGTTTAATGAGAAACAACCAAGGTACGGTGTTGTTTAAACCCCATGGCGAGTGGTTTGCGACTCACTTGCCATAGGTTCAAACCACCCCAGTGGGGGGTTTATTTACAGCCCTTTTATTACTTTTCTTTGTAGCTATAAGTGCAGAGACAAGGAAAAGCTGAGAAGCTCCATGATCCCTGATGAGCTGTTTAAAAGCTCATCAGGAATCCACCGGGTCACCCCAAAAGCATTTTTTTTACAAAAACTCCCCTGATAACTATCTGGAAAAAGTAAAATTTCAGCTGCATTATGGTAAAATCCCAGCAGCTCATAATTGCCCCATGGTGGAAGCTCCTGGGGGTTACCAGTGAAATGGTAGTTGATATGAAAACAACTTTTTCATGGTCTAAGCCCAAAAAAGTAATCTGCCACAGTCACCCAGAAAAAGGCACTACGTTGTTAAGGTTTATGGGAAGAGATAATCGGTCAGGGCCACCAATCGCTAGGAGATAACTCCTAGGGGGAAAATACCAGTTTGAAACACTTGGCCCCTCCCTTTTTATTAGCTTTCAGTTGACCCACAAAATTTGGCGTAAGTCCATCAGTTTTCCAAAAAAATTTTTCCTCTGCAAAAGGGGAGTTCGTAAGGTTATGTAATAAGTGCAGCCAGTAAGATTTGGAGCAATTAGTGAAGTATTTAACACATATATTTAAAAATATAAAATGTAATGAAAATATTCTTATTTTTTTCCCACGTAATAAAATTGAAGAAAAAAGTTTATTTTTATCTGTTATTTGATGGTCCCGAACTCTTTAAAAAATAAAACTATCATTCCCGAAGAAATTAAATTATCAATATTCAATTATCAACATTAAATACAACTGTATGTTCCTTTTTTGAGGAGAAATTACTTCAAAAATTTTTTAAAAAACATTATAAATTTCCAGGGTTCAAGTAAGAAGGGTTAAAAGAGTTCCTTAGCAGTGTTATATGTGGCTTAACACCAGACCACCAGTAATGTACACTATATTAATAATACTAACAATGTTCTACCACCATAGTTACAAAGTTACACAACAAGTGTTAGAAACATTTATTGGAGCGGACATATATGAACTGCTCTATTTTTTTTATTATTGTGCTAAACTGTAAAATTTTTACAAATGCTGGTGCCTAAAAAATATTTTTAATTATATTTATGTATTACACGAAAAGTATAATAAATATTTCTACATTTCAAATTATAATTAATTTAAATTTGAAGGCTTTTATTTGATTTGTATTTGATGCTTTTGAAGTTTTGTATTTGTATTTTATTTGTAACTGTACTTTTTGTATTTGTATTTTTTTAAAGTTTGGGGTTCAAAAAAAAAATATTTAGATTTTACTGAATTTTAAATTTTTTTCTGGATTATTTACTCTTTATTTGGCCCCCAAATTTTATTTATATATATTTATTATTTATATATATATTTATATATATATATATTTATATATATATATATATATATATAATATATTATATTAATATTTTATATATTTATAAATTTTTATTATATATATTATATATATATATATATATTATATATATATATATAATATATATATAATATGTTTCTATATCGCTTTTTCTGCTAAAATATGCATGACTGTTATTTTGACATTATCTTTTAATTTGGATAATTTGCGTTTTAATGTTATACACAAAATGAGGGAGGGAAATAATGCAGGAAGGTGTATTTTCTAGCAACACGTCCAAAAATATAATTATGTTTATTTTTTAGACTTATTAACGTGAATTATAGGCAATGTACTTTAAATTTCACCGTTTTTAAATTAAAAGGGTTTTTAAACATGGCACATGATTTGGTTTGGATTATGGTCCATTTTTTATTACGTAATTTCTGGAACGAGGGAGAAAGAATCATTCACTTTTTTGTAAGTAAAATGAGAAGGGGAATATTTTATCGTGATTTAGATTTTAAACAAAATAAAATTTTGTAGTATTTACTGCACTTGATCTCGTTACTCTTAAAAGCGTGCAAATCCCGACTCGGTTTTTCCCCGGGGGGCCCTTTATGTAATAGGTCTTAATTTGAGGGAAAAGGAACACTCCCCTTCCTCAGACCAAATCCCCAGACTTCCATTCCAAGGGGTGTCTACTCTTGGTTTTTATTGATTCCCTTAATACAAGCAGAAGGCTCACAAATTTGTCGCTTCACCACACAAAAAAAATTTTGCTGCGGATTTCATCATTTTCACCCCTTTAGTTGTCGTTAATTACCCCCTCAAAAAATTTCACCTCTTTTCAACCCTTCCCGGGGGACGTCCCCTCCCTCCTTCTATTCACCCAGATTTTTACACCCTCTTAACCTATCCCCCAACCATTTATATACCAAACAAACTAACATTATCTTAAAAAAATATAGAAAAGTAAGAAAAAATGTGGTTTTAGGGAAAAAGGAAGGGCTGAAGGAGGGGAGTAAGGGGGTAAAAAAATTTACGAGAAGCAGAAAATGAAAAGAGGGGAGGGAAGAGGAAGAGGGGGATAAAGAGCAGGAGAAAAAGCTAGGGGAAAGGGGTTTGAAAAAGTAGAGAAGATCATAGACAAACAAGAATAAACTCTACTTGTATTATAATTCTGAATAATATGCAATACATGTGTATAGTTCTCTTGTAGTATTCAACTCTTTCTCTCGTTTAGGAGGGGAAAAAGAAGGGGGCATTGATGCTTTAAGGGCAGTCCACAGCAGGAAAATTCTATCTTTCCCCAAAAAAAAAAATATTCCTTCCCAACAGAGTCCCAAATGTTTATTGGTCTACGGGTTTAAATCCCGGGTTGGCGGTTAAGGGACTCACGAAGGTCATTTGCGACGAAGTAACCCGTTTATCAAAAGTCAAAATATTTTGTTCCCCAAAGTGGAATTAAAATAAACATTCAGATATTACACAGAGATATACAAGTCATATATAAAAACAACCCCACACACACACACACACACACCACCACACCACCACACACACACACACACCTCACACACACACACACACCACAAACAACCCCCAAAACCAAACATATAAATAATATATATATATTTATTATATAAATAATAAAATTTTAGGGAGGGACCACCTTGTACCGCTATACCTAGACGAAATTTGGGCACCTGTCATCGATACTTGTATGTAGTAGGGAAAGTGGGGTTTACCGACGGTCAGGCAGACCTAAAATATTAAATATCAACGTTGCGCGGACTTAAAAAGCGTTAAATTTTTTTATTTGACGCACGACGGGCTACCCTGATGTTCATTTTTCAGAACTGGGCGAACAAACCCAAACATTACAAACCCCCCGGCATAAGGAGCAATCCTGAACTTTTTATAAATTTGTTGTTTAAGGCTTTACTAAAGACTCCCTTAATACTACGAGCTTGTGCAGCCCCCTAATTTGAGTTTATATGGCATTTCTATCATGTTTCAGGGGGAGGGCTCATTAGCTTCTTTCCCCTGATGGAAGGGTTTTTGGGGAAAATTTTGGGGAGCAGCCCACCCGGTGGGTCATTGCAAAGCTGACTGGTTAAAAATCACAATTGGACACCTGACCCATCCGATTGGTACTTGTTAAGATAACTAGTTTCCAGAGGTTCACATGTTGACAAATGTATGGGGGGAGAAAAAGGGCATGGGACCTTGTAGACACCACCCACTTATTAAAAAGGTTTTGTTTTTTAAAACAAACTCGTTTCACGCCCAGGGGTTTTCAAAGACAAATTTTTTATTGAATTTTTTTTCTTGTCTTTATTATTAAAATCGCTTGTCTGCGATCATTTTACATTATTTTATGTACAAAAAAATAAATATATTTATTAAAAATATATATATTTTATATATATATAAAAATTTTATATTAAAAATTTTATAAAATATATAATTTTATATATATATTTATATTATATATATAAAATATATATAATTTATATTTTTTTTTTTTTTATATATATTTTAAATTTTTATATATATATATATATATAATTTTTTTTATATTATTATATATAAAATAAAATATATAAATATTTTTTATAAAATTTTGTCGGCCGAAAATGTAAAAAATGTCAATTACAAGAATCATTTAAAATTAAGTTCTTTTTAAAAATTTTTTTAAAAGTTTAAAAATATTTTTTTTCATTAATGTTTATTTAAAAATTTTAATTTTGCAAAAAAGATCTTAGAAAACTTACCCAAACCTTATTTTTAAAAAGAGAAATTTTTTAGCCTCACCCAACTAAATATATTTTGATTTGTTTACATAATTTAAAACTAAACAAACACAATAAATAATTTTTTTTGTTAGGTTCAGAATGATTTTGGCGAAATTTTTGCATACACAAATTTTTGCTAGTTCTTATGGGAAGATAAAAGGGTTTCTATTTTAAAACCAAGATGCAAATTCTGCCTATTCGGCACGGGAAAATTTTATATATTATATTAAAATATTTAAAATATATATATATTTTTATATATACTATGTCGTCCGAATATGTAAACTGGTCAATTAGCAAGAACTCATTTAAATTAAACCTTTCTGAAATTTTCTCTTTTACATTTAAAGATAAAATTTTTTCATTAATGTTGTTTAAAAAATTTTTAAATTTTTCACCAAAAAAAATCTTAGAAAACTTACCTAAAACCTTATTATAACAAGAACAATTTTTTTAGCCTAACCCCAAAATATATATTTTGATTTCTTTACAATAATTTTAAAACTAAACAAACAAGAAATATATTTTTTTCGTTGGTTCCCGAATGATTTTTGGGGAAAATATTCATCACAAATTTTTACTTGTCCTATATGGCAAGATGGCGTTGCTATTTAAGCCAAATCGCAAGTTCTGGCCCTTTTGGCACACATATATACATATTTATAAATTTTTATTATTTTAATATATATTATATATCTATTAATATTTTAAAAAAATATAATTATATATTTATATATATATATTTTATTTTTTATTAATTTTTAAAATTTAAATAAAAAAAATATTAAAATTTATAAATTTTTAAAAATTTTTAAATACCCTTAGCAATTAAACAACTTTAGAGTGAGGATTTTTTTCAAATACAAGCGCTTGGGTATCCCGTCTCTAAATTTTTTTCACCATCAAAAACGTCAAAAGAAAATTTAAAAAAAATTTTTTTTAATTATTTAAAGTTTAAATTTGGATCCAAGCCCTTTTCCAAAAAATCCTTTTAATTTTAAAAGGGCCTACCCCCCTTTTTACAGGATAAAACATGGGGAAATCATTAATGTTGGTCATTTTTAAGTAAAAACCAAAAAAGTTGACAAGGGTTTTTTATGATTATTAAAAAATTATTATTATTTTTAAAAAAATTAAATTAATTATTATTTTCTGAAAATTTATTTTAAACTTTTTAAACCCTTAATTTAAAACCCAATTTTACATTTCTTCTAAATTCTTGCTAAACTTAATGCAAAAAAAATATCTTTTTTATATTTTATATTAATATTTTTTAAAAATAATATAATATTAATTATTAAATTTTTATTATATATTTATATATTTTTTTTTAAATTATTTTTTATTATTATTTTTTTTTTGCTCCAATACAAACTTGCACTTCCCCTTAAATAGCACGTCATCGCCCAAAAGGCAAACGAAAATTTTTAAAACAAATAATTTTTAAAAAAATTTAAATTTAAAATAAAAAAAAATAATTTATTGTTTTTTTTAGTATTAAATTTCTGTAAACAAATTAAAATATATTTGGTTGGGTTGGCTAAAATAAAAGTTCTTGTTAAATAAGGTTAATTTTTAAGACTTTTGGGGAAAATTAAATTTTTTTTTTTTAAATTAATGTTAGATTTGACTTCATCTATATCATTTTGTATTTTTGGGACCACCCTTTATTTCATATTTGTTTATGGCTCTTCGGCTAATCTACTTTCCTGGTTTTGTCTTCTGTACTATTTTCATTCTCTAGTGCAATTAGTTTTTGCCTCTCTACACTTTTGGGTGATCCAAGGACTTGTTCTGGTCTTCCCATTATTTTTGCTTCCTTGGCGAACGAACCTCTACTCTTCCTCCTTGCATTTTGTTGTCACGTAGTCCATCATTTCTTTTACTGGTTATCTTGCCAATTCTCTTTCTCACGGAACGTCTTGCAGGAAGTTCCTCATGCCTGTGTAGTCCCCCCCCCCTTTTGAAGTTTGATTTCTCCCATGATGTTCCTGCTACTCTCACCACTTGTAGTTCAACTATGTATTCCAAGGGCAGAACAAACTGCATGATCACTATCTCCAAGGGGCCTTTCATACGTGATATCCTCGATGTACCAACTACTCAAGGTGAATACTAGGTCCAGTCTTGCTGGTTCATCCTCACCTCTCTCTGTGGTAGTGTCTCTAACATATTGGTGAATGAGGTTTTCCAGTGTGTGTGTGTATGTGTGTGTTGTGTGTGTGTGTGTGTGTGTGTGTGTGTGTGTGTGTGTGTGTGTGTGTGTGTGTGTTTGTGTGTGTGTGTGTGTGTGTGTGTGTGCGTGTATGTCTATCTAATTGTAATCACTTAATTGTGGTTGCAGGGGTCGAGATATCGAAATAACATCGGACTGTCGGGAGTGTGTGTGTGTGTGTGTGTGTGTGTGTGTGTGTGTGTGTGTGTGTGGTGTGTGTGTGTGTGTGTGTGTGTGTGTGTGTGTTTTGTGTGTGTGTGTGTGTGTGTGTTGTGTGTGTGTGTGTGTGTGTAGTGCATGTGTTGTTATGGTGTGCGCGTGTTGTGTGAGTTGCAAGGGGTTGCTGTGTGTGTGTTGTGTGTGGTTAATGTGTGTGTGTGTTTGTGTCAGTGTGATGTGTGTGTTGGTGTGCTAGATGTGTGTCTGTGTGTGATGTGGTGTGTGTGGTGTGGTTGAGTTAGCTGAGGTCAGTGGTCATGAAAGGTCGTCCTGTTCTGGCTGTGAGGGGATTAGTGTGGAGCGTTATAGAACACCAAGGTTTGCTGTAGTTTGTTGGAATCTCAGGTTAAAGTGTTGAAGAAGGAAGTTACTACTTCTCCAAGGAAACAGAAGCTGAAAATTTGGGGGTAGATGGATTTGGGAGTGAATGTGCGAACGGTGGAGTCGGTGTGGAGGAAAAGGTTACCAACAGTGAGTTGAAGAGTGGCAACCGCTTAAAGTGGAATGTGGTCTCTGCTATAGGTAGATGTATCAAGATAAGGAAGCTTAATAGAGAAGATCCGAAGGTAGGAAATCGATTCTCTTTTCTTCAGGATGAGTGTACTTCAGTGGTTAGCGAGGTTAAAAGTACCACTAACTCCCCTGCTAATCAAGATAAGAACATTCTAGTTGTGGGTGACTCACAGGTACCAGAGATAGGAACGTTAGACAGGGAGTGTGCTTCCCAGGAGTGGTGTTTATGACATAGTCAACAGGTTAGATAATATTTTGTCAGGTAATGGGAACAAGCCCATCATCTGTTTTAGTGCTGGTGGAAATGATACCGGGAAGGGCAGGGGAAAAGAGATGTTGGATAAGTACAAGTCAGCCATAGATGTAATTAGGTCTAAGAGAGGGTTCTCAATCATATAGAGCATCTTGCCTAGAGAGGGAGTGGGCAATGAACGGATGTCTAGGGCAAGTGGTGTAAATTGCTGGCTAGACAGGTACTGTAAGGAATTTGCAATCCCATTCATTGATAACTGGGACAAAGTTTATGGCAATCGTGATAGGTATGCAAGGGATGGGGTACATCTCTCAGGGACCTGAGTGGTTGCATTAGCCAACTCGATTGAGGGGGCCATTGCTGACTTGTCTAGGACTTTAAACTAATAGATTATAGAGATATGAGTGTGTGTGTGGGAAACAATCAAGCTGCAGTAGAAGGGCTGAAAACAGCAGAAATTACCAGGATAACTAAGGGATATGTTTTGTAGACAATATTCAAAATAAAGCTGCTTGTAAAAGAAAAGCAATTAATCAACAAACAAAGAGTGACAGTAGCGGGCAGAGACTGACTAGCTCCCTTAAGGTTTACTATACTAATTGAAGGAGTCTATGAAATAAGATAGATGAGCTAAGATTACCTGCATGTGCAGGCAATTTAGATATTATTCCTATAACGGAGACCTGGTTCAATCTGAAAGATAGAGAAATGCCTTCTGAATGCCATGTACAAGGCTATAAACTCTTCCACACTGACAGGGTCAACAGGAAGGGTGGTGGAGTAGCGATGTATGTCAAAGAAAATTTAAATTGTTGTGTTAGACAAGATATAAAATTAGAAGCATCGGACACAGAATCTGTTTGGCTACATTTTCTATAGGATCGTAACAAACTAATTTTGGATGTGATTTATAGGCCCACAAATCTTGATATGGAGTACAATAAGCTGCTGTGGGACGAGATTCATAAGGCATCTAGATATGAAAATGTCGTGATAATGGAAGAATTTAACTTTCGACAAATTGATTGGAGCAGTGTGACAGGAAATATCGAGTCCAGTGACTTTCTTGATACGATTCAATATTGCTTTTAAAACAGTTTGTGACAGAACCAACTAGAGGAAATAATCTGCTTGACTGGGTTCTTGTCAACCAGAATCACTAATTAATAATCTTGAGGTTAATGATGAGCTTGGGGAAAACGATCACAAATCACTTAGTTTCAATATATCATGGAATTACCCAAATAACTGCAATTAAGTCTCTGTCCCAGACTTCCACTTGGCCGATTTCATGGGACTGAGAAATTATCTGTTTCGGCTAAATTGGAACGAACTAACAATGGATCAGGTAGGTGGTGTTGGTTGTCAATATGATGTTTTTCAGAGCATAGTTCTAGCTGCCCAGACAACTTATGTTCCAAGTAAGGAAATTAGATCAACCAAAAATGATCCCAAATGGATAAACAATAGATTAAAACATCTCATTGGTCAAAAGAGAGGCATATACTCGACTGAAGAAGCCTACTGTGTAGACGAAACGTTTCGAAATAAAGATACCTAACTGTTGCATATGTGTCTAATCTAAGAACCTGTCGGTATTTTATACCATTTTAATATTCACTCTGTCAGACACTGCAACACAATGGTATCTTGGTACAGAACAGACAACACCTTGAACAACTTCTACAAGTGAGAATGTTGGATTTGAGAGGGACGCATCCTCTCGATGATTACATTCTTTCTTCTACTAGTGGCCTACATCTCACCTCCTGACAGTATATAATGCTCCATACTGTCACTTCAACTTCACATTGTTTCAGACTATGGAACAAATACTCTTCTCCAGGTTGAGGGACTGACCACCTCAAAACTACGTCTTCAAGGGTGATGGATTGATTACATCGTATTCACATCTCTTCTGCTTCTACAAACTTTCCTGAAGAAGCATACTGTGTAAGCGAAACGTTTCGAAATAAAGATACCTAACTGTTGCATATGAGTCTTACCTAACAAGAAAATTTGAATAGACTGATGCAGTGGTCGGAGAAGTGGCAGATGCAGTTTACTATAGACATATGCAAAGTTCTAAACAATGGGCAAGAAATTAATCATGCCACATATAAACTAAATAATGTACATCTTAATACTACTGATTGCGATAAGGATCTGGAGGTTCTAGTTAGCAGCAATCTAAAACCAAGGCAACACTGTATAAGTGTTCGTAACAAAGCAAACAGAATCCTTGGCTTCATATCAAGGAGCATAAATAATAGGAGTCCTCAGGCTGTTCATCAATTCTATATATCTTTGGATAGGCATCATTTAGATTATGCTGCACAGTTCTGGTCACCGTATTTCAGAATGGATATTAATGCATTGAAAACCGTATAAAGAAGGATGACGAAGTTGATCCCATGTATCAGAAATCTTCCTTGTGAGGATAGAATGAGGGCCCTGAATCTTCACTCTCTAGAAAGGCGTAGAATTAGGAAGGATATGGTTGAGGTATATAAATTAAAAACAGAAACAAATAAAGGGAATGTAAACAGCGTGTTAAAAATATTTAGTTAAGAAGGGACTCGAAGCAGTGGCTGCAAGTTGAAAAAAAAATCAGATTCAGGAAGGATAGAGGAAAGCACTGGTTTCGTAATAGAGTTGTAGATGAGTGGAATTAACTCCCGAGTACCATCATAGAAGCTAAGACCTGGTATAGTTTTAAAAATAAGATGGATAAATACATGAGTGGTTGTGGGTGGGTGGGTGTACCTGATTAGCTTGTGCGAATAGGTCCGATGCCGTGCTCGTCATTTGGATTTGATCTGAGTGGGTCATTGGTTTAAGCCGGGAGGTGACTTGGACCTGTTTCGCATGGGCCAGTAGGCTTTCTAAAGTGTTCCTTCTTTCTTATATTCTTATATTCTTATATGTGTGTGTGTGTGTGTGTGTGTGTGTGTGTGTGTGTGTGTGTGTGTGTGTGTGTGTGTGTGTGTGTGTGTGTGTGTGTGTGTGTATGTGTGTGTGTGTGTGTGTGTGTGTGTGTGTGTGTGTGTGTGTGTGTGTGTGTGTGTGTGTTGTGTTTGTGTGTGTGTGTGGACTTGTGCGCATGCGAGCATGAAAATGTTCAAATAATACTGGGGTATCAAAAGGGATAGCCTATTGTTCAGTATTGTTCAGCATTCTCAGAGCGTTTCCCTAGCAATCCAGAATCAAGGAAATCAAACACGATCCCATACATGTGAAAAACAAGTGAAAAAATGAAGAGAAAAATGTAAACAAAAGAGGATGCGGGAGGTAGCTTGGACAGGGGGAGAAGAGGTGAAATAGGAGCCAACGATACTGGAGGAAAGACTACGAAATTCTAGAATCAAGGCCCTAACATTTCGCACTAACTCTGCAAAAATCTTTTTAAACATTACGAAATTAATGTGTATTTCATGGATTTTAAATAACATTAAGGAAATTTAGACTGAACTAATATACGCTTTGTAGGAATGAGTTAAATTAGGTTTCTTAAATATTAGCATTGTTTGATTACCATAGTAATATGTTGATGGGTATCCCAAATGTAGACAAGAAAAGATTGTTTATGTTGATTCCCGACAGGCTTTATTTTCATTCTTCAGCTGATGAGGGCTCCAGTTAGAAGTCGAAATATAACCACATTTTCAGTGCTGTTTTTCTTGCCTACATGCGCAATACCCTGATAAATGTTCATTTATAATGACTGTAGTAATTTACACACACAGATACACACACACACACACACAAACACACACACACACACACACACTACACACACACACACACACACACACACACACACACACACACACACACACACACACACACACACACACACACACACACACTGAGAGATGTGTCCTGGAAGAGTAGACATGGTTCTCAGTAGTTGATTCAGCTTGGACAATGAATATAGAATGGGATAGTTCATCTGGCTCTGGGAACTGGTCAAGACATGGAACAATGGACAAGGATTTGAAAATTTAACACGGTTTTTGGTAGTTGGTAAGCCTTCAGACAGTAGGCAGGGCTTAAGACAGGCAGTGCTGATAGCGAAGGCAGGGTTGAAAACGAAGGCTAAGGTTGAGACAGGCAGGGCTGAAAACGAAGGCAATGCTTAAGACAGACAGGGCTGAGAAACGAAGACAAGGCTTAAGATAGTGTACGTTGCTTTCAAACCGTAAGCAATGCACGTAAGTGGGCGAGGAGTAATTCCGTTGGTCTGGTGAAATTTGGAAAAAAAAAATCAGCATGTAGAAATATAATTCCTCCTGGTAAGCCACTTATGCTTACCAAAAATGTGTGAATTAAGAATGCCCTTTAGAGGACTATGCTAGTGGTGTTAGCGATTGTTATTTACTCTTCTTTGGCCTTCAGGTATTCCTTTATGAATTAAAAATATTGTCCTTTATCATAACACATGTGTTATTAATACTGATGAGTAAGGAGGGAAATTTTACATGGATAGGAAATAGAGTAGAAATTATCTGTATACAGTGGACCCCCGGTTAACGATATTTTTTCACTCCAGAAGTATGTTCAGGTGCCAGTACTGACCGAATTTGTTCCCATAAGGAATATTGTGAAGTAGATTAGTCCATTTCAGACCCCCAAACATACACGTACAAACGCACTTACATAAATACACTTACATAATTGGTCGCATTCGGAGGTGATCGTTATGCGGGGGTCCACTGTATTTCGTTATCAGTTAGAAACCTTCATCAGAGCAGTTTTCTACTCCATGTTTTAATTTCCTTCCATGTGCGTTTTATCATGCTGTTCTTTATTCCAGCCTCTGAGCCTAGTGTAAAAGTCTCAGACGCAGTATCGTACTGAAGACTTTCTTGCAGTTAAGGAGCACACAGTCTACACACTCATCTGTTTCTTGTAGTTTGTTGCATATCTGTCTCTGTTAGGTCTGAGAGGTATAATTTTAGATTTCACAACTTAGATCGGTGCACTGTGATAGAATCTGTGTTCTCAAACAGATAAAAGAAAATTCAAGTTCTCAAGGTCATCCATTATTTCGTGTTCTAAAAAAAATTAACTTGTTCATGTTCTCAGACTTCTAATTAGTTTGGGATCTCAAAGAATTTCCATTGTTCGTGTTCTCAAGGAAATTTACTTGTTTGTGTTCTTAGAATTTTCTTTGTCCGTATTCTCAAGTTGTTGCATTTATTTGTGTCCTCAAAGTCATTTCCTACAGTATGCCTTATTATTTTTCCATGGCTTTGCTAGCAATTTATGCCAGGGTAATTGGTTCCTGTCAGTCACCATTTTAGAATACAGGAATTACGTTAGTTGTCTTCCAGGTGACTGACAGACTTCCTGTTTCTAGCGCAAGCAGTGTGCTTGTTGTTGTCACTCACTCCTTTATCCAACGGGGATATTTTGCCATGTTCTTTTGCTTTTTAACATGTCCACTTCTGTCAGGATTTTATCTAAGTGTGTGTGTGTGTGCGCGCGCGCTCATCTGAATGCAGTTGTTCAGTTCCGAAAGAACTATGTAACTAATTACATACCTATATATATATTCTCAGATTCTGCTACCTTTTTCCATATTTTGTTCAGTATTTTCTCTACATTACACTGAATAAATTCATTCAAGCGTCTTATTCGCCTCCCCCCCCCCTCACCCTCTCCTCGAATCCAAAAAAAAACAAAATGAAAACAATGTTGAAGGAATAAAAAAAATGTTACACACCAAATTTATAATGGAACAACGTTACTCTCTTATGTTGCAAGTCGTTACTTGATAAAACTGTACGTAGAGTGAAACGTTTCCTTCCTCCCCCCCTACCAAAAAAAAAAATTGCAACGTATGTCTTGTTTCACACTCCTTCTTTAAACATCCCATCCTTGTCCACTGTGCTGTAAACACCGATTATCGTTTACGTCGAGAATACGTCTCCTGCTTGTTTTCTTAGGGTAACGGAAGATCCACTGTAGCTCCATTAATCTTTCCGAATATCTCATACCCATCAGCTCTTATATTTTCTAGCTCTGCTATGCTCCTGTTAAGATGCTCGAGTTAAGCTGGAACTGTGAACTGTTGAATTTGTTCTGTGCCCAGAGTGTGCACCATGTTAAATGATTCCTTACTCAGTTTTTTTAATGCTTGCTTGCATCTGATGTTATTCTGTTACTAAGTACAGAAAAAATCGTTTCCATATTTTCTTTGTACAGAAAAAAATTCCATATTTTCTGTGTACAGAAGAAATCATTTCCATATTGAGCTCTTGTTATTTCCCTCTCAGTTGGTGCATTGTCTCAATACTTCTTTTCTCACCTTACTGGGCCAGTCCAGTGGTCTGTCCAAACATTCCTACAAATTCCTAGAATAATTCTGTGTTCGTAGACTCCTCATCAGTATTGCGTCATCTGCAAACAGATATACAGGGGTAGCTATCCTTGGTACGTCGTGTTTATTAACAATACGTGACTTAGAAAATATCTGCTAATTGATATACCATATAATGAATCGTTTTTCACTATAATTCTTATTCTTCCGTTTTTCTTGAAGCTTTGCTTTAGTAGATAACACTATCCACCTCAGTCTGTTTATTTTTTTAAGTGTCTTAAGATAGAGAGTCGAATACTTATTGGTAGTCCTCGTCTTGCCTTCATGATCTCTCTCCTCCCAGCATTCATAATACTATGAAGTTTGTGAAGCAGCTCAGGCCTTCTCTTTAGCTTCTCTGGTGTCTCCAGAAGACTCCTGCCTTCGAGATATTTCTTCTTCCTCTTTCTGAATTTCTTCTATACCTTCTTCAATAGAATGAATGTAGGGTAAACTGTCTGTACTTTAAGCTTGGTGTCCGTTTTTTAAAACTAATATCATATGTCATTTAAGTGTCTGATGCATGTGTTTACGTGTGGATGTTTGTTTGTTTGTGTGTGTGTGTGTGTGTGTGTGTGTGTGTGTGTGTGTGTGTGTGTGTGTGTGTGTGCTGAAAGGGGACAAGGCTGAGAGGGCGTGGTCTTAGGCAGTAGGCGGGGCTAACCCCACGAACAGAGCGTGGATGAAAAGAAGGAGAAAAAATCAGTAGGCGTGGTTTAACTTGAAGGGCGTGGCTTGTTGGTGGTAGTGGTGATGGTGCTGTTGCTGCTTCTGTTGAGGTGGTAATGGTGGTGGTGGTTGTGGTGCTGCATCTGTTGGTGGCAGGGGTGGTGGTGGTGGTGGTGGAGTTGCTTATTCTGTTGGTGGTGTTGGAGTTCCTAATTCTATTGGTGGTGGTGCTGTTGCTACCTCTGTTGGGGGTGGTCGTAGTGGTGCATTTTAAGTTTTTCTTGGTAGTCATAATGGTGGTGGCAAGAGTGAGGGGAATGATGTTGATGTTCGAGGCGGAGGTGGTGATGGTCGGTGTATTAGTTGGATAAGTGGTAGATGTATTTTTGGTGGCTGTGGTAGTAAGTATATTGGGGTTGGGGATAGGTGTATTAGTGGGGTTGATGGTAGGTTCATTTGTAGGGTTTGTGGTGGCGGTCTTACTACTAATGGTGGTGGTGCTGCTGCTGTTGCACTGGTAGTGCTGGGCGAAGTAGTGGTGGTCTTAGTGCTTGACGAAGTGGTGTGAGGAGGAAAAATATCAGTGGTGGTGATGCTGGTAATGGTGAGGGTAGTAGTGGTAGTGGTATTGCTACTTGTCTACTGGAGCACGTATCAAGAAAAGAGCAAGATTATCATTAAATTTTCCACTGCTGTCATCACCTGCTTCTAATCTCTCTCTCTCTCTCTCTCTCTCTCTCTCTCTCTCTCTCTCTCTCTCTCTCTCTCTCTCTCTCTCTCTCTCTCCTTCACGAAGCATAAAAATACAAAATTGTTTATATCTCCAAGGTATAAGAAATAAGTGTTTATACGTTTCTCCTTTCTGTATTTTTCCCCTCGTACCCAAAATTGTAACATAAAAATCTCCATCAATCATCCAGAATTGTGAAAACCCACCCCTGTTAGGTGTTAGGTAGAACCGGTGGGGTGAGAGCGAGGGGAAAGGGGAGAGGGGATAGTGAAGCAACAAGGGGAGAGTGGTAAGCGGAGTCAGGGGAAAGGCAATGCAAAAGAGGGGGTGCAAAAAGAAAGAAATAAAGAAAGCGGGAGGAAAAAAGAAAGAGAGAGAATGTAAAAAAAATAATAGAAGAGAGGGAGCCCGAGTAAATGGGGGAAGAAGACAACGAGGGATGGTGTCAAAGAGAGAGAGAGATAGACCAAATACATACATATCTATATATATATATATATATATATATATATATATATATATATATATATATATATATATATATATGTGTGTGTGTGTGTGTGTGTGTGTGGTGTGTGTGTGTGTGTGTGTGTGTGTGTGTGTGTGTGTGTGTGTCTGTGTGCATGTCGTACCGAATAGGTAAAACCGGTCAATTAGCAAGAACTCATTTAAATTTAAGTTCTTTCTAAAATTTTGTGTTATACGTTCAGAGATATATCTTTTTCCATTGATGTTAATATAAAAATTAATAATTTGTACCAAAAAAAAATTAGAAAACTTACCTAACCTTATTACAACAAGCGCAATTTATTTTAGTCTAATCCAGCTAAATACATTTTAGATAAGTTTACAATAATTTAATAATAAACAAACCCAATGAGATATATATTTTTCGTTATGTTCAGAATGATTTTTGAGAAATTATTGCATACACAAATTTTCGCTTGCCTTATCCGCAAGAAGAGCGTTTCAAACTAAGCCAAAACATTTTACCCTATTCGGCACGACATGATATGTATATATGTAACTACATGAGGAGTAAAGTTATTTGAGGACTTTAGTTCATCATATTGCAAGCGTTTTTTTCAGAAGCAATGTAATGAAAGAAATGTTAAATTTCAGTAGGAGTACCAACAAATGCGTTCAGTAATGCAATCCCGTGTATCTGAATGAATGTGAGTGGGGGGGAGGAGGGGTACTCAAAACATACCCCCACTCTCCTGAACTTCCAGTCACAATTATCCTATTCCATCTTTGACTTTTGGACAATATTGAAAATTGAAGAAGGCACCAAATCTAAAGCCTCTTCTTGACCTGGTCGCAAGTGTCATTTAAGCTGAGATTTAAACATTATATGAATTACAGTAACTTTTCTGTTATATGCAATGTCAATGTTTTTAAAATCTTTCTTTTATTAAAGCAGTAGAAGACATTGGAGGATAAGTTTAGTAAAGAAATCGTTGTTTCGGAATGCAATAGTTGCACTTTTCTGACGATTGTATCACCACCTTTTCTTACCCCGTTTTACACTTATTTGGCGTGGAGAAACTGATAGGAAAGCTTTGGAGCTTTCACCTTACTATCAGAGCTACGTGTCTTCTACAGCAACTACCCGACCTTCAGAGGCTCTGCCCGACAAAAAGTGCTTTTACCCAGCCTTTAGAAGCTCTTCCCAGAGCTTCTACACGACTTTCAGAATATGTTCTCAAACTTCAATGATTCTACTCGACTACCTTCACAGCTTCCACTCGTCCTTCTAGTACCTTTGTAAAAGCCAGATGCAAAGGAGTAGTTTTCTTTTTTTCTTTTGAGAAATATGTCGCAATTTTTGGAAGGCAATTCAACTGTAATTAAACGTGTAAACATTACGCGAAGAACTCATGCCCCACTAGAGTATCACTTGCGCTGTTCATGCCGTGTTTACGGTGAAGGGCGCCACATTACACAGTATAAGTTGCGTATAAATGCTCTTTATGGTTTATTGTGGTTTAGCGGTTGTTTTTAAATAAT
>NC_069436.1:18248467-18260967 GCF_026875155.1 Cherax quadricarinatus
ATATCTATCTTTGAACTTTTAGCTATATTAGGACCGATTTTGTCTCTTGTAGCTACGATGGAACCAGACTTCTTTTCTAGCTGTGAATCGTTCATGGATGCAGTTAATTTTGGCTCTGCTAGTAATTACTGTGGTGGGAAATTGCCTCGTCTCTTGCATATGTGGTGCTACCTAACGTCATCTCTTCTAACAGTAGTGATTAATAGCTTTGTTATTTATAGCTGTTGTAATTCCTAGCTCCGTCCCCTCTATCTAAAATGATTCTTGTATAGACTGGGTATTACTTAGCTGCATCTCTTCTAGCTGTAACTAATTTGGCCTCTGTCATCTATAGCTGTAATGAGACCTACAGCTGTGTTGAAATATGGCTCTCTCGCCTGGCCTCCATAGCTGGGATGGGCTCACAGGCATTTTCATTTGTTAAAGCTATTTTTTGGGTCAGCTCAGGCACAGTGAAAGTACCGTAGGGTGGATTTGGTGAGAGGGGGGCAAGGCTGGAAGGAACACCCTCTGCACTCACAGCCCATGACAAGAGGGATCGATCTCCAGACTAGGAAAGGCGAGGGTGGAAGTGCAGTGCGGATGGCTAGGGGTGGGATGTCCTCTCCTCACCTTGCTGACACCTCAGGCTCCCCCAGGGCCAAGCTGACAACGCCTAGATCAGGTGAGAAAAGGCACTGTGATACCTGAAATGGGTAAAAAAAAAAAAGATAGATATGAAGTGAAAGAATGGTGAAGAGAGGGTTGGGGAGGGGGTAAGAATAGGAGAAAATAAAAATTATAATAATGGATAATAAAGCATTCTGTCATCAGTAATATACGAAAGATACGAAAGAACAAAAGCGTTCATGGTGACTTGAAAAAGCACAACATAAAGCGAAACCTTGTTATAAGACATGCTTACATAACACCTATGTCTTTCCTTCACTGGGAAAATTGTAAACTTCTTCAGAGTAAAAAATCATACACGGAAATGAGGTTATGTACGACACTGTCCATGAGGCAGGAAACTTGTGAAATGGGACTTATGCAGTTAGAAGGCTGGACCTGGAGCTATCATTCGACCTACACTAACTTGGCGAGTTTGATGTTTATGTTACCTGTAACTGCAGCGAGTAAATCAAGCGCAACATATCAAGTCAGGAAAAAAATCTGTGAATATTAAAATGGTATACAATACCGACAGGTTGGTAAGTAAGCGACATGTGCAACAGTTAGGTATCTTTATTCCGAAACGTTTCGCCTACACAGTAGGCTTCTTCAGTCGAGTACAGAAGAGTGAGCAGAAATAGTAGAGATGTAAAGATGATGCCATAAGAAGTAGTTTGAAGGTGGTCAGTCTCTCAGCCTGGAGAAAAATTTCACTCCATTGTCTAGAACAATGTTCCATACTATGAAGCAAAACTGTTCTCTTTAATTATTCGGTAATATTTGTCATCAAACCAGTTATTTACATATTTGATTAAGCATGAGATCCACGCTTGAGATACTTACTCACTTCGATACAGAATGCTTGTGTGTGTGTGTGTGTGTGTGTGTGTGTGTGTGTGTGTGTGTGTGTGTGTGTGTGTGTGTGTGTGTGTACTCACATATTTGTGGTTTCGGAAGTCGAGTCTCGTCATCTGGTCATAAACAGATGATCCTGGGCTGATGCCGTGCCGCGGGGGAATGATCTAGGCAACCATCCTCAGGCAATCTACAGACTCACTACATGTAAGCAATTAACATAAAAAGCTCACCACAAGCAAAGTCAACAAATACCACTTCTAGAATGAAATAAGAGCAATGGGACCCATGTTTAAAACATAAATAGGAACACAGAAATCTAAGATTAAAAAATAAATTGGAACAATAAAACCTAAGTCGCAATGTTTTGGCAGTGTACCGTCGCCAGCGTTTTACAGAAGTTAGCGTGAATATAGACTCAATTGTCGTCTCTCTCCCCTACCTCCCTTGGAAAAAAGTAACTTCACTGTTATTCTCAATATTATATATGCTATATTGAATTAAGGTTGGTAGGAGGAGGGAGAAGGTGGGGTGAGGGAGGGTGTGGATACGATATTGTGGATAGGGATAGAATGGCAGCGGAATGGGAAGAGTAGATATGGGTACGACGTAGGGGGTAAGGTGCAACAGGGAGGGAATGGGTAAGTAAACGCACACACTAATAACAACAACAAACACCAACTAACTCCAACAACACCAGCAACACCAACACCAACCCAAAGAACAACAACAACAACGATGAAGGACTAGACCCAAGGGATAGAGGCAGAACATAGAAATGAATAACCACCGCCTCTTACCGGAATACATTTACTGTCAGACATGTTTGGCATAACGATCATTGCATTGTATACCAAGCTCGCAAGTCTCCATGACAGGCCGAAGAACATAACATTATTATTATATTCATTGGTAAGTACTAAATCCGCAGGGGTCATACGTGTTCTGGGGAATGGTAAGTAATCAAGTTTCATTCAAGTGAAGGGTAGCTCCAATTCCTTGGATCAGGAGCCCTTCACCAGCATCAGGGATCCTTTCTCAAAGGAAAATGGAACTGTAATTTTAAAAACAATACAGTTAAACTCAAGAGAATTGTAGTTACCCATTATTCTAAATATACTACATGAAAACTACGCTTATACGTGAAAAGGGGTTCTTCAGTCTATGTATATCTAGTCTTACGGCATGTATTCTCATTCTTTCGAAATATATTACCGTGAATTAGTTTTCATCCAACGATCCAACTCTGTACTCTAATGACCCAACCAGCGTAATGCCAATAAGAGTTGAGAAAAGACACGACACAGAACAAGCTTTTGATGGGTCACTGTTTATCTCAGTCTCATCAAAAGCTTATTCTGCAATATGTATTTTTTTATGTGCTAGATTATATAGGTTAATGTATTCTACCTTCCATAGTTTCTTTGTTACATTTATTGTCCATCAACTGAACTAGGGTCATAAAATCTGAATTTCACCTGTACACTAACATCAAGAATGAAAGCTTGAATGATATATGTGTACTGACATTCAGTGTAGATAAATGGACACATACACAAAGTTTGGATATTTTATTTATGTTTCGCTTGCTGGAGCGTTATCAAGTCTCACAGTACATACCAGGGAGTTTATGTACATCAGAGTGAGGTGAAATAGCAGCTGACATAAGAATTGATCATTGGGTTAAAAGTAAAGGCAGTATAATAAGCTATATAATGATCATATAAAGTAATAATAGTTTTTAGGGGTCTTAAGATTATTCTAATAACTCTTACACTTTAAAGCTGCTACTCTCTTGGGTGACTGTATCAAGATTGATGTTTGAGAAACTTCCAGGCATCTCATGCCCAGCTTAAATTATTTTATAGCATACTTTGCATTCTTCAACTTTATGAGAAATGATCATGAGAGTTCCGATGAGCCACGCAAGCATGGCATTCTCTTCAATACCAGTACTTAGATTTCTTGAAGTTTCATCTCTAAAACCTTCTGGAACCCTTTACATAGAATAATACAAACGCCGGCGTTGCTGCTGTCGGTATTTCTGATTGGGACTTGGTTAGATCTATGAAATTGATGGTATTGACTGTTGTTACTCTGAGGTTACATGCTGAGAAGGCCTTTGATAAAGATTCTCTGCTACGTTATTGCTAGGGAAAATGATGCAAGATTTAATAATATTGTTTTTCTCTTTGTGTTGAGTATACGAGAAATTCTTCACTCACACTCCCTGAAGAAATGTAAGTTCTCTGAACACCTGGCAAATGCAGGTACATTCCTCATCCAGGTATTCTAGAGATTGCATATTTTGTATGCTCGTAGGCAAAAGCCAATTAGTACCCCCCCCCCCCCGCTTATTCCGTGAGTTCTGGTGGGAATAGAAATGAAGTAAATCGTTTGTGGTGAAATGCTCACGAAAAACCTGAAACGTTAGTGTGTGTGTGTGATAGGATTTCTGTAATTAATGCATCAAGGTTGGGAATCATCTTACTCGCGTCTTCTGCTTATGAAGGAAATCGGAAGGACGGTATCAATTGGTTGAGGTTATCTGGCATCTCTGCCATGTTCATGCATGTGGGACAAAGATAAACATCATCTACGCAATATAAGCACGATACACAGGTGAAATTATGTTACTGAAGTGTTCTTCCGCTAAGTGTTACTAGGGTAATATTAATGAATGAACTCATTCCCATGTCACAAAACTGTAGAAATTGTCGTTGTAGCTTAAAAAATGAATCTTACGTATAGCTAAATTAAGCCAACAATATCTATAGCTTGAGAGATTTAATACTGTATGGGAATGCTACAGCATTGTCGACAGGTACATCTATAAACTTCTTCATTCTACTTTTGGTTCCTCATGTTAGTGTATTTAATTCTATTTAGTAGATCCTCCGAGCGTTTTATATGTATGTAGCTATGATTCCCAGGAGGCAGGAGAAGTTCATGATAACTAGTTTGGGCCACAATCAGTACATATGTTATGAACCTCATTGGGACTGCAGGTTTGAAGGCTTAATGGGAGACCATTTCTCTATCTTTATCGGTGGTAGTTATGATTATGTTATTGTCTTGTGGAAGTCTATTGAGGGGATCTACATACAGTCTGGAGTCACAGCTTTACAGAGCGTTACGGTAAAAATAATTTACACCGCTAGGTGTAAATTAAAGAAGGTTTTAATTTCGAAAATAGGGATTATAGTAAACTTGTGAAATATTCATCTCTCGGTTTATATATCCTGAATGGTATCGCATAACAATGCATATTACATATTGCATAAAGCACTTCTGATTTATGAACATTGATATAAAACAAATCTTTATGAAAATTCAATTTTACTGAGCATATTAGAACAAAGCAATAAAAGTCGCAATACAGTGACTGGAACAATTTACTTTTAACTCACAAGTGTAACATAAAGACAGTAGAGTAAGCTTACACACACACACACGTATATATATATATATATATATATATATATATATATATATATATATATATATATATATATATATATATATATATATATATATATGTCGTGCCGAATAGGCAGAACTTGCCATCTTGGCTTAAATAGCAACGCTCATCTTGCCATATAGAACAAGCGGAAATTTGTGTATGCAATAATTTCGCCAAAATCATTCTGAACCTAACGAAAAAAATATATTTCACTGTGTTTGTTTAGTATTAAATTATTGTAAACAAATCTAAAATATATTTAGTTGGGTTAGGTTAAAATAAATTGTTCTTGTTATAATAAGGTTAGGTAAGTTTTTTAAGATTCTTTTGGAGCAAAATTAAAATTTTTTACATTAACATTAATGAAAAAAATATATCTTTAAACGTATAAAAGAAAATTTTAGAAAGGACTTAATTTTAAATGAGCTCTTGCTAATTAACCAGTTTTACATATTCGGCACGACATATATATATACATATATACACAGAACAACCACTGTAAAAAAAAATTGCGAAATTTCAAGTACTTTCGTGATTTCTCACATTATTAAGGAACTGTAGAAATTAAAGATCAACAGAAAGGCATAAAAGGACGAGATTACACCTCGCGGTCAACTTACATCACCTGACCTTTTTATAATGAAAAAGGTCAGGTATAGTCTGTTGACCGCGAGGTGTAATCTCGTCCTTACATGTCTCTGTATCTTTTATTTTTACATTTCCTTGATAATGTGAAAAATTACGAAAGCACTTAGAATTTCACTATTTTTTTCACAGTGGTTGTTCTGTATATTGAGATATCACCTATTTACTCTGATCTTATTATAAACATAAATAAACCATAACAACATTTTATACACGTGAATGTTCCTTTGAAGATATTATTCCTGTCTGGATGATCCAAAGATGTCTGTTTCAAACATGAATGTTCCATGAACGCAGGTTCAGTAAATAAGTGCGTCTTGCCTAAGTGTTCCATAAAGTTAGCTTTGTTTCTTCTCAAAATGTTTCATAGAATATAGTTTATCTGAAAGCTTCATGGAGGTTTGCTAGGTGTTTAAAAGTGTCATGAAAATATGCTTTGTGTTTCATTGTTTCAGTAAAATGTGATTTGTTTTTCATTGTTCCAATAGGATATGCTTTGTGTTTCAAAGTTCCATGAAAAGATACTTCTCTTTTTTAAAGTTCCACAAATGAACGCCATTACAGGTCAACACTGAGCAAATCGTAACCTCAATAAAAGTTTGCTATGGATATTATACCCGGAGAGGGCTTCGGTAATCTAAATCAAATTATACATATTATTCCGAACATTATACATATTATACAGAATGTTATGAATATTGAAAAGAAATAATACATTACACATATTATACAGAATATTATATATTTTACATATTATACAGAATATTATACATTTTGCATATTATACATAATATTATACGTTTTACCTATACAGAATATTATACATTTACATATTATACATAATATTATACATTTTACATATTATACAGTATATTGTGCATTTTACATATTACTCCCAAATAATCCAAAGAAATAGGCACTGAATTATAAATGCTCCAGAGACGAATGATTCTTACATAAATGACTTAAAATAATGATTACTAATACCAATCGTTGTTGTTGACTATATTTACCTGACTTGAAAAAATCATGTCGGTTGGTTGTTTTGGTTTAATACCTACCGACTACACAGAGGGTCATTTAGACTCCATGTCACCTGTACACCACAAGTCAATGATAATTTAATCCCTGATACAGAGATTGTAGTCAACTCGAGGAGTGTACTTAATGAGATATACACCTCTGCGTAGTCTAAAGAATATAAATCAAGATAGCCAAGCTACAAGTTTTTCCTGTCTAATGATTATCATTTGCAGCAGTGATTTGCATTAATTATTATGAGAATGTTAACAAAGTGAAAGAAAAATAGTCATTGTTAGATTTTGTCGAAAGTTGTACACCCTCAGGATATCCTTAATGAAGTCACTAATGCATCTTCAACAAAAATACTCTATTTTGGGAGGTGTATTACGCTCCTCCAGAATAACCACACCAAAAGACCACCCCTGCTATCGCATCCCACGAACTGAAGTGATTTCCCACAAATGTACCCGCTCACTGACCGACATACCGTTCTTTACCCCTTCTCCCCCCCTCCCCATGCTCCCCATGTTCCTCCAACTTCCTACCTTTTCTCCTCCTCCTCCTCCCCTCCCCCTCCTCAACCTCCCTCCTGCTCCTGCCTCCTCCTCCTCCTCCTCTTTCCATTCCTCCTATCCCTCATATTTTCCCTCATACCTCACCCCTTTCTCCACCTTCTCCCTTCTCTCTTCTTCCGCCTCTTTTCCTCTCCTTATTACCTTAGTTCTCTACCTCCCACTCTGTCTCTTTCCTCCTTATCTTCCCTTACCTTCGACGTTCCCCTCTCTTTCCTCTTCTCCTGCCTGTTCTTCCACCTCCCACTCTATCTCTTTCCTCTTCCTCCTTCTCCTTTTCCTCAACCTCCCTCTCTGTCTATTTCCCCCTCCACCTTCCCTTCCGCCTCTTTGCCCCTTCTTCCCTTCCCTCTTCCTCTCCGTATCTTTTCCCCTCCTCCTCCTCCTCCTCCTCCTCCCACCTCCGGCTGACCACTCTCTGGAAATATGCCCCCTGGCTGAACGTGTCCTGGAAATGCGTTACTAGGTCCAAATATTGGAAGGTGGGTGGAAAAGGAGGGAAGGGAGCGAGGGAAGGGGAGGGAAATGTGCCTGGCCGTCCGCCCCCTGTTCACTGGAAAATGTGCTTCCCTTAATTGTTTTTCATGAACAGCGGTTTCCCCAGTGTGTGTGTGCGTGTGTGTGTGTGTGTGTGTGTGTGTGTGTGTGTGTGTGTGTGGTGTGTGTGTGTGTGTGTGTGTGTGCGTATGTATGTGTGTTGTGTGTGTGTGTGTGTGTGTGTGTGTGTGTGTGTGTATGTGTGTGTGTGTATGTATGTGTGTGTGTGTGTGGTGTGTGTGTGTGCATGTGTGTGTGTGTGTGTGTGTGTGTATGTATGTGTGTGTGTGTGTGTGTGTGCGTGCGTATGTGTGTGTGTGTGTATGTGTGTGTGTGTATGTACTCACCTAGTTGTACTCACCTAGTTGAGGTTGCAGGGGTCGATCCCAACCTCCTGGCCCCGCCTCTTCACTGGTCGCTACTAGGTCACTCTCCCTGAACCATGAGCTTTATCGTACCTCTGCTTAAAAGCTATGTATGGATTCTGCCTCCACTACATCGCTTCCCAAACTATTCCACTTCCTGACTACTCTGTGGCTGAAGAAATACTTCCTAACATCCCTTTGATTCATCTGTGTCTTTAGCTTCCAACTATGTCCCCGTGTTGCTGTGTCCAGTCTCTGGAACATCCTGTCTTTGTCCACCTTGTCAATTCCTCTCAGTATTTTGTATGTCGTTATCATATCCCCCCTATCTCTCCTGTCCTCCAGTGTCGTCAGGTTTATTTCCCTTAACCTCTCCTCATAGGACATACCTCTTAACTCTGGGACTAGTCTTGTTGCAAACCTTTGCACTTTCTCTAGTTTCTTTACATGCTTGGCTAGGTGTGGGTTCCAAACTGGTGCCGCATACTCCAATATGGGCCTAACGTACACGGTGTACAGGGTCCTGAACGATTCCTTATTAAGATGTCGGAATGCTGTTCTGAGAGTTGCCAGGCGCCCATATGCTGCAGCAGTTATTTGGTTGATGTGCACTTCAGGAGATGTGCCTGGTGTTATACTCACCCCAAGATCTTTTTCCTTGAGTGATGTTTGTAGTCTCTGACCCCCTAGACTGTACTCCGTCTGCGGTCTTCTTTGCCCTTCCCCAATCCTCATGACTTTGCACTTGGTGGGATTGAACTCCAGGAGCCAGTTGCTGGACCAGGTCTGCAGCCTGTCCAGATCCCTTTGTATTTCTGCCTGGTCTTCGATCGAATGAACTATTCTCATCAACTTCACGTCATCTGCAAACAGGGACACCTCGGAGTTTATTTCTTCCGTCATGTCGTTCACAAATACCAGAAACAGCACTGGTCCTAGGACTGACCCCTGTGGGACCCCGCTGGTCACAGGTGCCCACTCTGACACCTCGCCACGTACCATTACTCGCTGCTGTCTTCCTGACAAGTATTCCCTGATCCATTGCAGTGCCTTCCCTGTTATCCCTGCTTGGTCCTCCAGTTTTTGCACTAATCTCTTGTGTGGTACTGTGTCAAACGCCTTCTTGCAGTCCAAGAAAATGCAATCCACCCACCCCTCTCTCTCTTGTCTTACTGCTGTCACCATGTCATAGAACTCCAGTAGGTTTGTGACACAGGATTTCTCGTCTCTGAAACCATGTTGTCTGCTGGCGATGAGATTATTCCTGTCTAGATGTTCCACCATTCTTCTCCTGACAATCTTTTCCATGATTTTGCATGCTATACATGTCAGTGACACTGGTCTGTAGTTTAGTGCTTCATGTCAGTATCCATTTTTAAAGATTGGGACCACATTTGCTGTCTTCCATGCCTCAGGCAATCTCCCTGTTTCGATAGATGTATTGAATATTGTTGTTAGGGGTACACATAGCGCCTCTGCTCCCTCTCTCAAGACCCATGGAGAGATGTTATCTGGCCCCATTGCCTTTGAGGTATCTAGCTCACTCAGAAGCCTCTTCACTTCTTCCTCGGTTGTGTGTACTGTGTCCACCACATGGTGGTGTACCCCGCCTCTCCGTCTTTCTGGAGCCCCTTCTGTCTCCTCTGTGAACACTTCTTTGAATCTCTTGTTGAGTTCCTCACATACTTCACTGTCATTTCTTGTTGTCTCTCCTCCTTCCTTCCTTAGCCTGATTACCTGGTCCTTGACGGTTGTTTTCTTCCTGATGTGGCTGTATAACAGCTTCGGGTCAGATTTGGCTTTTGCTGCTATGCCGTTTTCATATTGACGTTGGGCCTCCCTTCTTATCTGTGCATATTCGTTTCTGGCTCTACGACTGCTCTCCTTATTCTCCTGGGTCCTTTGCCTTCTATATTTCTTCCATTCCCTAGCACACTTGGTTTTTGCCTCCTTGCATCTTTGGGTGAACCATGGGCTCATCCTGGCTTTTTCATTATTTCTGTTACCCTTGGGTACAAACCTCTCCTCAGCCTCCTTGCACATTTGTGTGTGTGTGTGTGTGTGTGTGTGGTGGTGTTGTGTGTGTGTGTGTGTGTGTGTGTGTGTGTTGATGTTGTGTGTGTGTGTGTGTGTGTGTGTGTTTGATGTGTTTGTGTGTGTGTGTATGTGTGTGTGTGTGTGTGTGTGTGCTGTGTGTGTGTATGTGTGTGCTGTTGTATGTGTGTATGTGTGTGTGGTGTTGTGTGTGTGTGTGTGCGTGTTGTGTGTGTGTGTGTGTGTGTGTGTGTGTGTGTGTGTTGTGTGTGTGTGTGTTGGTGTGTGTGTGTGTCTGTGTGTTGTGTGGTCTGTGTTGTGTGTGTGTGCGTTGTGTGTGTGTGTGTTGTGTTGTGTGGTGTGTGTGGTGTGTGTGTGTGTGTGTGTGTGTGTGTCGTGTCTGTGTGTGTGTATGTGTGGTGTGTGTGTGTGTGTGTGTGTGCGTGTGTGTCGTGTGTTGTGTGTGTGTGTGTGTGGTGTGTGTGTGTGTGTGTGTGTGTGCGTGTGTGTGTGTGTGTGTGTGTGTGTGTGTGTGTGTGTGCTGTTGTGTGTGTGTGTGTGTGAGTGCTTTGTGTGTGTGTTGTGGTGCTGTGTGCGTGTGTGTGTGTGTGTGTTGTGTGTGTGTGTGTGTGTGGTGTGATGTGTTGTGTGTGTGTGTGTGTGTGTGTGTGTGTGTGTGTGTACTCACCTAATTGTGGTTGCAGGGGTTGAGACTCAGCTCCTGGCTCCTGACTCAGCTCCTGGCTCCTGACTCAGCTCCTCAACTCCTCTTCACTGAACGCTACTAGGATCCTCTCTCTCCCTGCTCCATGAGTTTTATCATACCTCATCTTAAAGCTATGCATGGTTCATGCCTCCACTACATCACTTACTACACTATTTCACTTCCTGACCACTTTATGATTGAAGAAATACTTCCTAACATCCCTTTGACTCATCTGAGTATTCAACTTACAAGTGCATTGTTTTCGTGTCCTCTCTGGAACATCTTGTCTCTGTCCACCTTGTCTATTTCTCGCAGTATTTTGTATATCTTTGTCATGTCTCCTTTCTTCGTAGGTCATTCCCCTTAGCTCTGGACCTAACCTTCTCGTAAACCTTTGCCCTTTCTCTAATTTCTTGACGTGCTTGACCCGGTGTGGGTTCCAAACTGGTGTTGCATACTCCAGTATGGGCCTGACGTACACGTTGTACAGTGTCCTAAAGGATTCCCTACTAAGGTATCGGAACGTTATTCTCAGGTTTGCCAGCAGTTATCTGGTTGATGTGTGCTTCCGGAGACGTGCTCGGTGTTATGCTCACCCCAAGATCTTGAACGAGGTTTGGAGTCTTTGGCCACCTTGCCTATACTCTGTCTGCGGTCTTCTTTGCCCTTCCCCGATCTTCATGACTTTCCATTTGGCTGGGTTAAATTCGAGAAGCCAGTTACTGGACCAGGTGTCCAGCCTGTCCAGGCCTCTTTGAAGTCCTGTCGTATGTTGTGTGTGTGTGTGTGTGTGTGTGTGTGTGTGTGTGTGTGTGTGTGTGTGTGTGTGTGTGTGTGTGTGTGTTGTGTGTGTTGTGTGTGGTGTGTGTGTGTGTGTGTGTGTGTGTGTGTGTGTGTGTGTGTGTGTGTGTGTGTGTGTGTGTGTGTGTGTGCTTGCCTGTTCGTACTCACCTATACGTGGTTGCAGGAGTCGAGGCGCAAGACCTGGCGCCGATACTTAAATTTCCACTCTCCAGATTCACATTCTAGTAACCTCGTGGGTCCTGCCGTAAAAGCTCATAAAACTATGTACGGAGCCTGCCTTCACCATTTCCTCACCAAGATCATTCCACAGAGACTGAAGAAGTACTTCTTAACAACCCCGAGTTCCCGTGTTTCGTCTCTCAAGCAGCCTATCCCTGTGTACCTTAACAATTGCTCTGAGTATTTTGCATGTTGCTTTCATGTTTTCCCTGGTTCTTCAGTTCCCTAGTGTCGTTAGATTAACTTCAATTAAGTTTCCCTAGTAGCTCATTCTCATTAGCACAGGAACAAGCATTGATGAATTCTGCTCTTTCTTCAGTTTCCGGTCTTTATTTCTTCTTCCCCATTTTTACATGACTTTGCATTTACTGGGGTTAAATTCAAGCAAACCACTTATTTGACCACTCTTTCAATTTGTTCGGGAACCCTTTGGAGCCTTTCCTTGTCCTAAACTATTTTTATTTTCCAATTCTATTTTAAGTCATTAGCAAAAAAGGGATATACTGAATCACTCCAATCTAGACTGTCATTCAAATACATGAGAAACATACTGGTAATAATACCGGTAACTGCGGAACCCCACTTGTTGCACTTCATTCTGACGTCTTTTTCCTGATACTCTTTAA
>NC_069436.1:18265967-18268467 GCF_026875155.1 Cherax quadricarinatus
CCACATTCAGTGAATTGATAAAAACAGAACACGTGTCCCGTCGGGACATATCTAATCGGAACACACTGAGAGAGAGCCTGTTTCTTAAGACTACTAGCAAGGAATACTCATACCTGCACGCACGCAATCACACACAGACACATGCCCACAAAAAAGCGAACGTAGAAGGTTTTAGCGTAAACCAACATGCTGCTAAACGGAGAGAAGAAGACAAGGATAAAAACGAAGTTGGGAGGAAAAGACAGTTAACAGTTCTCTATCTAAATATAAAGCTTACCAGCAAATTTTTGAGAAGATAATGCTAAAACTTTAAAACGAGAAAAGATTAAACTTTAGAAATTAAAATTAAAACAAATACGCACATAGAGAAGACAAAAGAGTTACAAAGAAAACTGGAGGAAAAACACTTACGGCACGAATAGCAGTTATAGAAAAACTCGTTTCACTCAAAGAAGTTTTTTTCTTTTAAGTGAAAAGCTCACCACTGAGCGAAAGATTGTCAAACGAAACACCAGCTCTGGGATAAGTGTTTTTGTTATACCGAAGACGTCGGTATCTTTTTTCTTTAGGTTTGCACTTAACCAAATGATTGAAAAACGGCAGGATTTTTTTTTTTTTTGGGGGGGGGGGAGGAATACTGGAGAGGAAGCCGCCAATGAAAATGTTCTTCAAAACTGTAGACAAACAATATGTTAAATTTATCCCAGGAGATATTAAACAAAATACTATTTGAATTTTATTTACGACTTAAATTACTACCGAAGGAATTAGACTTAAAATATTAATTTAAAAAAAATGTAATACACTAGATGTAAAAAAAATTGGAGAAAGTTTATGTCTAAAAAAGTCTTTATATTAATTTATTCAGTATGGAAGAAAGAAAGAAATAGAGAAGAAATAAAAAACTGGCAAAAAGAAAAAATTCTCAAGGCTATAGTGATTAAGCTAAAATGTGAAATAATGAAATTTTAGCATTTAAATTTTTAATCATGGGACACAGAGCTAATTATTACAAGCTTATAAGAAAAATAAAAATGATTAATGTCAGGGATTTAAATTAATATATAAACTAAATGAAGAGTCAGGTTGGCGTTGATAAAAAAAATCATCGACAATAAACTGTGAATATGATAATGAGTTTCTTAATGCTTCAATATATTAAATAATTATCATTTTGGTTTTCGTACTTATTAAAAAAAAAGAAATATTTCAATCTAGTTAATTTGGATTAAATCTGAACGAATATAATGTTCCATGATAGTTTATGTAGTAATGTGATATTTATACAATGAAACGGTAAAAATATGGGCAAACATAGTATTTTACTCAAAGCTATAATTATAATGGTATAAAAGAATCCTTCAGAGACAGTATATGACGTACGTCAACTGAATGCTGTATATAATATTTATGTTAATTGTATTAAATAGTTTAACACACGAAATTACGATAATGCAAGTCAAAAAAAAGTGACTTAATTAGAAGTGTTGTAAAACTGTGGAAAGAAACACAATAATATCAATATATAAACTACTTCATCTCCAAAATTTACAAGGAAAATCAGCAAACTAAACATGACTGCGTAAGAAAAGTGAGACAGAGGAGAAATATTGATAATAATAGAAAAAAGTAAGTTGAAAATAAATAACTCTTTACAATTTGCAAAAAAAAAAAAAAATGTTAATGGTGAAATGACAAGTGTTAAGATTAATAAAATTGCTGAATTGAACGAAGTAATCGACATACTAAGTGTAACTTTTAAATGAACATATACAGAAGATGAAGCGAATTCTCTTCAACCAAAAAAAGAAAAAATTTAGAAAAAACTTAAATAGAGATGATATTAATAATTTATTAATGAATAACGACACGAATAAAGGTTCATAAGAAATATTAGTTAAAATAGTAAAAAGGCAAAAAATAACCGATATTAGATTATTTTTGAGACATTATTGAAAGACTGATTGGCAAATCAATGAAAATTGGAAAATATGTTTATATCTGTGAGAATATCTAATCTGTTTTGTATATCCACTCAGTTACGTTATTATGAGTCAATGAAATTATTTAATACGTAATTGTAAAGGTAGACAGAGTGCACTGATAAATATAATACGTTTTTGATAAGAGTTTCTTTTACTGATATATATATATATATATATATATATATATATATATATATATATATATATTATATATATATTATATATATATATATATATATATAGTATTAAAATTATTGTAAACAAATCTAAAATATATTTAGTTGGTTAGGCTAAAATAAATTGGTTTTGTTATAATAAGGTTAGGTGAGTTTTTAAGTTCCTTTTGGTGCAAAATTATAAATTTTTACATCAACATTAATGAAAAAAAATATATCTTTAAACGTATAAGAGAAAATTTTAGAAAGAACTTAATTTTAAATGAGTTCTTGCTAATTGACCAGTTTTACATATTCGGCACGATATATATATATTATATATATATATATATATATATA
>NC_069436.1:18270967-18290967 GCF_026875155.1 Cherax quadricarinatus
TAACCCTCATGTACCCTCACACTGACCCCTCCTCTCCCCTCGGCGTGCAGTGGTGGGGTTGCGCCTCTCCCCTCACAGGCTCAACCCTCACTTTCACTCTCCCCTCCCATGACTGTCCCCTCCCATGACACTCCCTTCTCTCCTCCCATGACTCTCCCCTTCCCCCACTCTCTCTCTCTCTCTCTCGCTCTCTCTCTCTCTCCGCCGCCCATGGCTGCCACCCTCCGCCAGCCTCCGCACACACACACACGATCAACATCCCCTCACTGCATGACACTTGCCGGAGTCCTCAACACTCTACGTATTCCGCCTTTATTCCCGTACTTAGTGGCGGTTGTATTGGCCGAGCGTCGGTCTGTCAGGTGCCTCTAGGGCCATGCGTATGTGTTCTTGCAGTGGCACGCAAATCAGAGCTTCGTTAGCGTGCAGTATTGCGTATGGAACTGTCGTTTGTTGGTGTGTTCAACGATATCTTTCGGCGTGCTTGAGTTTGTGTCTGTATGTGTGTGTGTGTGTGTGTGTGTGTGTGTGTGTGTGTGTGTGTGTGTGTGTGTGTGTGTGTGTGTGTGTGTGTGTGTATGTGTGTGTGTGTGTGTGTGTTGTGTGTTGTGTGTGCGTGTGTGTGAATCTGTGTGTCTATGTCTGTTGGGTTTATAGGTCTGTGTGTGTCTGTGGAGGTGTACGTGACAGTGTGTGTGTGTGTGTGTGTGTGTGTGTGTGTGTGTGTGTGTGTGTGTGTGTGTGTGTGTGTTGTATGTGTGTGTGTGTGTGTGTGTATCCCTGTGTCTGTGTCTGTGTTGATAGGAAACTGTGTATACATGTCATAAGAACAAACTCAAGCGCAAGCATACAATCAACAACACAACACACACACACACACACACACAAAACCACACACACACACACACACACACACACACACACACACACACACACACACACAAACACACATAGAAATATTATATATTAGAACATGTGATAGTAAATACACATAAAACAGAAAATTAATATTAAGCTGCATTTATTTAATTATATTTAATAGCAAAAAGAGACAGTCATGGAAAATCCCACAAATAGATAGACTGAAAGATAGATACAAAAATACATACACATTTAATTAATCCTAAAGTTCTATTGTTAGATGCGCGACGAATTAGGAACGTTTAGCAGTATAGGAAAACTGGCAGAATTAAAGAGCTGAGTAAATATATAGACAGATTTTTGGAAAAACTGACTGAAATATCAACGTGAAATTAGAGCATAGGAACTGCAGTATATGAAACGTTTCGCCACCAGTGTTAATCAAATCGCAAACATAAAATTTTGTCTGGATCGAATTAAACCTCCAACTCGAGACCGAAACTTCAGAATGAAATTATCTGCCATTTGGGTATCTCTTCAAAACGCTTAATATTCGTTCTCTTACTTAACTCCACTTGAACGAAAGGTGAAAAGAATATATTCATTTCTATTCTTTACCCTTCAAAGAGCTAGCCTGATCGCTGCATCCAGTCTACTAATGGATAAAAGAATTATGTCACTTATATACATCCTTCAAGGAATCACCTGACCGTTCAAGGCAACTTTGCAAGATTACACTACGGTTCTACTGTAATCTCAATCATCCAGTTATTACTTTGCATACCCCATATGTGAGTTAGCATCCCCTCATCATGAGAATTGTTGGGTGCTCAAAATGATGCGACTGAATTCACAGTCCGTGGTGAGTGCATAAATGTATATGAAAATGCATGTTAAAATGTGGAAGATGTATTTGAGAGTAAAACGATTTAAATAAATTGGAATGTGACTGTTGAGAGTGAATAATTGATAATAATAATAATAAATAGCAATAATAATAATAACAAAAATACAACAATAATAAAATATTACTACTGCAACTAACTAATAATAATAATAATTATACATTAACAATATATACAACAAATAATAAATTAAAATATAATAATAATAAAATATATACATAATAACTACTGCAAATAATAATAATATAGATTTATTATTATATTTTTTATTATTTCTAATATAATTAATAATAAGTAAATAATAATATAATATAATAATAGTATAGGATAATATTATGTTATATATTATGTAGTAAAGTAGTAGTATAGTAGTTAGTAGTAGTATTTTTATTATTATTTTTGCGGCAATCAGTCATACGTATATTTGTGAAATATCAGATTATTAGAAAAAATTATTGTATAGTGTCCTTATTTTTAGATCTTCATCAAATATTAATTTCCTTCTATTTTTTATTTCTTTTAATATTTTTAGGCCTAAACTCATTTATACAAAATTACTTTTCCATCACTAATTTAGAACAAAAAGGCACTGAAACAAAAAAGGCACTGGAACAAAAAAGGCACTGAACAATATCACTAATTTGAAAGTGTGTATTATAATTTGAATCCTAAATCAGCCTGCCTAAAAATAGGCTTTACTCTTCATATAAATGTAGAAATGTGAGTTAACTATTTATATTTGTGCATAAGATGAGTATATATAATTATACCATGTGCATAAATAGTCGAATGTGTTGTAATACACGTATTTCTGGAGGAAAAGGGTGTTGAATGGCTCTTGGACGAAGGAATTGGAGCTAACCTTCCGTTTCGTTGATGATATTTGCCTTGGGATATACAAGAGAGATGATACATACTCTTGAGACACATCTGAGTAGAAACACATACCTGAGATAATATACAGATCTCACTGACACTCGTACTTTATATGATATAAATTTTGCAGAAGATAAATATCTCAACTGACACATACTTCAGATGTGATACATATACTGGAGATAATATATTTACTTTTGAGATGCTAGATATACTTCATATTATGAACATACTTGAGAAGACACAAATAATTGAATAAATATATATATATATATATATATATATATATTATATATATATATATATATATATATATATATATATATATACTTCAGATGAGATGCTGCATATGCTTCATATTATACATATACCAGGAAAGACACAAATATTTAAGATGATATACAGAACTGAGCTGATACATATACGAGATGATATACGTACTGTATGCAAGTATATTAGTAACACTCCTTAAGTTCCTGTCTATCATGTTTATTATATTAAGATATGAATAGATTGACATGATCTAGATAAGTATTTTGGTGATACACGAAATAAAAAATGTACATTTCCTTGAAAAAAGTGTCACAATTTGTATAGGAAATCTTAGTCATTTCATTATTGAAAAATATCCCAATACTGCTCACGAAATGTTTTTAGGTGCTATCACAGAATCTATACACAGAGAGAAATATTTTTCTCAGTGCATATTTGAAGAAAGTTTACTTTAGTTCCTATTTCAGGGATGAAACTATTTCTTTCTATTGGTGAAAAAGGTTACGTGTGGCCTTATTAACCCGGGTGAAGTCGAAAGGCTTGGAATCCCATTAACCAATCTATGAGCCAAAGGAAAAAAATGTTAGTGCTTTATCTTATATTTTTTAGGTTACCTTAAACAGCTATTTTACCTCTGTATTTTTTCCTCGTCCATTACTTTGAAAAAATTGCATTTCTTTGAGAATAAACTTTGTCTTACTAAGACTAATGTGATATTCCAGGGTATCACTTTGCCCATGGATATTAAACTGCACATGGAAGGTGAGAGGTAATTAAGTTCGATCCGAGGAAGGATGCCTAACCAAGAAAAAAAGAGCCTTTTATAGAGTGGAGAGTTATTTATCGCAGGTTGTCTGCAACGATAAGCATGTCGGTGTGCTTCATGGAAAGGATTTCCATGAATCGTGAAGAAAAGACATACGTTACAAAACAGACTTATACTGGGATAACGTTTCGGTCTATGTAGAGGTTTATCCAGTCTTGGATAGAGTGAAGGTAAATGTCCTTGGGAAATACGAGAAAAGTGATGCCCAATTGCTTAGGCGATTCGACAGCGTCTGCTACGTTTTCAGACTTTGCATGTGTAGGTAGTGGCATACACATAGCATTATATAGACAACTAATCGAGATTGTTTAGTTGTCTATATAATGCGATGTATATGCGGTCTCGTCTGTTTTTAAGTTTGGAAACGCTCTATGGTGTGATTGCATCAAAAGCAACCCCATGTTGCTCTCTTCAAACAAACTGCACAAGCACGATCGGGAGATCACCAGAAAATATATTTCTGAAATCGTTCACCTGAGGTCAGGTGAAGAAGAGATGTAATAGTTTGTTTGTAAAGAAATCAGAAGGAGAATCAATATTTTCTGTGTAAAGCGCTCAATTCGTAAACAGCAGGAGCCACCGAAATCGGTGAGGTGTATGGGTTTAATAGCGAAAATTAATTAAAGTATTGATATGATCGGTGTCATTTAGAGCATTTATTATGGTCCAGTCGAATTATGTCGCTTCTAGAAAGACCAAATAAAGGTGTACAGACACCAGTGTTTTAGATATGGAGAAGCAGAGGAAATAAGAAAATACTAATTAGTTATCGGGAGTCGCAGCGTGATTACCCGAGTAAATAATGAGAGATAAAATTTCCTAATAAAAGGCTTGACATAAGTGAATATAAAATCAAAGATTGCATATTCACTACAGGCAAGACGCAAGGAAGGAAACATACAAAGAGCGGACCGAGTACCATTTGCCCAAATAAACAGGCTGTAATATAGTATAGTGGTATATCAACGGAAATTCAGGGATGCGGAATATCGCTGTGGTCAAAATGCGCACTTCTATTCTAAGAGTCGTCGGAAAGAGATATAATGATTATTAAACAGCATAACCAGAGATAAGAAATCCAATTGCATGATGTTCTTGAAAACAAATGTATATAAAGATAAACTGGAAAAATCAGCATTTGGAGCTCTCCCCAATTTTCTTCTGTATGCTCTGATATTCCATTGTAAAACTGACATTATTACTTAACAGCAATACTATGATAAAGGTGAAGACTAAACTGATGAGTATAGTTTACGTGAAGCAACATTCGCATAGGGATTTCTCTATGGTAAAGTTTTGTGTCGTTAGAAGTAGTATACATGTTAGCTGCAAGCATACAAGGCTGCAGTGTGATAGTAGTATGAGCTACAGATTCATTATGCTGGAATCCTGATTTTATAAAACGCTGCATTGTAGTCAGAGTCATGCCATATGTGTCTGAATTTAGGTTTAGAAGAAGGTTAGGCTTCCGTATCTGAAGAAGGGCTGATCACGGTTCATTTCCAGCTATGTCTCTTAAAGACACGCTGTTATGGCTTCAAATTCCTCTTGGGCAGAGAAGTGGGAGGTAGTTTAATGCATGCGAATGACAGTCTATGTGAGGAAAAGAGGGCTGCGACACTGGTAACTGGGCTTGTAAAGTTAGGACCGACATGTGATATATGGGAAGAATATGGGAAGAGTTGCTCAGACAATGAAATTTTTGAAGAAATGGTAATAATTTGGGGGGTTTCAGGGTGAAAGGTTTCTGAGGTCTTTGAGGTTGTGGTGTATGTGTCGAAGGCCAGCTGGAGAGGACTGTTTAGGTTGGGGGAGGGGGCAGTGAAAGTGACAGATGGTGAAGAGGTGGGATCATCAGCCTTGAGAATTGCATAAAGGTTGGACACAGAAATGAGAATTTAGGTTACTACTGGTCTTAGGAGGTTTTGGGCGACTCAAGACCAGATGCGAAGTATTCTTCCCTGTAGGCAGTGTTGAGTAACGGTCTAGTTACACGGCAAACCTTTTCCTTTCTGGCTTTTCACTGTCCCAGAGGAAAACGGGACACCGGTGAGAATACGAGGGATGTGCGACTTTGCAATCTAGGAGGAAAAGAGGGCGGTCACAGAATAAGTTTTAATTATTTGTGTCTCCGCAGATTAGACATTCTTCTTGTGGCCTGCCGTGCTTTATCACGTAGAGCCAATATTTGCAGCATTATTGTGATGTTTGAGCTCCCTCGCCAGCAAGCGAGGAAGCTCAAACAAACATCACAATATGCTTGCTGAGGGAAGCAAATTAATAGCCATAGAATGTCAGTATAACTATATTATTTGGATATTGTCTCCGTCCGTGAGAAAGGTGGGAGTATATTTCGACTCTAGTAATTGGGAGGTGTTGTCATTCTAATCGTTTTTGTATGTCGAAATGAACAGAGGGTGGAGTGTCGATGTATAAAGTAAAATCCTGCCAATGATGTAGAGACGACTCGGTGAGCATTATGAACTCTGACGATGCGTATTTCACATTTTAGTGGGTGAAAGTAGGGGTCTGGGCCGATAAGGGTCAAGAGTTCATACGCAAATATGTGGTCATTCAGGCATCATTTAGGAATCATTATTTAAATGAACAAAAATTTGTCCCTTGTCTTGTGTGGAAGTTTTTCGTTAGTGGTAGAGTTTTTCAGTTTTTCTCTTAATATGTAATAGAACTGTTACAGCTAGATCAGCATCATCACTTGTCTTTCACTGTCTCTTGACAAATGCCTTCGAGCCGACAGACGATTTGTGAATCGACGTTGTGTATGAGTGAAGTTAGTTCTTAGGTCAAGGTAAGGCGTACGTCAGATATACCAGAGGGGTTACGGTAGGTAAGAATGCGGGTACCGGGTCCGTGCAACAAGTGATTTACCAAAAGCTGTCTGAATCATATGAAGACCTAGGGTTCAGCAGGAACATGTCATTTAGGGTTATCATTTTCGCTTG
This sequence comes from Cherax quadricarinatus, assembly GCF_026875155.1. Classification (NCBI taxonomy): domain Eukaryota; kingdom Metazoa; phylum Arthropoda; class Malacostraca; order Decapoda; family Parastacidae; genus Cherax; species Cherax quadricarinatus. Next base: position 18,277,672 of record NC_069436.1, read on the forward strand.
TCCAGGATACAAACAAAAATAATAATAATAATAAGTTAAATCAATATTTTTAATTAATGATAAGAAAATAATGCAGCTCCCAGAATAATGCAAAGCAACTATATACCCATCTCGAACCGAGGATTACGATGGTTGGGTGCTTCAGAGCTAATTTCATCACTCTCCCAGTTTTGATGTACTAATGTCCACGATACTGTATATATATATATATATATATATATATATATATATATATGATTTATATAGTTATATATATATTTTGTGTGTGTGTGTGTGTTGTGTGTGTGTGTGTGTGTTGTGTGTGTGTGTGTGTGGTGTGTGTGTGGTGTGTGTTGTGTGTGTGTGTGTGTGTGTGTGTGTGTGTTTGTGTGTGTGTGTGTGTACTCCCTAGTTGTACTCACCTAGTTGAGGTTGCGGGGTCGAGTTCCGAGCTCCTGGCCCCGCCTCTTCACTGATCGCTACTAGGTCACTCTCCCTGAGCCGTGAGCTTTATCATACCTCTGCTTAAAGCTATGTATGGATCCTGCCTCCACTACATCACTTCCCAAACTATTCCACTTACTGACTACTCTGTGGCTGAAGAAATACTTCCTAACATCCCTGTGATTCATCTGTGTCTTCAGCTTCCAACTGTGTCCCCTTGTTACTGTGTCCAATCTCTGGAACATCCTGTCTTTGTCCACCTTGTCAATTCCTCTCAGTATTTTGTATGTCGTTATCATGTCCCCCCTATCTCTCCTGTCCTCCAGTGTCGTCAGGTTGATTTCCCTTAACCTCTCCTCGTAGGACATACCTCTTAGCTCTGGGAGTAGTCGTGTTGCAAACCTTTGCACTTTCTCTAGTTTCTTTACGTGCTTGGCTAGGTGTGGGTTCCAAACTGGTGCCGCATACTCCAATATGGGCCTAACGTACACGGTGTATAGGGTCCTGAATGATTCCTTATTAAGATGTCGGAATGCTGTTCTGAGGTTTGCTAGGCGCCCATATGCTGCAGCAGTTATTTGGTTGATGTGCGCTTCAGGAGATGTGCCTGGTGTTATACTCACCCCAAGATCTTTTTCCTTGTGTGAGGTTTGTAGTCTTGGCCCCTGACTGTACTCCGTCTGCGGTCTTCTTTTCCCTTCCCCATCTTCATGACTTTGCACTTGGTGGGATTGAACTCCAGGAGCCAATTGTGTGTGTGAGTTGTGTGTGTGTGTGTGTGTGTGTGTGTGTGTGTGTGTGTGTGTGTGTGTGTGTGCACTCACCTAATTGTGGTTGCAGAGTCGATTTACAGCTCCTGGCCCCGTCTCTTCGCTGGCTGCTACTAGGTCACTCTTCCCGCTCCATGAGCTTTACCCTACCTCTTCTTAAAGCTAAGAATGGATCCTGCCTCCTCTACATCACTTCCCAGACTATTCTACTTCCTGACAACTCTGTTAACTAAAGAAATACTTCCTAACATCCCTGTGATTCATCTGATTCCTCGACTTACAACTGTGACCCCCTGATGCTGTGTCCCATCTCTGGAACATCCTGTCCCTGTCCACCTTGTCTATTCCTCTCAGTATTTTATATGTCGTTATCATATCCTCCCTATCTCTCCTCTCCTAAACTGTCGTCAATTTAATTTCCCTTAACCTCTCCTAGTAGGACTTTCACCTTTGCTCCGGGACTAGTCTTGTTGCAAACCTTTGCATTTTCTCTAATTTCCTTACATGCTTGGCTAGGTGTGAGTTCCAAACTTGTGCTGCATACTCCAATATAGGCCTAACGTACACGGTGTACAGGGTCCTGAACGATTCTTTACGGAGATGTCGGAATGCTATTCTTAGGTTTACTAGGAGCCCGTATGCTGCAGCAGTTATTTGGTTGATGTGCACCTTAGGAGATGTGCTCGGTATTATACTCACCCCAAGATCCTTTTCCTTGAGTGAGGTTTGTAGTCTCTGGCCCCCCTGGACTCTTCCGTCTGTGGTCTTCTTTGCTCTTCCCCAATCTTCATGACTTTGTACTTGGTGGAGTTGAACTTAAGGAGCCAGTTTCTGGACCAGGCCTGCAGCCTTTTCAGATCCCTTTGTAGTTCTTCCTGGTCCTCGTCTAGTTGAATTCTTCTCATCAGCTTCACATCATCTGCATTCAGGGACATTTCTGAGTCTATTCCTTCCGTCATGTTCACATATATCAGAAAAACCACCGTTCCTAGGACTGACCCCAGTGGAGCCCCGCTCATTACAGGCATCCACTCTGACACCTCGTCACGTACCATGACTCGCTGTTGTCTTCCCGATAGGCATTCGCTGATCCATTGCAATGCCTTCCGTGTTATCCCTGACTGGTCCTCCAGCTGTACCAATAATCTCTTGTGTGGAACTGTCAAACGCCTTCTGCTGTCATCCTGTCATAGAACTCCGGTAGGTTTGTGACAAAGGATTTCCCGCCCCTGAAACCGTTCTTACTGCCTTTGATAAGGTCATTCCTTTCTAGGTGTTCCACAGTACTCTTCTCCTGATAATCTTCTCCGTGACTTTGCATACTATACATGTCAACATGTCAGTGACACTGGTCTGTAGTTTAATACTTCGTGTCTGTCTCCTTTTATTAAAAATTGGGATTACGTTTGATGTCTTCCATACCTCAGGTAGTCGCCCTGTTTCGATAGAAGTGTTAAAGGTTGTTGTTAGTGGTACACATAGCGCCTCTGCTCCCTCTATCAGGACCCATGGAGAGATATTATCCAGCCCCATTGCTGTATCTAACTCGCTTAGTGAGTGTGTGTGTGTGTGTGTGTGTGTGTGTGTGTGTGTGTGTGTGTGTGTGTGTACTCACCTAGTTGTACTCACCTAGGGGTCGAGTCCAAGCTCCTGGCCCATCCTCTTCACTGGTCTCTACTAGGTCACTCTCCCTGAACCATGAGCTTTATCGTACCTCTGCTTAAAGCTATGTATGGATCCTGCCTCCACTACATCGCTTCCTAAACTATTCCACTTCCTTACTACTCTGTAGCTGAAGAAATACTTCCTAACATCCCTGTGATTCATCTGTGTTTTCAGCTTCCAACTGTGTCCCCGTGTTGCTGTGTCCAGTCTCTGGAACATCCTGTCTTTGTCCACCTTGTCAATTCCTCTCAGTATTTTGTATGTCGTTATCATGGCCCCCCTATCTCTCCTGTCCTCCAGTGTCGTCAGGTTGATTTCCCTTAACCTCTCCTCGTAGGTCATACCTCTTATCTCTGGGACTAGTCTTGTTGCAAACCTTTGCTCTTTCTCTAGTTTCTTCACGTGCTTGGCTAGGTGTGGGTTCCAAACTGGTGCCGCATACTCCAATATGGGCCTAACGTACACGGTGTACAGGGTCCTGAATGTACAGGGTCCTGATTGTGTGTGTGTGTGTGTGTGTGTGTGTGTGTGTGTGTGTGTGTGTGTGTGTGTGTATGTGTGTGTGTGTGTGTGTGTGTGTGTGTGTGTGTGTGTGTGTGTGCATGTGTGTGTGTGTGTGTGTGTGTGTGTGTGTGTGTGTGTGTGTTGTGTTGTGTGTGTGTGTGTGTGTGTGTGTGTGTGTGTGTGTGTGTGTGTGTGTGCGGATTGGCTTCATTAACCATCATGCTAGCAGATAAGGAAAATCTTATGGTACCATTGTGGCTATATCATATTCAGCTACAACTTCTGCAGAAATATGCTTGAATTATAGGTGATTTTGTTTCTGAATTTTAATTGCTGGTGTTTCTGAATAACTATCACATACCATTTGTGCTCTGTTACCATAGTACGCAATGGCTTAATCTGCGTAAACTTTTAGGATATCCCGATACACTGTTGGTCGAGGCCCAAACTCCTATAAGAAGAAGGTGACCGCCATCCACTACTTCCTGGTAGTTTTCTGAGACTGCCTCCCCAAGGGACAACTTATTCAAGAAAAACTGCTAGTGTCCCCTTTCTTTTCTTTACTCATTGAAACCTCATCAAAGAGTGAATGATTTTAGGGGCTAAATCACATATCATGTAACCGGCCAGTTAGTCGCCCCTTATAATAACTTCTTCACGAACTTTAACTTCAGTTGTCATCAATGCAATGAATCGCACCTTGTTCTTTCGCTTCAGATGTTGAATCATACCACGCATTTCTATTTTGCCATTAATTTCTGTTGTATGATATTTGACTGAATCATCAGCGGCTGATCTTGTTTCTAGAGAGACCAAACCATCAAGTGATTCTTGAAATGGAGAGAGAGATTATAAACAGTTCATAAGTATATGTTAACTTTTTTTTTATCGTGAACTAGCATGATTCCCTCAGTTCAACACGCTATTCAGTTGTTTGGAGAAGACACCAGTTCTTAAAGAATAAAAAGGCACAATGTCGTGGCTGAAACAATACACAAATAACCCGCACATGGGAGAGAGAAGCTTACGACGACGACGTTTAGGTCCAACTTGGACCATATACAAAGTGACAATAACACAGGAGAGTAAGAAGGCCAGCATATATTGGCAAAAGGGGACAAGTACGGAAAAAGTGAGGTAGAAAAAGGAGTAGTAGTAGTGGTAAGGCTGGTAGTGAAAGTAGTAGTAGAAGAAACAGAGGTACAGTTCTTTCTCTAATACCTTTACTATGAGTAAATTCTGCAGAGCATCTCATCCCTTTCACGAGAAACTATTATATGATCTTATCCGTTCACGTGCTTAAGCAGTATTGTTAGTTGTTGTGACATATTGTGAAAAACCTTGACTGGCAAGCAACTCATAATCCTTCTCTTGCATTGCATTAGAAATTAAGACGAGCTGCAAATAAATTTGAGCGTACTTAATGTAACAGAAATGTCCTACAGCGTCTAAATGCTGAAGTATTTGACGCACACAATACAACAACTAACCCCATTGTCCAGTCCGTTCACCTCTCACAAAAACTTTCATCCGTGAAACTTGTTCATTGTACTTGTGCCAAAGTTTTGAACTACGATTCAACTACTTCTTGAAGCAATAGATAACTGTTACTTTCTCGTGAATCTTTATAAGAATTGTTTTTTAAAGACTTCCACATCGGTTCATTAACTGTGAAAAAAGTTAAAAAGATTCAGAACTGCAATGCGTTCTTCACTCAGCTCAAGAATATTTTCCCTATGTGCAAGAAGGCCACAGAGTATGCATGAGCAGGCATTATGTGATTGACTAGTATAAACTGTAACCCACCGTTCAAGTGTGCTACCATTCACTATGCTTCCAGTGCAGGATACGAGGATACGAAATCCACCCAGACATGGGACATCTAGTGACATTGGACTTTCCTCATTCGTCACTGCTGCCGTTTCTACGGCTCTCATATATAGTGTGGATTGGACTGAATTGCTTTGAGTGCATACATAAGTTCTGTGAATATTGCTGACATATATCCAGGGAATAAATTTACAATGAAAAGTGCAGTGATGTGAGTAGTTTCCTACTGATTTTATCTCGTAACTCAAGTATTTTTAAACGTAATCCCAAGGCTCTATACATATTTGGAAAGAAAACTCTTTCCTTTACATCTTTTATTAACTTATCTTCTCTTTTATGCAGCCAGTTCTATGAAAATCTTTTTTTTTTTTAATTAAACATTTTTCTATTAACGTTTCCCCTATTAGTTTAATATTGCATAAAAAATTAACTTAGCTAAAAAATACTAGACATGAATCATATAATATTTTTTTTATAAAACGTGAACTTTAGCAGCTATTTAGCTTTTAATATTTCCCTATATGATGGCTGACGCAGGTGTGGGAAGCCAAGTTTTGCTCTGCCGGGAGAGAAACGTTGCCTCAGTTAAGCTTCTTATCTCTCTTTCTCATTCTTCATATCTTTATTCATCATTACATTCTACCTTTCTCAGTCCTTTCTTCCTGCTCATCTTAATCCACCCCTTGGTTTCGTCTTTTTGTCTTCCCACTTTTCTCTTCTTCCCTCCATTCATCCCCTCTTCCTTATTCATTTTCGCCTTCCTGTTTCTCCTTTTATTTTTTTACTTCTCTTTCTCGAATTTCCTTCTCTCTTTTCTCTCTTCTCTCACTCTCCCTCCTTACTCTCCCTCTAACCTTCTTTCCTCACCTTCGTATCTGCCCTCACTCCCTCTCCTCCTTCCATGTCCTCCGTACCTCCCTTCCATGTCCTCCCTCCTTTCCACATTCCCCTACCTTCTATACCGCCCCTCCCTTCCATATCCTCTCTCCCTTAAATATCCTCCCTCCTTTTCGTGTCCTCTCTCCCTCCCATCCGCGTCCTCCCTCTCTTAATGTCCTCCCTTCCTATCCAAGTCTTCCCTTCCTTTCCATGTCCTCCCTTCCTTTCTCCTGCCCTCCTTTCCTCCCTCCCTCTCTTCCTCACTGTCGACACCATCAACAGCCTCATCAGTATTGCCCTTCGCTGATCTCAAGCTTTTGTCCCAATTTTTTGTTTGTTTCTTTGTAGCTGTCTTTGTCGCTTGTGGCAGGCGGGACAGGAAAACTTGGTACCTGGCCAAAAAAAGAGAGAAGTGTGCTATATTTGGTACCTTTATTCACTTTTGTATGCTGTCATTGTAGTGAATGTATGACGTGTGTTGGCAGTTGCGGTGAGGCGGTGGTAGTAGTAGTAGTAGTAGTAGTAGTAGTAGTAGTAGTAGTAGTAGACTAGTAGTAGTAGTAGTAGTAGTAGTAGTAGTAGTAACAGTAGTAATAGTAATAGTAGTAGTAGTAATAATAGTAGTAGAAATAGTAGTAGTAGTAGTTGTAGAATTAGTACTAGGATTAGTTGTTGTTGTTATTCTTGTTGCAGTAGTAGTAGTAGTAGTAGTAGTAGTAGTAGTAGTAGTAGTAGTAGTAGTAGTAGTAGTAGTAGTAATAGTGGAAGCAGTAAATAGTAGTTGTTATTGTAGTAGCAGAAATAGTAGTAATAGTAGTAGTAATCGTTGTTATTGCAGTAGTAGCAGTAATTGTAATAATAATAGTAGTAATAGTAGTAGCAGCTAGTAGTAGTAGTAGAGGTAGTAGTAGTAAAACTAATCGCAACAGTAGTAATAGTAATGGTGGAAATAAGAGTCTCTTTTTTCAATCCTCACAAGAATAGGAAGAAATGATATGAACGACTATTCAGCGGATTCTCAGCCGTTGGTTGAGTTCCCGTTGGTTCCGTGAAGCTCCGGTACCCCTCAGGGAAGCTTCCTTGATGTTGGCGAGGGGCTCTTGATTTAGGGAATTGGAACTGTGCTCCAGTTCCCCGAATTAAGCCTGAATGCCTTCCACATCCCCCCCCCCCAAGGCGCTGTATAATCCTACGGGTTTAGCGCTTCCCCCTTGATTATAATAATAATAATAATAATAATAATCCGGGACAGTGTTGCGCTGCGAGACTTGAGAACTTTCTTTATGAGTACTGAAAAATGTTATGAACTGTCTTCTTAAAGCTTTAAAATTTTTAAATAAGCCATTTTTTAATTAATAAATCACAACGAGAAGAAAAATTTTCTGGAGACAAAAACACAAGTTACAGAAAAAAAAAAACAATTTATTAGGACAGCGTTTCGCTGTGTAGAGCGAAACTTACTCCCAATAAAAGTCTGAGATGCAACTTATGCCACTTTTTAAGTTACAAAAAGGCACAATATCGTGACTGGAACAATACACAAATAACCCGCACAAAGGAGAAAGGAGCTTGCAACGACGTTTCGGTCCGACTTGGACCATTTACATAGTAACACTGTCACTTTGCATGCCGCTTTTTCCCCACAATTACCGTTAATACATTATTTCAATCCAAAAAAAATGTCATTTTGTTGCGGATCTAAATTTACATTGCACTGATTGTCCTCACACATGTGCATCAGGTGTTCAAGAGACGTGACTGATATTATCGCGTAAGTCGGGAATAACAACGACCACAGTAACCAACGTCTGGAGAAGATAAACGGTCTGACGTCATCTGGGGAGGTAGAGGGTGGATGTGTGGGAGGGAGGGGGTTGGTGGGGAGTGTGGGCGTCTGATTCTAAGATTAACGGAGACGTCTTGACGCGAGAAGCTGCGTAATAATGAATGGAAGAGGAGCCAGATCCCAAGATGTCAGGGGCACACCGTTGGTGTTGTCCAGGTGCAGTGACAGACACTCGATATTGCTTATATATATATATATATATATATATATATATATATATATATATATATAATATTATATATATATATATATATATATATATATACATATATATATATATTATATATTATATATATATATATATATATATATTGTGTGTGTGTGTGTGTGTGTGTGTGTGTGTGTGTGTGTGTGTGTGTGTGTGTGTGTGTGTGTGTGTGGTGTGTGTGTATATTTGTGACAATGGTTGTTTTGCATATGTATATATATATATATATATATATTATATATATTAATATATATATATATATATATATATTAATATATATATATATATATATATATATATATATATATATATATATATATATTTATATATATATATATATATATATATATATATATATTATATATATATATATATATATATATATATATATATGTGTGTGTGTGTGTGTGTGTGTGTGTGTATATACATAAGCAACATTTCACTTACTTCTCCGAGGCTAAGGAACTCCGTATACTGCACAATCATCGCTAGCTTAGTTTGTTTTTTTTACTTGTTTACCCCTTTGGGACACTGTTACGTTCTTTCATTAAATTCGTAAGAGAATGCTCCTCTTTGTTTCGGGAATGCTTCTTTCTTGGTTTTGTAAATGTTAGCTTTTGTTCTCCCTGTGTATGGTGCTATGACTCGAACACAGAACACACAGATGAACACAGGAACACATAAAGATATATGAAAATCACTATACCGTGGCAGAAACATTGCACAAATAATCCGAATCAAGGAGAGGAAAAACTATGAAAACGCCTTGGTCCGTCCTCTACAATTGTCAAACATCAACTAACAATTCTGAGTTAACAATGATCCAGGATGGACAGAAACGTCATCATATTTTTTCTGTGTTAAGTGAGGGCTATTTGTAAACAGGTACACATGTGAATACTCGAAAATAAATAGACACACAGATGGGACCAAACAGGAACGAGAAAAGCGTGTAATTGTCAAAGTAGAAGTTCTGAAATTGGTGTGAGTAACGAGTGGAGTCACACTAGGCCCGCTAATTAGTATTTATAATAATAGTAATAGTAATTTTAATAATAATTATAATAGTAATAATAAAAAGTTATTACTAAAATTTAATATTGTTGATATATATGTGTGTGTGTGTGTATGTGTGTGTGTGTGTGTTTGTGTGTGTGTGTGTGTGTACTCACCTAATTGTGGTTGCAGGGGTAGAGACTCAGCTCCTGGCCCGCCTCTTCACTGATTACTACTAGGTCCTATCTCTCTCTCTCTCTGCTTCCTGAGCTTTGTCATACCTCGTCTTAAAGCTATGTATGGTTCCTGCCTCCACTACATCACTTGCTAAGCTATCCCACTTCCTGACGACTCTATGACTGAAGAAATACTTCCTAACAACCCTGTGACTCGTCTGAGTCTTTAGCTTCCAGTTGTGACCCCTTATATATACATATATATATATATATATATATATTATATATATATATATATATATATATATATATAATATATATATATATATTATAATTGTCGTACCGAATAAAGCAAACGAAAATTTGTGTATGCAATAATATTGTGTTGGTTTATTATTAAATTATTGTAAACTTATCTAAAATATATTTAGATGGATTAGGCTAAAATTAATTGCGCTTGTTATAAGACAAAATTTTAGATAGGACTTTAATTTTAATATAATATATATATATATATATATATATATATATAATATATATATATATATATATATATATATATATATATATATATATATATATAATGTATATGTGTGTGTGTGTGTGTGTTGTCGCGCCGAATATGTAAAACTGGTCAATTAGCAACAACTCATTTAAAATTAAGTCCTTTCTAAAATTTTCTCTTGTACGTTTAAAGATACATTTTTTTCATTAATGTTAATGTAAAAAAAATTTAATTTTGCACCAAAAAAATCTTAGAAAACTTACCTAACCTTATTATAACAAGAACAATTTATTTTACCCTAACCCAACTAAAAATATTTTAGATTTGTTTACAATAATTTAATACTAAACAAACACAGTGAAATGTATTTATTTCGTTAGGTTCAGAATGATTTTTTCGACATTATTTCATACACAAATTTTCACTTGTCCTATATGGCAAGATGAGCGTTGCTATTTAAGCCAAGATCGCAAATTCTGCCTATTCGGCACGACATATATATATATATATATATATATATATATATATATATATATATATATATATATATATATATATATATATATGTACTCACCTATATGTGGTTGCAGGGGTCGAATCATAGCTCCTAGCCCCGCTTCTTAACTGGTGTGTGTGTGTACTCACCTAATTGTTGTTGCAAGTTTCGCAACTCAGTTTCCTGGTCCCGCCTTTTCAGTGAACACTGCTAGGTCCTCTCTCTTCCTGCTCCATGAGCTTTATCTTACCTCGTCTTAAAGCTCTGTATGGTTCCTGCCTCCACTACATCACTTGCTAGACTATTCCACTTCCTGACTACTCTATGACTAAAGAAATATTTCCTAACATCACTTTGAGTCATCTGAGTCTTCAAGTTCCAAGTGTGACCCTCCGTTTCTGTGTCCCCCCTCTGGCACATCCTGCCTCTCTCCGCCTTGTCTATTCCAGGCAGTATTTTGTATGTCGTTACCATGTCTCCTCTAACCCTACTGTCCTCCAGTGTCGTCAGCCCGATTTCCTTTAACGTATCTTCGTAGAACATTCCCCTTTGCTCTGGAACTAAACTTGTCGGAAACCTTCGCACTTTCTCTAATTTCTTGGCGTGCTTGACCCGGTGTGGGTTCCAAATTGGTGCTGCATACTGCAGTATGGGCCTGACGTACACGGTGTACAGTGTCTTGAACGATTCCTGACTAAGGTTTCGGAATTCTATTCTCAGGTTTGCCAGGCGCCCATATGCTGCAGTAGTTATCTGGTTGATGTGTGATCCGGAGACGTGCTCGATGTTATACTCACCCTAAGAACTTTCTCCTTCAACGAGGTTTGGAGTCTTTGGCCACCTAGCCTATACTCTGCCTACTGGCTTCTTTGCCCTTCCCCGATCTTCACGACTTTGCATTTGGAGGGGTTAAATTCGAGAAGCCATTTGCTGGCCCAGGTGTCCAATCTGTCCAGGTCCTTTTGAAGTGCTTCCTGATCCTCATCTGATTTAATTCTCCTCATTAACTTCACATTATCTGCGAATAGGAACACTTCTGATTCTATCTCTTCCATCATGTCATTAACATATACCAAAAATAGCACTGGTCCTAGGACCGACCCCTGTGGGACCCCGGTCGTCTCAGGTGCCCACTGTGATACCTCATCATGTACCATGAATCTTGTTGCCTCCTTGTCAGGTATTCTCTGATTCATTGCAGTGTCCTTCCTGTTGTACGCGCCTGTTCCCCTAGCTTCTGCACTAATCTCTTGTGAAAAATTGTGTCGAAGGCCTTCTTGCAGTCTAAGAATATGCAATCAACACACCTCTCTCTCTGTTGTCTAACTTCTGTTACTTTATCATAAAACTCTAGAAGGTTTGTGAAACATGATTTGCCTTCCATGAATCCGTGCTGGTTGCCGTTTATAATCTTGTTCCATTCCAGGTGCTCCACCACTCTCCTGATAATCTTCTCCATGACTTTGCATACTATACACGTCAGTGACACTGGTTTATAGTTTAGTGCCTCTTTTCTGTCTCCTTTTTAAAGATGGGAACTACATTTGCCGACTTCCATACCTCAGGTAGTTGCCCAGTTTCAAGGAATGTATTGAAGATTGTGGTAAGTGGCACACACAGCGTTTCTGCTCCCTCTCTAAGGACCCACGCTGAGATGTTGTCCGGTCCCATTGCCTTTGAGGTATCAAGGTCCCTTAGCAGCTTCTTAACCTCCTCCTCAGTTGTGTGTATGTCATCCAACACTTGTTGGTATATTCCTTGTTGGTGTCCCCCTCTATTCTGTCTTCCCAGAGGCCTTGCTGTCTCCACTGTAAATACCTCCTTAAATCTCGTTTTGAGCTCCTCACGTACCTCTTGATCGTTTCTTGTGAGTTCCCCACCTTCTTTCCTCCGCCTGATCACCTGGTCTTTGACTGTTGTCTTTCTCCTAATGTGGTAATACAGCAGTTTCGGGTCAGCCTTGATTTTCGATGCTATTTCGTTTTCGTACTCTCACTGGGCCTCCTTCCTTATCTCTGCATACTCGTATCTGGCCCTTAGACAAATCTCCTTATTTTCCTTTGCCTTCTGTATCTTTTCGATTCTCTAGTGCACTTAGTTTTTGCCTCCCTACACCTTTGGGTAAACCAAGGACTCGCTTTGGTCTTCCCACTGTTTCTGCTGCCCTTGGGAACAAACCTTTCCTCTGCCTCCTTGCATTTTGTTGTTACGTATTCCATTATTTCGTTTACTGATTTTCCTACCAATTTTCTGTCCCACTGAATCTCCTGCAGGAAATTCCTCATTCCTGTGTAGTCCCCCCTTTTACAGTTTGCTTTTTCCCATTCAACTCCTGTTACCCTCTCCACTTGTAACGTGATCACTAGCTCCAAGGGGCCTCTCATATATGATGTCCCCAATATCTGAACTGCTCAGGGTGAACAGAAGGTTCAGTCTAGCTAGTTCATCCTCCCTTCTCTCTCTGGTAGTGTCCTTGACATGTTGATGCATGAGGTTTACCAGTATCACATCCATCATCTTGGCTCTCCATGTTTCGGGACCCCCATGTGTCTCCAGGTTTTCCCAATCTATCTCCCTGTGGTTGAAATCGCCCATGACCAGTAACGTTGCTCTGCTCGATCGAGCTCTTCTTGCCCCCTTAACCAGTGTGTGTGTGTGTGTGTGTGTGTGTGTGTGTGTGTGTGTGTGTGTGTGTGTGTGTGTGTGTGCGTGTGTGCGTGTGTGTGTATGTGTGTGCGCTCAACTAGTTGTGGTTGCAGTAGCTGAGTTTTAGCTTCTTGCCCCGCCTCTTCGCCGGGAATCTTGGATGGTACATATTGCCGACAATGAATGTTGCAAAACTCTTGGTGCAGAGGAAACCTCTATTAAAGACGACTGATCGCTCTGTATAGAGCTTTATTAAGTCACTCGATGTAAGCTCTACTCAGAACGTAACATCGTCTATAATGATGCCCAGTATAAAGTATCTGTCTACCAAACCTGGGTCACCCGTAACTTC
>NC_069436.1:18295967-18315967 GCF_026875155.1 Cherax quadricarinatus
GTGTGTGTACTCACCTATTTGAGGTTGTAGCTCCTGGCCCCGCCTCTTCACTGATTGCTACTAGGTCCTCTCTCTTCCTGCTCTATGAGCTTCATCAAACTTCGTCTTAAACCTATGTTTGTGTGTGTGTTTGTGTGTGTATCTTTGTTTGTGTTTGTATGTCTGTGTGTGTCTGTGTCTGTGTCTGTGTCTATGTATGTCTGTGTGTAGGTGTGTATCCGTGTGTATGTCTGAGTGTTCTGATGGCTGCAGTGCCTACATGTCTTATTTTCAAGTCTACATGTAAATTTTTTGGCTATATCAGAATTAAATTTAACCCAGAGGATATCAGTTTCCAAAGCTTTCAGCCATAGCAGAATTAAATTCACTCAACAGAATATTAACTTCGACAGTGTACTTCTAGGGGAATTGCCATGCACTCTTTTAATACCATCGTCAACTATAGTTTCTTGCTTGCTGGCTAATGAATCCAAATGGCGTACTACCTTAGGACAATGTGTCACTGTGTATAAAGATTCATTGAGCCATCCAAGCCTTATAAACAAAGTTAATCGTTTTCTAAATGATAGCTTGTTATACATCCTGTGCCTTTTCATCATACCTTCCCGATGCTTGCCCAACGCATCTCAGTGTTGTAGCAACTTGGTGACTAGTATAGCTTAATACAGTGGAAATTTATCAGATATCGATGTTAACAAAGAGCCATCTACGTTGTAATGTAATTAACAGATGACAGTTCTGCGAAAAGAGGTCGGCTCTTATTTAAATTCAAGTACTCAAGAAAGGAAGTATGGTCATACGAGCTGAGTCGAAGAGTGACGCATAGATATGTCGACTCAACATATTCTAGCATTTGGTTTCATGTTGATGAATGTTAAGTAAACCTACCTATTATTTCTAAGTACGTAAAAATATGTGATATTCTCCTTTCAAGAATTATGTGGCTGTTTTAAATAAGTGTTAAAAGTTCATCAAAATCTGTAAGATTAGACACTGTCAAGTAACGCTTCATAGCAAAAAAAAAAAAAAAAAGTTAATTTCAGATGTAAAATTTAAATTTTACAAAAATACTTTAAAATCCTTCCAGAACGAGGAAAAAATGTTGTAATCATATGTGAGATAGCAATTGTTGCTTCAGTAGCACGGGTTGCAACATCCAAACACTGTTACTGTTAACATTATTGAGAGTTTTCTTTTCTACATTTCCGATCGTCTCCAGCAAGACAACGGAACCCCCATAAGAAAAAAAATATTCACCATCGTTGACCGGGTCATTATGTGATCAAGCTGATTCTCGCTGACAACCATTATTAAGAACTTAAGAGTAGCACTGAATCCCGAATACTAGTTTACCATTCTCTCGTGACCATAGCAATATTAATGTGAGATAACAATCTCTCTTTATCGATAAGGTCAAAGGTAACACCTCTTACCTGGTAGAAAAATGGTAGGAACTTTTAATCTAACCTTATAAAACCCTTGTATAAAAAAAAAACGGAATAAGAGTATTCTATAAACTGTCAAAGCGTAAATATTCGTAAATACTGGTTCAAAACTTCAAAACCAGTGTGTGTGGTAGAGCACTCGGCCCTTCGGCCCGCGAGTTCCTGATCTCCAGTTAAATACACCATCACTAGGTATACATATGGATGCGGTGTTGTTATTAAAGTACTAATTTCACATTACTTGGTCTTACGTGAGTATACCTTACTAACTCCTCCCACACGCAGGTGAATCCCCACCTTACATACGAACACCCACGTAAGCAGGTACCTTCATTCACCCCTCCACACTCACGTGCAGCCCACCCACCACAGGCACGTGCACTCACCCACCCCACACAGACACGTGCAGCCCCCACATCCCACAGGCACGTGTACTCACCCACCTTCACACGCGTGCTCGTATAAGCACCCTTCCCCTATTCTACTTAAACAGCCTCGATAGAATCCCTAATAACAAGAAAAATAAATGAAACACACTGTTTATTATTATTATTATTATTATTATTATTATTATTATTATTATTATTATTATTATTATTATTATTATTATTATTATTATTATTATTATGATTATTATGATTTTTATTATTATTATTATTGTTATTATTATTATTATTATAGGTATTATTATAATTATTAATATTAGTAGTAGTAGTGGAATTATTATTATTATTATTATTATTATTATTATTATTATAATTATTGTTATGATTATAATTATTAATATTAGTAGTAGTAGTATAGTGGTATTATTATTATTATATTATTATTATTATTTATATAGTGTATTATTATTATTATTATATTATTATTATTATTATTATTATTATTATTATTATTATTATTATTATTATTATTATTGCTATTATTATTATTGTAGGAAAGCGTTAAACGCGTGTGGATAATACAATGCTCGGAGAACTGAAAGTAACCATGGTCAATCTGAGGAAGAGCAGTCTCCAAACCATGGAATCAAGAGCCCTTTACCATCATCAAGGGAACCAGATGAACGCAGGTAGGTATACTTAGGAAGAGGATTGCGGAGGTCGAAAGAGGAGATGATACACAGGAGGGGAGAGGAAGAGAGGGAGAGAGGGGAAGCGAGAGAGAGAGAAAGGGGAGAGGGGAGATGGGGTTAGAGAAGGTAGATTGATTCAGTGAAATAGGAGGAGGGAGGCTGCCCGCGCCATGAATAGGAAAATTCATGTAGAGATATAGAAATGAAGAGAAGCAGGGGAAAAATGGAGAGAGGTAGGAAATACATATAGCGAGGGTGAGAGGGAGGGAGAGGGAGTAAGAGTGAGAGGGTGGGAGAGTGAGAGGGAGGCAGAGTGAGAGAGAGGCAGAGGGAGAGGGAAGAAAAGTGAGAGGGAGGAGGAGGCAGAGCCAGAGGAGGCAGAGTGAGAGGAGGTAGAATGAGAGGGAGGCAGAAGGAGAGGAAGGAAGAGGGAGTCAGAGTAAGAGGGAGAGGGAGGCAGAAGAGGTACTCAGAGTGAGAAGGAGGCAGAGTGACAGGGAGGCAGAGGAGAGAGAGGCAAAGAAAAGAGGGAAAGGGAGGGAAAAAAAAAAAGAGGGAAAGGAAGGGGGATTTAAAAGAGAATGACGGAAAGGGAGAGGAAAACTAAAATTTGAAAGGGATGAAGATAAAGGGAACAAAAAGTAAAAGGAGGGAAGAATTAAAAGAGGAAGAGAGAAAGGGGGAAAAGGGCGAGGATGGAAAGGGAGGGAATGAGTACAAATCATGAGAGGGAGAAAAAGGTAAACGTTGAAGAGAGAAAGGAAGAGCACAGGGGATAAGAAAAAGGAAGAGAAAGGAAAGTGAGAAGGAAAAGAAGAAATGGAAAAAGGAGAAGAAAAAGAGGGAAATGGAAAGGGGTAAAAGAGAAACAAAGGGAGAATGAATAATTAAGACCGAAGAGAGGGAGAGGGCAAAGAGGAAGTGGAAAAAGGAAGAAAAATGAAAAGTGAAAGAAGGGGAAAGCAAAATAGTGGAAAAAGAAGAGAGAGTTAAACTAGAAAGAGGAGAAGAGAAAGTAAAAGAGGAGAATAAAGGGGAGAGTAAAATGTGGAGAGGAGAGCAAAAAGAGGAATAGAGAAAGAAGGGAAAGTAAACAGAGAGAATGAAACGGAAAAAAACGAAAAGAGATTGAGGGAGGAGGGAAGAAAGGAAGGAGGGAGGGAAGAAGAGTAAAAGGGATGAGGAAGCAGTGGGAAAGGAAATAAGGGAGGGGAAGGGAAAGACTGGGAGGGAAACAAAGAGAATGAGAGGGAGAATGAAAGAGAGGAAATGAGGGGGAATGAAATGGGAAGAAAAGTAGTGGGAAATAGAGTATAGGATAGGAAAAGAGTGGAAACTATAGGAAAAGAGATAGGAAGAGGAAGAGAGAAAAGGAGACAGAGAGAGAAAAGGCTGTGAGCCCAGGCCAGTTGAGCCCAAGATTGCTGAGATGTGCAGACCAGCTAGCAGCACCTCTAACTCGCATCTTTCAGTACTGCCCAGCACAGTGGAAATGACCTTCTCTGTGGAAAGAGGTAAATGTAGTCCCTGTTCACAAAAATAAGAGCAGAGCAGAAATCAGCAACAACAGACTAGTGTCACTCCTGTCAATCACTGACAAGAGCCTTGAAATAATAATCTCAGACAAATGACAGTTTTTTGGCTACCACTCATTACTTTGTGATCGTCAATATGGCTTCAGGAAAGGTTACTCTGCTGCCAATCTGTTTTAAAACCTCTCCACTAAATGGCACCAGTCAATGGATGAATCCAAAGTCAGCTTTGGACATTGCAGGTGCTTCCGACCGAGTGTGGCACCAGAGTCTCTTGGCAAAACTGCAAGCACTGGGAATTGCAGGCTCTACGTTACGTCTCCTCAGTGATTACTTTCATGTTACATCTCTAAGGGTAGTTCACAGTGGAACAGAAACAGCAAGACATCCTACTGAGGCAAGTATTCCACAAGGAAGTGTGCTGGGACCATTGTTATGGAACTTGTACTTCATGACCTTCTTCATCTCAATCCAGAATCCCATGCATATGCAGACGACTGCACTCTGACATTTACTTATCCAAGAGAAGAAATGCCAGCTGCTCTAAGCTACGTCAATCACCAGCTAGGAGCTATATCAGCTTGGGGAAACCGACGGCAAGTATCATTTGCGCCTGAGAAAACACAATTGTGTTCTTCTCTAGGGCACCATGAATGAAATGCCGTACCCTAGTAAAGTATGAATGGAAAGTGTTAGTACCTGGGAAAGAATTGATATCCTTCGGGAAATTGACTCCAAACTGACCAGAAGAACCACTAAGTGCGTAAGCTTCCGGCTTACAGCACTTGACGTACTCGAATCTGCTTGACAGTAGGGGTGCAAGATTCTGTTGAGGCACAAGTAAAACTCACACATTGATATGCCCACTTCCCTTGGTTTAACTGCCCCTCTCTCATCTCGACTGCTTAAGTAAGAACAGAGCAAAAACGTATCATCTCTCGCCTAAAACCCTCCTGGATAGATCTGCCATTCAGGAGAGCTTCAACACAGGAGGATGTGGGTGGTCTTACTGTTATGTACAAGGCCAACATTGTCAGAGTACCACACTTGGCTCCACTTCGAGGACAAGAAGCAAGTTTCCCTAAAACCACAAATCGAGCAGAAAACAGCAGCTTTCACTGTGCTTACCCTTCTCCAGAACTTACTTTCACCGGGAACTTTTAACCCCAGGATGACTCGAGTCTGGAAACAACATTCTATAGCTTAATTATGTCAACGAGATATAGCAGTTGATAAAATGAAAATACGGCACTAGATGGCTAAACTTCATCCTTCCCTACTTGTAGTTTCATAACATAAAAATGCTTTCAATGAGCTGATTGGTAGCAGCTCTTAGTTAGGAATCCTTTAAACTGTAAAATATTGTCAAATAAAGCTAGGCCCTTAACCTAACCTTGTCAGACCCTATTGTAAATAAAAATAAGGAAGAGAGAGTAAAGAAGTGACAGCGGGAAAAGGGAAGGGTAAGGGTTTAAGAATAGAAAAGAGAGAGAGAGAGAGGAAGAGAGATGAGAGAGAGAGAGAGAGAGAGAGAGAGTGAATCCAAAGTCAGCTGTGTGGTAGCACTGGACATTGCTGGTGCTTTCAACCGAGTGTGGCACCAGGATCTCTTAGCAAAACTGCAAGCTCTGGGAACTGCAGGCTCTACGCTATGTCTCCTCAGCGATTACCTTCATGGTAGATCTCTAAGGGTAGTTCTCAATGGAACAGAATCAGCAAGACATCCTATTGGGGCAAGTGTTCCACAAGGAAGCGTGCTGGGACCATTGTTATGGAATTTCTACTTCAATGACCTTCATCTCATCCCAGAATCCCACGCATATGCAAACGACTGTACACCGACATTCACTTATCCAAGAGAAGAAATGCCAACTGCTCTAAGCTACATCAATCACCAGCTATGAGCTATATCAGCTTGGGGAAATAGATGGCAGGAAACATTTGCACAGAAAACACAAATGATGATGATCTCTAGGCACCATAATGGTAATGTTGGTGCAGTAGTAAGGATGAATGGGAGGGTGTTGGCACCTGGGGAAGAAGTTGATATCCTTGGGGTGAAATTTAACTCCAAACTGACCATGAAGAACCACGTTGTAAATCTTGCAAACAAGGCAGCCAGGAAGCTTACAGGACTTCGCCGTTTCTCGCATCTTCTTGATAGTAGGAGTTGAAAGATTCTGTACAAGGCACAAGTACGCTCACACCTTGAGTATACTCCACTTTCTTGGTTTGCCTGCCCCCTCCCCCTCTCATCTGCAACTGCTTGAAAGTGTAGAGAACAGAGCAAGACGTCTCATCTGTCGCCTGGACCAATCCTGGATAGATCTGTCATTTCAGGAGAGCCTTCAACACAGGAGGGATGTGAGTGGCCTTACTGTTATGTACAAGGCCAAAATTGTCAAAGTACCACACTTGGCTCCACTTCGAGGACACCGTGAAGCAAGCTTCTATACCACATGACGGGCAGAAAGCAGCAACTTCACTCTGGCTGTACCTTTCTCGAGAACATCACATTATCTAAGATCATTTATCCCCGGGATGACTCGTGTATGTAACACATTCGTACAGCATAGATGTCATCGACATAAAGTCATTATCAAATGAAAAGCTGACCCACAGAAGCTCCAACCTTTCCTTTCCCTCTTGTATGTCACATAACAATAAAAAGCTTTTAAAAGACTGATGTAGGTAACACTCTAGCTTGTCAATAAGTTAGGAAACCTTAACCTGTAAATAGCTTCCCAAAAAGCTAGGGATCCTTAACCTTGTCAAACCCTTGTAAAAAAAAAAAAAAAAAAAAAAGAGAGAGAGAGAGAGAGAGAAGAGAGAGAAGAGAGAGAGAGAGGAGAAGAGAGAGAGAAAAGAGAGAGAGAGAGAGAGAAGAGGGGAGAGAGAGAGAGAGAGAGAGGAGAGAGAGAGAGAGAAAAGGACTATTGAAAAAGGAAAAAATGAGAATAAAAAAAATGAAAATAGAGAAAGAGGATGGTAAGATTGGGGAGTAGATGGGGAAAATTGGAAAGCGGATTGGGGAAAAGAGAGGAGAGAGAAGAGGACTGAAATGAAGGAAAATTGGGGAGGGATGGAGAGGAAACAGAGGGATGGAGGGAAACAGAAGGACGGGATGGAGACAAAGGGGATGTGAAGGAAAACAGAGGGGATGGGAAAGGGGTGACAAAGGGGATGGGAGATGAGACAGAGGGAAGTTACGGAAGACAAGGATGGAAAGGGAGACAAAGGGAAGGGGGGGGAAACAGAGGGATGGGATTGGAGACAAAGGATGTGAGGGGAAACAGAAGTGGGAGGGG
Organism: Cherax quadricarinatus; assembly: GCF_026875155.1. Lineage (NCBI taxonomy): Eukaryota > Metazoa > Arthropoda > Malacostraca > Decapoda > Parastacidae > Cherax > Cherax quadricarinatus. The sequence goes on from NC_069436.1 coordinate 18,303,331, forward strand.
AGGACAGAGTGGATGGGGGGGGGAGACAGAGGGGATGGGAGGGAGACAGAGGGAGGGAGGGAAGACACAGGGATGGGGGGGGAAAATAAGGGGATGGGAGGGGAGACAGAGGGGATGGGAGGGAGACAGAGGGGATGGGAGGGGAACAGAGGGATGGGAGGGAACAGAGGGGGTGGGAGGGGAAAACAGAGGGGATGGGGGGAGACAGAGGGATGAGAAGGGGAGACAGAGGGAGGGAGGGGAGCAGAGGTTATGGGAGGGGAGACAGAGGCGATGGGAGGGGAGACAGAGGGGCAGGTACAACAATAAACAGATGGATCAACATATTTAGGGACATTACCAAATTAAATTTAATTAGCAATCGCAGTATTATTATGTAGGCGTAAAGCATATGGTATGTAAGGGTTGAATGTAAAGGTATGAACTAGGTATGTAGTATGTATGTATGTGTAAGTTATCTGTGCAGGTTTAAAATGAAGTGTATATACATTCTTTATGCCTGTGTGTCTGAATCGTGTGTTGTGTACTCACCTAATTGTACTCACCTAAAGTGGGTTTCAGGGGTCGAAAACTCAGCTCCTGGCCCCGCCTCTTCACTGATCGCTACTGGGTCCTCTCCCCCCTCGCCCTTTCCCGAGCTTTGGTCATAACCTCCCCAAACTATGTATGATTCCTGCCTCCACTACTTCACTTGCTAGGCTATTCACTTGCTGACAACTCTATGACGAAGAAATACTTCCTAACGTCCCTGTGACTCGTCTGATCTTCAGCTTCCAGTTGTGACCCCTTGTCCCTGTGTCCCCTCTCTGGAACATCCTAATCTCTGTCCACCTTGTCTATTTCCCGCAGTATCTTTTATGGGCGTTATCATGTCTCCCCTGACCCCTTTTGTCCTCCAGTGTCGTCAGTCCCCATTTCCCTTAACCTTTCCTCGTACGACATTCCCCTTTAGCTCTGGGGCTGCCTTGTTGCAAACCTTTGTACTTTCTCTAACCCCTTGACGTGCTTGACCGGGTGGGGGTTCCAGACTGGTTTTGCATACCCCGGGAGGGGCCAAAACTACCATGAAACAGGGGTTTTGGGAACGTTTCCTTTTTAAAGGTATCGGAACGCTATTCTCAGGTTTGCCAGGCCCCCCGGGATCCCGGGCAGCGGTTTTTGGGTTATTTTGTGCCCCGGTATGGGGTTTGGTGTTTTATGGTCACCCCCAAGGTCTTTCTCCCTGAGTGAGGTCTGTATCTTTGTCCACCTACCAAATTAATTTCGTCTGGGGGCTTTTTTGGCCCCTCCCCAATCTTCATGATTTTGCATTTGGCGGGATTAAATTTCCGAGAAGTCAGTTCCCTGGACCACATTCCACCTGCCCCAAGTCTCTTTGCAGCCCCTGCTCACCCTTTCTTCCGATTTAATTTCCTTCTCATCAATTTCACGTCATCTGCGAACGGGGACCCTTCTGAGTCTATTCCTTCCATCATGTCTTTTCACAAATATCAAAAAAAGAAACGGGCCCCTAGAACTCCCCCCTTTGGGGGAAACCCCGCTCGAAAACCAGGCACCCACTGTAAATACCTTTTCACGAAACCATACTCTTGCTGCCCTCCCTTTCAGGTTTTCCCCTTATCCATTGCAGTGCCCTCCCTTTTACATGCGCCTGATCCTCCAGCTTCTGCACAAAACTCTTGGGGGGAACCTGTGTCAAAGGCCTTCCGCAGTCTAAAAAAACGCAATCTACCCACCCCTCTCTCTCGTGCTTATTTCCCCGGGGAAAACCTTGTCAAAAAACCTTCCAGGGGTTGTAAATCCCAAATTTGCCTTCCAGGGAACCCATGCTGGTTTTCATTTAAAAACTTTTTCCCTTTTTCCAGGTGTTCGACCACCTCCTCCTAAAACCCTTCCCCCATGACTTTGCACACAATACATGTCAAAACCCACAGGTCGTATTTTAGGTGCCTCTTTTCCCTTTTTCCTTTCTTAAATAGGGGGACTACATTAGCCCCTTTTTTCCCTTCCCGGGTATTTTCCCCCATTTTTAAAGGGGAAGTGTTAAATTTGGGTTAAGGCACGCACAGCATCTCGCCCTTCTCTAAGGACCCATGGGGAGATGTTGTCCGGCCCCAAATCGCCTTTGGGGTTTAAAGGTCACTTAAAGCTTCTTAAACCTCCTTTTTCTTGTTCGTATGTCATCCAACACTTTTTGGGTTATATTCCCCTCTTGATTTTCCCCTTCTGTGCTGCTTCCCAAAAGCCCTTCCTGTCTCTATTTGTAAAAAAATTCCTTTAAAATCTCCTTTTCATCCTCCCACAACACCCCTATCATTTCTTGTGAGTTCTCCACCTTCTGTTTTTAAAATCTGATAAAACCGGGGTCTTTAAACTTTTTTGTTTTCCTCCTGATGGGGGCAATACAAAGTTTGGGGCAGTCTTGTTTTTCTCGATGCTAGTCATTTTAAATACTGCCGTTTTGGCCTCCCTCCTTACCCTGGCACTCAATTTCCTGGCTCTGCGACTAAATCCCCCTTTTTTTCGTGTTTCTTTTGCCTTCTGAAACTTTTTCCATTCTCTATTGCACTTTTTTTTTGCCCCCTTTAAAAACCGCCCGGGTAAACCGGGGGCTCGTTCTGGTTTTCCCCGTTTTACTGTTCCCCCCTTGGGAAAAAAACCTTTCCACTGCCCCCTTTGTTTTTTTTGTTTTTTTAACATTTTCCAAACTTTAAATTTACTGCTTTCCCTCCCAGTTCCTTTCCCACTGGACCTCCCGCAGGAAGTTTTTTCCCAACCCTATGCGGGCCCCCCCTTTTTTATGGGCGGGCTTTTTCCCATTCAACCCTGTTTTTTCTCTCCACTTGCAGCAAAAACAATGTATTAAAACACAAAACCCCACGGGGTGGGTAGCCCCCTAGGGGACCTCATACTTGATGTCCTCAATGTCTGAGCTCCCCCAAGGAACCAACGTCCAATCTTGCTGGGTTAAACCTCCCCTCTCACTCGGGAATTTGTCCTTAACATTTTTTTTTTTGGTGCATGGGGTTTTTCCCAGCACCACTTTCCAACATCCGGGCTCTCCATGTTTTGGGACCCCCCATGGTTCCGGGTTTTCCCCAGTAAAATCTCCCTGTGTTGAAACCCCCCCATAACCAAAATTTGCTCTGCTGGAGTGAGCCCCTTCTTGCCCCCCCCCAGCAAGTGTGTCCACCTTTGCTCTGTTCCCCTCTTTTTTAAAAAAAATTTCCTCTTTTGGGCCTCCGCATTTCTGGGTGGATTTTTCATCACTGAAATGACCACTTTGTTTCCCCAGACTGAAGTGTACCTGCTATGTAGCCCTCTTTCCCCCGTCTCATCATGTTTCCCCATTTTCTCGGGGTTTCCATCTTTTTTTTTACGAGCGGGAGCAACCCCCCCCCCCCTGCCCCCAAAATTTTTCCTAAAGATCTGGTATCCTGGGGGGAATTTTTGCATCTTTTATTGTCTCCGGGGAAATTTTTTTTTAGGGAACTGCTATGATGCCCGGGGGACTTTTTTCTTTTGTTTTCTTTTTTGCCATTCCTCATGTCTTTTCGTTAATCCTTTCTGCATTTGTGTATCAAAACCTAAAATTTTCTTTTTCAAATTTCCCGTAACTGGGGGTGGGGGGGGGTGGAAAAAAAGGGGGATCTGTGTGAGGGTTGGTTTGGATTGTTCGGGGTTGCTTGGGGGTGTCGGGGGTTTGGGAGCCCCTTCGGCAGTGTTTCGGGGGGGGTGGGGTTTGCCCTTTTTCCTTTTGGAATCCGGGGTTTTATTCTGCCTCCTTTTTCATTTCCCCCCTTTTCTCCTTTTCGTTTTTTGAACTCTCCTTTTCATTGTCTTCCTTTCGTCCGGGTTTTGGGGGGTTTGGGACCCAGGTACACACCCCGGAACTCCTCCCTTGCCTCTCACCGGGGCTTTCTCCGCAGGACTGGTTGGGGTTTGGATTCTCCCTTTTGAAAATTACTTTGAGGGGGCCGTTCCTTTTCTTTGTAAACCCACCCAATTCTCCAAAATTTGCCCCCGGGGGTCATTCCCCCTCGCCATCCCCTTCATGATATTTTTAAATCGCTTTTTTCTCCTCCTGCTTTTTTTCATCATAATTTTTCCCCTTTACTTCGTCTAGCCCTTAGAATACAGGGATCTCTCCCTTTCCCCCCTCCCCTGTGACTCCCATTGCATCCTCTGTGTTTATTTCCCTTTCCCCGGGGAGTTTTCCCTTCCTTCAGCCCTTCCCAATTTAAAGGCCCCTATGCTTTTTGGGTTTTGCCCCTTCCTTTGGCTCACCTTTTCCTGGCCCCCACGGGTTATCTGGAAAGGGGTCCTTCCCAAAAGTCCTATTTCCCTTAAATGTCTTCCAACCTCTCTTCTGTCCTAGTGTGCCCCTTTCTTTTTTTTTGGCCCCATTTTGGGTTTTTACAGGACCTCTGCATACAAATGTGTGTGTGGTGTGTGTGTGTTTTTGTTTGTTGGTTGGGGGGTGGGGGTGGGGTGTGTGTTTTTGTGAAATGTGTTTTTGTGTGTGTGTGTTTTGTGTGTGTGGGGTGTGTGGGGTTCGGGGGGGTGTGTGTGGTTGGGCGGGGGGTGTTTGTGGGTATTTTTGTGTGTGGGGGTGTGTGTGGTTTTGTGTGTGTGTGTGTGGGGTGTGTTTTGCTGGTGTTGTGGAAAGTGGGTTTTTTTTGTTGGGTGTTTTGGGTTTTTTGTTTGGGGGTTTTTTCCCCTAATTTCCTTTTATTCCTTTTTTAAACCCCCTTTTTAACCCTACACCAAAAACAAATCAAAACAAAAACCTGCAAACAAAAAAAACACACACATGTAAAACAAACATGGGGGGGTATAAAATCGTTTTTTCTGAAATGCATGTATTTGTCTGCAAGTGTGAACATGGAATGTAATCTTTGTAATGAAAGTAACTTGAAAAGTGTTTTTTTGTCGCATATTTGTTTCTCCATGGTGCAAGGGTCTAAACACTTTTCCGGGGCTCCCATTTCAGCTAACTTTACCATTTGTCCACACACTTTTATAAACCCCGTGAGTCAAATAATTCACCAAATCTTAAAACTGGGTTACGCACTCGTCTTGAACTTTTCCGCCCTTTAGATCGCTGCCCCCTTAAAAAAAAATTAGCATGTCCCTTTTGTTTTCTCATTATGCATTTTGTATTTAAACCCATAACGGCCCTTTGAGAATTACGGGGGTGATGGAAAAAGGCCCTTGGTTTTCAAACCCCTTACCTTTTAAAATTTTACGAAAGGGTGTTCCCGTTTCCTCTGTGTGTACAAAATTCCCTTTTAATTTTTCCAATGCTTAAATTTTTTTCTATTTTTTTAAACCCCTCTTTTGTTTTAAAGAAAAACCTTGTGACATCATGAGGCACATTTGAGCGTGTAATTTATTACCAATTCCCTTTGGGGTCCCAAAAAAACATGGGGAATGTTTTGGTAATCAAGTTTAAATCCAAAAAAATGGGAGGTAGTTTCGTTTAAATTTAATCGTGAGCCTTTTCCAGCATTAGGGGACCCCCTGATGGGATGTTTATTTTTTCAGTGGTAGGGTAGTGAATACCGAAAATTTTTTAAAAAACATTAAACAATTTAAAAATTTGAAGACTTTAAAAGATTATTTACAAATGTCGTGGTTTACTTTTAAAACCTTGTCCATGGAAAAAAGGGCTCTCCTTGTTTCCTTGCTATGTCTATATTTGGGATGTCAAAAGTTTCCCCCCATTTTTTCTTTGTTTCTTTTACGAGTAAATTAAAACGAAGGTCTCAAATTTTTTCTTCCACTTCATTCCCCCCCACAGGGAAAACTCAAAGATCATTAGTAAATAATTAGGTAATCACCTATCAACCAAATTACCTTAAATTTTTTTGCTTCCCCCTTCAAACGAGCATAAAAAATTATCGGAAATTAGTCGAAACCCTTTAAAGATCGTATCCTGGGGTCTGGTAAAGGGTACCCCCTTTAAAAGGGAAACGCAAAAATTTTTTTAATTTAACAAAACAGCACTTTAAAATTTTAAATTCAATAGTGTAAAGAAAAAAAATTCAAAGGGAACCCGTTTTGGTGCACGCCGTTGTACTTTTTTTGATTTACTTTGTTTTTTACTTGGTTAAACAACATTTAGATTTAATTGTTTTGAACGAATCTGTTTTGGTCTTGAATGCTACACTTAATTCGTTTTAAGTCCCTTAAATAAATGACGCTATTCAAATATAAATCTTAAATTACAGGCGAAAAAGTTTGAAGGATTAATTTAGGGCATTTTTTTTCCAATGTTCCTTTTTATTTCCCCCAACCCCCATTGGGACTTTTCCTTTCGGTTTTTCCCCCTTTCCTTTTTTCCATTTCCCAGCCTTTTATAATTTTTAAATTTTTCACCGATTTATGAAATTTTAGTAACCTTTTATCTCACCAAATTTTTTAAAGTCTGTAAAAAAGTCTTTTGCAACCTTATTTTTTTTTTATTTTCCCCTTTAGTTCGTATTTTTACTCGTTATTTTGGGATAAAACCCGCCAGAAAAGTAAATTTTGTAAACAAGTTTTTAAACTAAATAAAATTTATAATTATATAATAAATATATAAATATAATATATATATTAAAATTTTTATAATATATTTAAAATAAATATAAATATATAAAAATATATTTTAAAAAAATAAAAAATATATATATTTTTATATAAATATAAATAAATAATATTATATATAAATATTTCATTTTTTTTTAAAATTATATTATAATAATATATATATATTAATTATAGAATAAAATTAATAATTAAAAAATAAATATAATTTAAAATGTATAATATTGTTTAAAAAAAAAAAATGTAAAAAAATCTAAAAATAATATTTTTAAAATATAAATATATTATTTTTATATAAATATATAAAATAAAAAATAAAAATATATATTTGTAATCAGTCCCTAAACATGTATAACGATATGTTCCCTTTACATTTACTTTTCAAATCAACTAGTCCTCCGGGCCCAAAGTAAATCAAAAAGTCAAAAACCGGGCAATGTAAATCAACTATCCCCACCGGCAATGTAAATCAACCAGTCACACTCGGACCCTGTAAATCAACTATCCACCGGGCAATGTAAATCAACCATCACAAATCGGCAATGTAAAACAAAATATCCCCCACTCGGGCAAGTTTTTTCCAAATAGCACACTCGGCAATGTAAATTTAACCAGTCAACCTCGGGCAATGTTTAAAACAAATTTGTCACACTCGGCAATGTAAATCAAATAGTCACCTCGGCAATGGAAATCAACTATCACACTCGTTCCCAAAGTAAATCAACTAGCCACACAGTCAAGGGAAATCCCAATATAACTTTTTTACAATGTAAATTTAATAATTTTTTACATTTTCCCCCCTTTTTAATGTAAATAACCGGGGGCACAATTTGGTTTTAAGAAAATAAATAGTCACAAAATTCGGAAAAAAAATAACCAAACCCCCTCGGGAAAATTTAAAACAATTTTGTCCACCCCGGTCAATTTTTTAAAATCAAAACCCTTTTTACAATTTTTTCAATTTTAAATAATATCCAATTTTTAAAGTTTAAAACAAACCCTTTCCCCCGGGAAAAGTTTCCCTTTTTTCTCGGTCTTTAAATTTTTTAACCCGAATGGTTCCCAAAGTAAAAAACTTCCAACTGCTAAAATAAAAAGAAAAATGGGAATGTTAAATAACCCAGTTTTCCCCGGGAAAATGTTTTAAAAACCCATTTTTCCCGGGGTCCGGCTTTAAATCAAAATATTAAAATCCAATGTTTAAAACCAACACCTGGGCAAATTAAAAAAAGTTAAAACTGTTGGGGGTTTTAATAGTACACTCCTTTTTAATATTTCCCCTTTGGGAAAATTAAATTTCCCTAGTCAATTGGGCAAGGTTAAAACCCCCTGACATCTCAATTTTTAAAAAATATCCCTTGGTTTTTTAAATCAATTTTCCCTTTTAAAAATGTAAATACTATAACCTTTTTTTTTGGGAAAAAAACCCAATTTTTCAATCGGACCCCCTTGGGTTTCAAATAGGCCACACTCCCTTTGTTTCCTAGTTTTAACCTCTTTTTAAAAACTAAGTAATGGTTTTGTAAAAACAAATTCCACCGCAATTTTAAATCCTGACACTCTCAAAGGTTAAAAATATTTCCCCCGTCCCTGTAAAAAAACCCAGTCACCCCCTTGGACCCCCCCCTTTTTTTTCCCCCCTTGGAAAAATTAATTTTTGTTTTTATTCCCCCCCCTTTTCTTTTTGGTTTCACTTTGAATTCGGTTATTGCCCTTTAATTCCTGGGAAAATTTCCCCTTTTACCCCCCTTTTTTCCCTTTGTAATTTCCTTTTTTGGTGGGTTATCAAAAAGTTTTCCAAAAAGTCTGTTACTCCATATGGGCCTAACAAAAAAACACAAACATTCGAACGAAAAATTTTTAAGGACGGGGAAGTTTCTCCAGGGTCCCGGCCCCCTAGGATCTAAAATTTGTTAAAAATTTTTCTCCGGAAATTTTGGTTTTTTCCGGTTTTTTAAAATTTAGGCTTTTCTTTTCCACCCAGTTAATTTTTCCTTTTTCCCCCCCCAAACTTTATTTTCTTTAAGGGGGAAGAAAAGTTTTCCCCAATTGTTTTAATCCCTTCCCATTATTGAAAAAAAAGCCCCCACACAGCAGAAGGGAAGTATGTCAGGCACGGGGAGGTCATACATCATAAGAGAAGCCTCGCCACAGCCCTTGCCCACTCAACGAACCCCAAAGTGCAAGGTCTGAGGGAAAGTAAAAAGCGCCCCTATAGCCACTATGCTCCCTTTGGGAAAGGGATAAGCGTTGCCTGGACTACACATTGCTCCACATTGGCAACACCTACTTAAAAACTAAGAAAACATAAAACAAGGAACACTGCAGAAGGCCTACTGGCCCATGCGAGGCAGGTCCAAGTCTCCTACCGGCTTAAGCCAATGCACCCAACCTAGTCAGGTCAGGTCACATTGACTTAAGGGAGGAACACGGCAACCGACCTGGTAGCACAAGCTATCAGGTTTTAACTCACACCCACCCACATCCACCCCATGTATTAATCCAACCTATTTTAAAGCTACACAACGTTCTGGCCTCTATAACGGTACTTGGGAGTTTGTTCCACTCATCCACAACTCAAATTACCAAACCAGTACTTTCCTATATCCTTCCTGAATCTGAATTTTTCCAACTTAAAACCATTGCTGCGAGTCCTTGTCTAGGCTAGATTTTTCAGCACACTATTACATCCCCTTTAATTATTCCTGTCTTCCATTTATACACCTCAATCATATCCCCCCTAATTCTACGTCTTTCTAGAGAGTGCAGATTTCGGGGCCCTTAGTCTATCCTCATAGGAAGGTTTCTGATACAGGGGATAAACTTTGTCATCCTCCTTTGTACATTTTCCAGCGAATTTATATCCATTCCTGTAATAAGGTGACCAAAACTGGCAGCATAATCTAAATGAGGCCTAACCAAGGATGTATAGAGTTGAAGAACAACCTGAGGACTCCTATTATTTATGTTTCTTGATATGAAGCCAAGGATTCTATTAGCTTTATTGCGAACACTTAATGCACGGGTTGTCTTGGTTTCAGATTACTGCTAACCAGAACTCCTAAATCTTTTTCGCAATCCGTAATATTAAGATCTACATTATTTAGTTTATATGTGGCATGGTTATTGTCCTGTCCCAACATTTAGAACTTTGCATTTGTCTATATTAAACGGGCAATCTGCCACTTCTCCGACCACTGCATCAGTCTATTCAAATCTTCTTGGAGTGCTCGAATGTCCTCGTCAGAATGAATTCGACGGCCTATTTTGGTGTCATCGGCAAACTTGCCGATTCGCTCTTTATGCCCTCATCTATTCGTTTATGTAATTGTGAACAGCAGGGGCCCAAAAAACTGACCCCTGTGGAACACCGCTCGTGACACTTCCCCACTCTGATTTCTCCCCATTTATGCAAACTCTCTGCTGCCTATTTGTCAACCATGCCTCTATCCAGAAAAAATTTCTCCTCCTTTTTCCATGTGCTTTAATTTTCCTCATTTTCTCTGATGTGGGACCCGTCCAAAAGCCTTACTGAAGTCCATATACACAATATCATATTCATTACCATGATCTACCTCCTCAAATACCTTAGTGAAAAAAGTTAATAAATTCGTAAGGCAGGAACGCCCCTTTGTAAAACCATGCTGAGATCGTTGATTAATTTATGCTTTCAAGGTGGCTACGAACTGCCTCGGCAATTATTGATTTCCATAAATTTTCCCACTAAGGAGGTTAGGCTTATTGGTCCTATAGTTCGAAAACTAAGGACCTGTCACCTGTTTTGAAAATAGGTATCACATTTGCCATTTTCCACTTATCTGGCACCAAAGCCAGTTTGTAGTGATATGTTGAAAAGATTAGCCAAAGGTGTGCTAAGCTCCTCTTTACATTCCTTTAGAACCTTGCATACAGTTCATCGGGCCTGGGATTGTTAGGTTTTAAATTTTTCTATTTGCCTAAGGACCATGTCACTTGTGACCCTAATAGTGCACAGTTTATTTATCGTCCTGTTCTACATAATTTAAACATTTCTGGAATTCGCTGGTATCCTCCTGTGTAAAAACTGAGAGGAAGTATGTGTTAAAAATTCTACACATTTCCTTATCACTGTCAGTGAGCTGACCCGAGGAACTTTTGAGTGGGCCTATCTTGTCCCTGATCTTACTTCTGTATACCTGAAAGAATCCTTTTGGGTTAGTCTTCGATTCTCTTGCAACTTTAACCTCATAACTCTTTTTGCTTTTCTAATTCCCTTTTTTATTTCTCTCTTTTAACTGAATATATCGATTTCTTTAATTGCCCCTCTCCCCCTTTTGATTTGCCTATATATGCCTCTCTTTTTGACCAATCAGATATTTTAATCATTGTTCATGCCATTTAGGACATTTTTGTTTGATCTGATTTTCCCCATTTGGAACATAATTTGACTGAGCAGCTAGAACTATGCCCTGGAAAGCATCATATCGGCAACCATCACCACCTACCTGACCCTTAGTCAGGTCATTCCAGTTCAGCCCACCTAAGTAATTTTTCAGTCCTATGAAATCAGCCAAGCGAAAGTCAGGGACGGAGACTTGATTGCCATTATTAGGGGAAATTCCATGATATTTTAAAACTGAGTGATTTGTGATCACTTTCCCCAAGCTCATCATTAACCTCAAGATTTTTTAATTAGTGTTTCCCTACTGGCAAGAAAACCAAGTCAAGGAGGTTATTTCCCCTAGTTGGCTCTGTCACAAACTGTTTTAAAAAAACAACCTGGATCGTATCAAGAAAGTCACCTGACTCTAAATTTCCTGTCAAATTGCTCCAGTCAATCTGTCTATAGTTGAAATCTCCCATTAGCACAACATTTTCGTATGTAGATGCCTTACGAATTTCGTCCCATAGAAGTTTACTGCACTCCCTATCAAGATTTGGGCCCTGTAAATCACATACCCAAAATTCAGTTTTTCTCGCCCTCGAGAAGCTGTAACCAAACAGATTCAGTGGCTGAGCTTCTAATTTAATATCTTGTCTAACACATAACAATTTAAATTGTCTCTGACATACATCGCTACTCCACCACCTTTCCTGTTGACCCTCAGTGTGGAATAATTTATAGCCTTGTAAGTGACATCAGAGGCATCTCTCTATCTTTCAGATTGAGCCAGGTCTCTGTTATAGCAATAATATCTATGTTTCTGCACTTGCAATTAATCTTAGCTCATCTATCTTATTTCTTACACATCCTGCTATTAGTATAGTAAACCTTAAGGGAGCTAGGCCCTTGCTGCCCTCTGCTGTCCCCCTTTGTTTGCTGACCTGATCTATTGTCTTTATTTATAACTTCATGCTGAATGCCCTTTTATACATTTACTGTTTCCAACCCAAGTGTTGCAACCTGCTTGTTTCCCACACACACACCCATACCTCTATCTTCCATCAGTTTAATAAAATCATAGGCATTTCACCAATGGCCTTCTCAATCGAGTCTGCAATGTGCTACCACCCAGCCCCAGAGAGATGTACCCCATCCCTTGCATACATATCATGTTTGCCATAAAAGTTGTCCAGTTGTCAATGAATGGATTGCAAGTTCCTTGCAGTATCTGTCTAGCCAGCAATTTACACCAATTGCCCTAGACAACCATTCATTTCCTACTCCCCTTCTAGCAAGATGCTACATATGATTGGATCCCTCCCTTAGACTTAATGAAATCTATAGCTACCTGTACTTATCTAGCAGCTCTTCTCTCCTACCTTCCCAATATCATTTCCACCAACTGAGACAGATAATGGGCTTGCTCCCATTACCTGACATGATATTAATCCAGCCTGTTGACAATGTCCCCAACACCAGCTCCAGGGAAGCACACCTATCTCTCATCTTCTTATTCCTTTACAAAAGCACGGTCAATGTATCTTACCTGAGAGTCAACCAACCACAGAATGCGCTTACCTCATTAGCAGGGCAGTAGTACCCTTACCTTCACTGGCCACTGAAGTACATTCATCCTGAAGAACAGAGAAGCGATTCCTACCTCAGATCTTCACTCTTAACTTT
>NC_069436.1:18320967-18333467 GCF_026875155.1 Cherax quadricarinatus
AAAGAATACATTGCATGACGCATTTCATAATTCATGAATGCGATATCAATTCATATTATCATTCTGTCCGCAAATATGTATATGCATATTATATTCAATAGAGGATTTTAGGGGTGTAAAAAAACTGGGATGCTGTAGGGTGGGGAGAGGAGGAGGAAGAGGAGGGGAGGAGAGGGGAGAGGACGGGGATGAGGATAAGGGGAGTGTGAATGCAGTGGGGGCGGGGAGAGAGAGGAGAGAGAGAGAGAGAGGGGAGCGGCATGCACGCGCGTGCTCTGTGCATGGCCCCTGGTCAGGCTCCACCTACGTAAACACAACAGCAAATAGATATTCAGTACACAGCATCAATTATTACTAGTCATTATTGGTAGGGGGGTGTGGGTAGCGCTCAAGTGCTAGCTGTTGTTGAAGCGCTCGGTAGGGGAAGGGGGTACATCTCCCCATCCACCCTCCCCTATTCCCCCAAGTTTGAGGGCCAGCGATGCTGGCGCTTGAGCGGGTGTTAGGAGGGGGAGCCGCTGATGCCGATCCCAGGGTGCATGTTAGTACCAGTTAGATGCACTAGATGTTAGAAGCTGTTGGGTGTTTGAGAGAGAGTAAGCGCTTGAGTGGAGGGCTTGGTGGGATTCTTGAAGGGCCTTGAGAAATTGTTTGAGGGGAAGGGAAAGCTTAGACTGCAGTTAGAGAAAATGCCGAATTTGCTTTTGGTTAGAAACTTAAAGCTACTTGTTAGAGTTGCGAATTGTTAGAGCGAGTTTTTAGTTGTTAGAATAAAGGCTCCCACTTGAAGCTGTAAAACAAAATATCGAGTTTAAGTCTGTGCTTCAGAGAAAGCTGTAGCTTGAGCGAGTGTTGCAGTGATAGGTAGCACTTTCGGTGCTATCAGAATATGAGGTAATACTTGAAGTGCTATCAGAATATGAGGTAATAATTGGAGAGCTATCAGAATATTAGTAATACTTAAAGTGCTATCGGAATATTAGGTAATATTTAAAGTGCTATTAGAATATTAGGTAATATTTAAGTGCTATGAGAATATGAGGTAACTTCTAGTGCTCAAATGAGGTCAACTAATTGCTATCAGAATATGGTAATATTAAAGGCTATAGAATATTAGGTAACACTTAAACTTCATTGATCTACTGCCTGAATAAGAGTGATTGATCATAGATAATTAGTATATTATAATTATTTATTATACTTAATTATTATTATTATTAATTATTATTATTATTAATATATTATTATTATTATTATTATTATTTATTATTATTATATTATTATTTATTATTATTATTATTATTATTATTATTATTATTATCATTATTATTATTATTATTATTATTATTATTATTATTATTATTATTATTATTATTATTATTATTATATTCAGTGGGAAACTCTAAACTCTTAAATATCATACACTCCCTGGGGAATTGAAGGTTTCACCCAAGGAACGGAAGGTTTGTTTCAGTTCCCCGGATCAAGAGCCCTTCACCAGTACGAAAGCTGTCCTGGATTGTCTGTCCTTGGAAAAATATGATTTTTGATGAGATTAGAATATAATATATAAAAATGATAATTAGCATCATGCTACATGATCAATTGAACACAGTTCTAATTAATTTATGTTATTACGATTATGAAAATTATAATTACTAATATATTATTATCATTGTCATATGCAATTCAGAATAAAATATCTTAAAAAAAATATTATTAATATTATTATTATTATTATTATTATTATTATTATTATTATTATTATTATTATTATTATTATTATTATTTAATTATTATTACTGAAATTTTAAGTTGTATAACTTACCAGGTAATGGAGTTTGAATTAAAGAGACAGGTAACGCTCAAGTAATCGTTACACCCACAGTCACCCCTTGAGCGGGTGTCTCTATGAGTATTACGCCCAGTGTTATAGTGGCAATGACTCCCGCTTGAGTCTATGCTTCAGTGCAGAGAATAGCAATTTAGTGGGTAGTAGAATACCAACAAACGCTTAAGTGGAATAAGAACTAACACTAACACTGAAGTGCGTTTCGGAACAGGAGGCAAACGCTCAAGTTAGTTTCAGAATTGAAACAAATGCTTAAGCGAATTTTCACAGTACAAACTATTGTTTGGTAAGATTTCAGAATAAGAGACAGCCCTTGAGTGATGGCGTAAGAGTTGACTCTTCCGCGAGTTTCAGAATTGGATCTAACGCTTGAGTTACGGACTATGAATTAACTCTCGAGTGAGAATTAGGAGCTATCGCTTGAGTGAATTTTAGTTGTTGTCGCTTGAGTGAGATATAGTAGCACTTGAGTGAGAAACAGTTGTTAACACTTGAGTGAGATACAGTTCTTAACACTTGAGTTAGACATAGTTGTTTGCGCTTGAGTGAGACGAAGTTGTTGACGCTTGAATTAGACATAGTTGTTTACGCTTGAGTTAGACATGGATGTTTACGCTTGAGTGAGACGCAGTTGTTAACGCTTGAGTGAGACGAAGTTGTTGACGCTTGAATTAGACATAGTTGTTTACGCTTGAGTTAGACATGGATGTTTACGCTTGAGTGAGACGTAGTTGTTAACGCTTGAGTGAGACGAAGTTGTTGACGCTTGAGCGAGACGTAGTTATTAACGCTAACCGCTAACCCTGTAAGGGGAATAGGAATGCGTGGTTATCAAGTTTCATGCACGGAAGAGCTAGGTCGTTCTAATTCCCTGAATCAAGAGCCCTTAACCAACAACAGTGCCCTCACCTCTTTAAAGGGTCAACAGGTAGAACTCTGATTAAATCTAAGATTCTAAATTAAAATTTAAGAGTTAGAAAATGTCATTTAAGTGATTGTTAGAGTCGAAAATTTTTATTTTCTTTTTCATTAATTAAGAGGAATTTTTTAATGAAATATAATACTGCAATCAGTCCTGTAGATATATTATGGGAAATAAACACTTAAGTCTGTCCTGAAATTATGGAAAAAGTTTAAAAGATTTTTTTTTTTTTTTTTTTTTTTTTTTTTAGATTTCGGGATAATCAAATACACAGCCTTCAAGGGTAAGGTACGCCATGATGCTGGTGAAGGTACACCATGATGCTGGTGAAGGTACACCATGATGCTGGTGAAGGTACACCATGATGCTGGTGAAGGTACACCATGATGCTGGTGAAGGTACACCATGATGCTGGTGAAGGTACACCATGATGCTGGTGAAGGTACACCATGATGCTGGTGAAGGTACACCATGATGCTGGTGAAGTACACCATGATGCTGGTGAAGGTACACCATGATGCTGGTGAAGTGTACACCATGATGCTGGTGAAGGTACACCATGATGCTGGTGAAGGTACACCATGATGCTGGTGAAGGTACACCATGATGCTGGTGAAGGTACACCATGATGCTGGTGAAGTACACCATGATGCTGGTGAAGGTACACCATGATGCTGGTGAAGGTACACCATGATGCTGGTGAAGGTACACCATGATGCTGGTGAAGGTACACCATGATGCTGGTGAAGGTACACCATGATGCTGGTGAAGGTACACCATGATGCTGGTGAATGTACACCATGATGCTGGTGAAGGTACACCATGATGCTGGTGAAGGTACACCATGATGCTGGTGAAGGTACACCATGATGCTGGTGAAGGTACACCATGATGCTGGTGAAGGTACACCATGATGCTGGTGAAGGTACACCATGATGCTGGTGAATGTACACCATGATGCTGGTGAATGTACACCATGATGCTGGTGAAGGTACACCATGATGCTGGTGAAGGTACACCATGATGCTGGTGAAGGTACACCATGATGTTGGTGAAGGTACACCATGATGCTGGTGAATGTACACCATGATGCTGGTGAAGGTACGCCATGATGCTGGTGAAGGTACACCATGATGCTGGTGAAGGTACACCATGATGCTGGTGAAGGTACACCATGATGCTGGTGAAGGTACACCATGATGCTGGTGAAGGTACACCATGATGCTGGTGAATGTACACCATGATGCTGGTGAAGGTACACCATGATGCTGGTGAAGGTACACCATGATGCTGGTGAAGGTACACCATGATGCTGGTGAAGGTACACCATGATGCTGGTGAAGGTACACCATGATGCTGGTGAAGGTACACCATGATGCTGGTGAATGTACACCATGATGCTGGTGAATGTACACCATGATGCTGGTGAAGGTACACCATGATGCTGGTGAAGGTACACCATGATGTTGGTGAAGGTACACCATGATGCTGGTGAAGGTACACCATGATGCTGGTGAAGGTACACCATGATGCTGGTGAAGGTACACCATGATGCTGGTGAAGGTACACCATGATGCTGGTGAAGGTACACC
This sequence comes from Cherax quadricarinatus, assembly GCF_026875155.1. Classification (NCBI taxonomy): domain Eukaryota; kingdom Metazoa; phylum Arthropoda; class Malacostraca; order Decapoda; family Parastacidae; genus Cherax; species Cherax quadricarinatus. The sequence continues at coordinate 18,325,334 of NC_069436.1, forward strand.
ATGATGCTGGTGAAGGTACACCATGATGCTGGTGAAGGTACACCATGATGCTGGTGAAGCACACCATGATGCTGGTGAAGGTACACCATGATGCTGGTGAAGGTACACCATGATGCTGGTGAAGGTACACCATGATGCTGGTGAAGGTACACCATGATGCTGGTGAAGGTACACCATGATGCTGGTGAAGGTACACCATGATGCTGGTGAATGTACACCATGATGCTGGTGAATGTACACCATGATGCTGGTGAAGGTACACCATGATGCTGGTGAAGGTACACCATGATGCTGGTGAAGGTACACCATGATGTTGGTGAAGGTACACCATGATGCTGGTGAATGTACACCATGATGCTGGTGAAGGTACGCCATGATGCTGGTGAAGGTACACCATGATGCTGGTGAAGGTACACCATGATGCTGATGAAGGTATACCATGATGCTGGTGAAGGTACACCATGATGCTGGTGAAGGTACACCATGATGCTGGTGAAGGTACACCATGATGCTGGTGAATGTACACCATGATGCTGGTGAAGGTACGCCATGATGCTGGTGAAGGTACACCATGATGCTGGTGAAGGTACACCATGATGCTGGTGAAGGTACACCATGATGCTGGTGAAGGTACACCATGATGCTGGTGAAGGTACACCATGATGCTGGTGAAGGTACACCATGATGCTGGTGAAGGTACGCCATGATGCTGGTGAAGGTACACCATGATGCTGGTGAAGGTACACCATGATGCTGGTGAAGGTACACCATGATGCTGGTGAAGATACGCCATGATGCTGGTGAAGGTACACCATGATGCTGGTGAAGGTACACCATGATGCTGGTGAAGGTACACCATGATGCTGGTGAAGGTACGCCATGACGCTGGTGAAGGTACACCATGATGCTGGTGAAGATACACCATGATGCTGGTGAAGGTACGCCATGATGCTGGTGAAGGTACACCATGATGCTGGTGAAGGTACACCATGATGCTGGTGAAGGGCTCGTGATCAAAGGCATGAGAAATACCCTTCCGTTCATCGGATCAGCCCTGATTTCTTAATTTTATATCAGAGGAAAAACTGCGCTTTCTTAATATTATTTATGAAATGCAAAATTTGGATGTTTCACAATAATTTCACGTGTTTTTTTTTTTTTTTTCATTTTTTTATTAGGAGCAGTTTAAGCCTTACGAGTTTAATAATTAAGAATCTAATCGACACTGATACTACCTGGGTCAACGCGCTCTTATCCCAGTCCATGACTAGACCTTCTGGTGGATCAGAGCTTCATCAACCGGACTGTTACTGCTGCCGCATCCAGGTGCAACGTGTCAACCGCATCAACAATATATAAATTCTAAAATGAGAGTTTAAATTTCTTAGCAAAATATACATTTACAGATGCACGCCTCTTTATGTTAATTAATAGAAAAATACACATCTTTTAACATATATATATATATATATATATATTTTATATATATATATATATATATATATATATATATATATATATATATATATACAAACACTATTCTCATGTCGAAGGAGATTCGAACCAACGCACCCTGGAACAAGGTACGCAGTGCTCTACCACCGTACCACATTGGTCTAATACCTTGGCGTCCAGCCAAGTGGTATTGCTAGCACAGTGTTGTTATTGATCAATACCACTCGTCCATGGGTACAATAATATATATATATGCTGCTCGTAGGCTAGTACACAAAACAGGGATGAAAACGAAATTAGCTTGCAAGCTCCCACACCTCCGCATGTCCTAGGACCAAGAGTAACACACCTAGCTTGGCTGGGTGCTTGGTTCTTGTAGGATTGGGTGGTTCTGTGGGTTAAGGCGTCATGTGGTTCTCGCTCACAGTGGCGGGCCAGTACAACATGGGTCCGAATTTTTGGCTAGTGCAGTTTTCCCTGAAGCAAGTTTATTCTTTCTCTGAGGATGAGGGTCCCTATGACAGTTCTAGAGGTGGTACCTCCCTATATTTATATATACTCTATATATATATATATATATATATATATATATATATATATATATATATATATATATATATATATGTATATATATATATACACACACACAGAAAGATCGCAGTCAGCAGGACTCGATACTGTTACTATGATGGACAAGAATCCCAGGCAGCATCCATATCCATTCGGAAACAAATGCCACATAAGCTGTGCCTGGGAATCTTGTCCATCTCAGTAGCAGAGTCTAGTCCTGCTGACTGCGATCTTTCTGTGTATATACCCGCTTGTTTCTGCGTGGTGCATTGATATAAAAATCACTTGTGAGGTCAGAACATACAGGAGAGATTGAAATAGCTTGAAACCATGCTTGAGGCTCACTGACGTGCCTGGGCTGGGAAAGAAACATGTCTTGTGAACCACGCTGCCCAGCTTATGTGACATTTATGGTCGAATGGATAAGAGCGCTGCTTATAACAACCACAGGGGGAGTAGAATAATAGCTCTAGGCCTTTTGCATCGCAATCAAAACATCAGGAACATGCAAAGATGCAGAAAAGAGGAGAATGTCCAGCAAATACTATCCCATAGGAGATCTTCTCTGAAGTGAGGGAGGGAGGGAGAGAGAGAGGAGAGAGAGAGAGAGAGAGAGAGAGAGAGAGAGAGAGAGAGAGAGAGAGAGAGAGAGAGAGAGAGAGAGAGAGAGAGAGAGAGAGAGAGAGAGAGAGAGAGAGAAGGGAACAGGAAGTGCCCCCAGGCATACCAGTGCCCATAGCCAGAATGATGACTATTATAGAATTAGAAAAATTCTACAAGCACTGATAATGTAATAGTAGCCTATACGAAAGTAACGTGGCAATAATAAAAAATTCGGTCATACCCCTCTATGATATAAATAACTTTACATACATAATTACATTGTCAGTGACTTCGAAATCACTGCAAATTGTGGAATAACCATCCACGAGAAAGCGGTCCATTTAAAGGACAAGAAAGCGTTAACATATAAAGGGGAGACTACTAAAAGTTATACAAAGGAAACGGGCCTCATTAAAATAAACTCATTTAAAGAGAGAGGCATCTGTAATTACAAGGAAGATGGCCACAGTTGTTCATCCCACATAATTCTGAGGCAAACTCTGGTTTAACCTTCAGAAACTGCAGGAAAAATAGGCACTAATTCCTCGGTGTGGCACTACATTTAAGACAATCTAATGCATTCGTATAAGAGCCCAGTTTTTTACTGTGTACTATTGTCTCAAATAAAAAAAAACATATATTTTGACACTGGCATGAAACTGCAACATCTTAAGGTGTTTGTGGAATCTGCCTTGCTGGCAGCTAAGAAAACTTATTATGGAACAGAACCTAGGATAACACCTCAGACCAAGAATGTGCTGGTCCTCCCATCCAACGAGAATTTACCTATCCTGCCAAATGTCATTAAGAGATTTAATATACAAGTAGTATTTAAAAATTCACTGACTGTTAGAAGCATTCTGATAAATAATTCACCCCAGCAGCGTGCTGGTGGTGTCTACAGAATTGGTTGCAACAGTTGCAGTCTCTCTTATTTGGGACAGACGGGAAAACCGTTGGAAGTGGGAATTTCACAACAACGCTATTCGTTATGTATAGTACTGGAGTTGAACGCGATTTTCAACCATATTAGAGCTTGTAATAACTCGGCAAATTGGCAGTAAGCAAAAGGCATCTTCCCTTGTTCCTCTTGACTTGAAAGGAATATTGCAGAATCAAGCAATTATTAAGTATGATAAGCATTCATTTTACAATATCAGTGACGGGTTGGTCAAATTAGATGCGTTTTTAGTTGAGGCAATAGTACAGTCAAAAATTGGGCTCTTATGCGAATGATTTACATTTTTCTTGTCTGGTTCATATTTTAACCTTCTAGTACCAAGTACAGAAAAAAAAAATAATGGATAGGCATGCTAGCTTACCTAGCGTTATGTCTAAAATCTAAAGAATGCAATATTCTATATAGTTCAGAATCTTAATGGGAATAACACTCTACTCAGTAACTAAAGATTTCATGAAGATCTCATTCAACGAGACAGCATTAAATAACCTGATGAATTACATAAGAACCCTAACGACAAAAGGGAATTTCACTAACTTGGTCACTTTAGACCTACCAAACGGCATCTGACACAGTGAATCATTGCATATTATGGTTAATGTTTCTCTACAGACAGGCGTGGTGCCTCTCTGCTTAGAAGGATTATTCTTGATCATGATATTCTGCCCTAGCAAAAAAAAAAATAGAAAGAAAATATTACAGAGGATAAGGTGGTGAGATTCATCCTGCATCAGGACCCAAGAGAACATATAGGCCAGGAGGAATTTAAAAAAAAATGGAAATGCTTCAAGCAGCAGAAAGAATAAAGCAGCTGAAAACTCAACTATGTACACGCAATATCTAGCGGAATATCTTGCCGTATTATTTTAAAGAAGTTAAAAATAAAGCCAGCATAGTACGAGGAAATGTAAACTCAGTTTTGTAGTTGGCGACCAAATCTCATGTAATTTCCACTACACGGCAATAAACCAATTGAATGAATTATCTGATTATGTCAAGGCAAGTCTTAGTATACAACGATTTACGCATAGAGCCGAAGAAAATCTACTCATTGAAGCTACACGAAGGAACGTCAGTGATTTCTTGATGAGTAATTTATGTTCACATACCATTATTATCAATAAGGGTCGACAGTAAGACTACATCAGTATGACAGAATTAAACTATGGAACCATTCAACACAAGACCCTCATTATAGATAATTAATACTGCATGACTTTATTGGGTTATCCTAGGTTGAATTCTGCAGAATTTCTAATTTAAAACCATTTGAATTATACCTTTTGAAACCACACACCCTTTTCTAATTTCTGTCATCTGAATTCTCTGTTGAAAATTCACGCCATGCATTGCTCTCCAACATGACATCAACTGTCTACATCCTCCTCCTCGCTGCGCATTAGAGGACTATGTTCCACAACCTTATAAACGTGTTGGAAATCAATATATTTGGTACATTCTCGATTTCGTCTCAGAGATGAAAAAAATCCTCATGGACACTTGAACACACCACTTACCTTCTCCTTATCTTGTCTATGGTTCACCTTGTCTTCCATAAACCCACCTGCCGACCGTCCATACAAAAATCTAAAACTTTAAATTACCACATTCAATCAGTTGATATTGTGCTTTATTTACCTAAGCATTTTGTACTAAATCCCTTGCTACATTACCAAGTTTCTTTAATTCTTTTTTTCACACCTTCCCAGACTCCTCCACCAACTTTTACAACTTTTTCCTAGAATATCCCAAAAGATTTATATGACAGACAAAGTAAATATGATAATTCTACTTTGTATCAAATTCATTATATTTCAGTGCCTCAACTCTCCTCAAAAATCCATCCCTTCTTGTACAATTCCATCCATAAACATATTAAATAACCATCGTGACATCACAACTTTTGCTTGAATATAGTCTCTTTCTCTCTTACTTATCCTTCTATAATTCTCACTTTCTATAAAAAAAAACTCACTGCTGATTTTTTAGTAACTGTTTCGTATAATATATTATATATAATAAATATTATATATATATATATATTATTAATATATATTATATATATATATATATATAATATATATATATATATATATATAATATATTATATATATATATTATATAATATATATATATATAATATATATATATATATATATATATATATATATTATATATATATATATATATATATATATATATATATATATATATAATATATATATATCATATATATATATATAATATACCAATCTCATACTTTTTGTAATTCCATAAATGTGACAGAGTTCCTTGCTCTTATCTTAGTATTGTTCACACAAATACTTCAGTGTAAACACTTAGGCTACTTGCCCCTTACCCTTATTAGATCCACCTTATTACTCTGCAGTCATACTTTTTCTCCCGATTGTTACTCATTTAGTGAAAAGTCTACCGTACATTGTGCCTGGTATACTTAACGTGCTTATCTTCCTATAATTATTACACTTTTTTTTCTTCATATTTTCCCATGTACAAAGGAACTACAAATTCTCTGTCATTTTTATGCACCTATTCCTGCTTTCAACTATAATAAACAATACACCAACCATTCCAAAACCACATTTCCACCTATTTTATAGCATCTTGATTCCAATCCCGTCCAAAAATTAAGACGCGCACCTTCCTCCTGACAGTGTGGGTACTGAGACGCTCTCTCCTTTCATATGTTTCATTAAAAGGTGGGTGCAGGTGTGTCTCTGGCATTTGTCTCCTGACATATGTGGGTGTTAGGGGGGGGATGTCCCCCACAACCAACGACTGACAAGGAAGGTGTTGGAGGAAAAACTCTTAGAAATCATGAGATCAGCTAAAGAAAAATTTAATTTACCTTTATTCATTTATAACTTACTATTTAATGAGAAGCGAAGTATGCCAGAGCAAGACTAGTTATTTAAATTTAAGTGTTATAAATAAATAAATAAATAAATGCAGAATACAAAATAACTTTATGAGAAATTGAATTATTGTATTGGAAAGCATTAAAGCCGTAGAAGGCAATCAGATATGATCCGAAGAAAGGGAAGGCACCTCTGTTTCCTTGAATCACCAGCACCTCGCCTCCCCTATCAAGGGTCTACTTATCAAGAGAGGCCACAGTTCGTTTAGTATGAAAAAGTATGTATTCAGTACAAGTGTGACTAAAACATTAATCTCTATCTACCTATAAATCTCAAAACAATATCATCTAGGGAGATCTTGGGAAAAAGGAATTTCCTTCTTACTAAAATTTGTATACATCTGGTCTGGCGAGTATGATCAAATATTATCGTGAAATATATTTATCAAAAGAAACGTAAGTCCCTACTCAGAAAAGTTAGCAGGATTAAGTTTAGCATAATATTAGATCATGCAGTTTGCTTATGTAAATTGCAGGCTTGGCGGATATTAGGTTAAAATTAGAGGATAGAGGCGCTTGCTCATGTAGTTAGCAACCTTGGCAGATATTTGGTTAAAGTTAGGTGAACACTGAGCTTGCTTAAAGAGTTAGCAAGCTTAACAAAGCTTAGGATAAGGTTGTAGGATCAGGGAGTTTGCTTACTGAGATAAACATATAGGGAATTCCTGAGTAAGTGTCTTGCAATTTACATATACAAATTAATGATGATGATTATTAATAAATTTATGGGAAAGCGCTAAATCCGTAGAGGCCATACATTGCGTAGGGAATAGGAGGCAATCAGGCATAATCTCAAAAAAGGGTAAGGGAAGCTTCAATTCCTTGGATCAAGACATACCACTCTCCATGAAGGAGACGAAAAAGTATAATCCACGGATATTCGAATATTTCGGACTATAATTCAAGAACGCTCACCAGGTTTAGTATTATAATCCAGGAGCGGTCGTGAGTTTTATGATTATGATCGAAGGACGTTGACGTACCCAGAGGCCTTCTCTGGAGGCGATCTGAAGTGGCGGTGTGCTTATGTTTATAGAATTTGAAACGTGTGAAGACAACCTGAACACAAGTTGCAGAACAAGTTTTTATTGGAGCAACTTTTCACTCCGTGTACAGCTTTACGAAGCTTTGATATGAGGGTGCAGGGAAGAATGAAATAAAGAGAAAAACGCGGCGGGACGCCTCTCAGGCAGATGAAAGTGATCTCAAGGAGTTCATGATTGACGTCACGCCGCTAAACACCTTTGAATTGAGCTTCCCGGGAAATAATGGCCTCATCTTGTTGAGCTCTGAGGGCCTAGCTGTCTTCCTCATTTAATTAGACGGCGTTAAACTGTAGCATTACGATAATGTTCCCTTTACACTAATCTGCACATAAGATAATGAAACTTATGAGTCACACAACTAATGGTCTAAGTTGGACCGAAACGTCTTCAGAAGCTTTATTCCCTTATGTGTGGGTTATCTGTGAATTGTTCCAGTCACGGAAGTGTGCCTTTTCACTCCTGATGTTCTTTTTACCCTTGATGAAAGGCGAAGCCGAAAGTATGGTACGTCCGTAGAGTTTCTGCTGCACTAGAACGCAGCAGCAGCAGTCATTCTTTTAT
>NC_069436.1:18343467-18380967 GCF_026875155.1 Cherax quadricarinatus
ATATATAATATATATATATATATATATATATATGTCGTGCCGAATATGTAAAACTGGTCAATAGCAAGAACTCATTTAAAATTAAGTCCTTTCTAAATTTTTCTCTTATACGTTTAAAGATATATATTTTTCATTAATGTTAATGTAAAAATTTATAATTTTGCACTAAAAGAATCTTAGAAAACTTACCTAACCTTATTATAACAAGAACAATTTATTTTAGCCTAACCCAACTAAATATATTTTAGATTTGTTTACAATAATTTAATACTAAACAAACAAAGTGAAATAAATTTTTTTCGTTGGGTTTTTCAGAATGATTTTGGCGAAATTATTGCATACACAAATTTTAAACTTGTCCTATTTTGGCAACAGGGAGCGTTGCTATTTAAGCCAAGATCGCAAGTTCTGCCTATTCGGCACGACATATATATATATATATATATATATATATATATTAAAATATATATTATAATTATATATATATATATATATATATATATATATATAATTATATATATATATATATATATATATTATATATATATATATATATATATATATATATATTATATATATATATATATTATATATATATATTTTGCAAAACAACCACTCTGAAAGAATAGAGAAATTCCAAGCGCTTTCGTGACTACTCACATTATCAAGGAACTATGAAAGTAAAGCATCCAAGGAAGCTATATAAGGGGTCTGGCTTCCTTGGATGCTTTACTTTCATAGTTCCTTGATAATGTGAGTAGTCATGGAAAGCGTTGGAATTTCTCTATTCTTTCAGAGTGGTTGTTTTGCATATTCTGAAATCACCTGTTTACTGTGATCTTATTGCATATATATATATAATATATATATATATATATATATATATATTTATATATATATATATATATATATATATATATATGTCGTCCCGAATATGTAAAACTGGTCAATTAGGAAAGAACTCATTTAAAATTAAGCCCTTTTCTGAAATTTTCTCTTATACGTTTAAAGATATATTTTTTTCATTAATGTTAATGTAAAAAAGTTTAATTTTGCATCAAAAGAATCTTAGAAAACTTACCTAACATTATTATAACAAGAACAATTTATTTTACCCTAACCCAACTAAATATATTTTAGATTTGTTTACAATAATTTAATACTAAACAAACACAGTGAATATATTTTTTCGTTAGGTTCAGAATGATTTTGCCGAAATTATTGCATAAACAAATTTCGATTGTCCTATATGGCAAGATGAGCGTTGCTATTTAAGCTAAGATCGCAGGTTCTGCCTATTCGGCACGACAAAATATATATATATATATTATATATATATATATATATATATATATATATATATATATATATATATATATATATATATATATTTTATATATATGTCGTGCCGAATAGGCAGAACTTGCGAACTTGGCTTAAATAGCAACGCTCATCTTGCCATATAAGACAAGTGAAAATTTGTGTATGCAATAATTTCTCCAAAGTAGAAGTGATGCAAGGAGGGAAGAGTATATGGAGAAAAAGAGAGAGGTTAACAAACCATACCCCCGGCAGGGATTGAACCCGCGGTCATAGAGTCTCAAAACTCCAGCCCGTCGCGTTAGCCACTAGACCAGCTAGCCACAATAAGATTCATCCAATTAGGTATATTTCTACACCATAGGAAGGTTAGCACAGGCACCACTGTGACCACAAATGCAAGTTTTTACAGACGAATCTCCAGCTAGCGTGGCCGTGACGAACTCTAGCTCAAGTCCCTCAAGTTTTGAGACTCTATGACCGCGGGTTCAATCCCGGCCGGGGGTATGGTTTGTTTGCAATCGTGTCATTACGATTTCTTGAGTCATGTTGAGGGCAGTGAAGGGACTTGAGCTAGAGTTCGTCACGGCCACGCTAGCTGGAGATTCGTCCGTAAAAACTTGCGTTTGTGGTCACAGTGGTGCCTGTGCTAACCTTCCTATGGTGTAGAAATATACCTAGTTGGATGAATCTTATTGTGGCTAGCTGGTCTAGAGGCTAACGCGACGGGCTGGAGTTTTGAGACTCTATGACCGCGGGTTCAATCCCGGCCGGGGGTATGGTTTGTCTGCAATCGTGTCATTACGATTTCTTGAGTCAAGAGAGAGGTTAAGAGAGTGGTGAAGCAATGTAAAAAGAGAGCAAATGAGAGAGTTGGTGAGATGTTATCAACAAATTTTGTTGAAAATAAGAAAAAGTTTTGGAGTGAGATTAACAAGTTAAGGAAGCCTAGAGAACAAATGGATTTGTCAGTTAAAAATAATAGAGGAGAGTTATTAAATGGAGAGTTAGAGGCATTGGGAAGACGGAGGGAATATTTTGAGGAATTGTTAAATGTTGATGAAGATAGGGAAGCTGTGATTTCGTGTATAGGGCAAGGAGGAATAACATCTTGTAGGAGTGAGGAAGAGCCAGTTGTGAGTGTGGGGGAAGTTCGTGAGGCAGTAGGTAAAATGAAAGGGGGGTAAGGCAGCCGGGATTGATGGGATAAAGATAGAAATGTTAAAAGCAGGTGGGGATATAGTTTTGGAGTGGTTGGTGCAATTATTTTAATAAATGTATGGAAGGGGTAAGGTACCTAGGGATTGGCAGAGAGCATGCATAGTTCCTTTGTATAAAGGCAAAGGGGATAAAAGAGAGTGCAAAAATTATAGGGGGATAAGTCTGTTGAGTGTACCTGGTAAGTGTATGGTAGAGTTATAATTGAAAGAATTAAGGTAAGACGGAGAAATAGGATAGCAGATGAACAAGGAGGCTTTAGGAAAGGTAGGGGTGTGTGGACCAGGTGTTGACAGTGAAACATATAAGTGAACAGTATTTAGATAAGGCTAAAGAGGTCTTTGTGGCATTTATGGATTTGGAAAAGGCGTATGACAGGGTGGACAGGGGGCAATGTGGCAGATGTTGCAGGTGTATGGTGTAGGAGGTAGGTTACTGAAAGCAGTGAAGAGTTTTTACGAGGATAGTGAGGCTCAAGTTAGAGTATGTAGGAAAGAGGGAGATTATTTCCCAGTAAAAGTAGGCCTTAGACAAGGATGTGTGATGTCACCGTGGTTGTTTAATATATTCATAGATGGGGTTGTAAGAGAAGTAAATGCGAGGGTCTTGGCAAGAGGCGTGGAGTTAAAAGATAAAGAATCACACATAAAGTGGGAGTTGTCGCAGTTGCTCTTTGCTGATGACACTGTGCTCTTGGGAGATTCTGAAGAGAAGTTGCAGAGATTGGTGGATAAATTTGGTAGGGTGTGCAAAAGAAAAAAATTAAAAGTGAATACAAGAAAGAGTAAGGTTATGAGGATAACAAAAAGATTAGGTGATGAAAGATTGGATATCAGATTGGAGGGAGAGAGTATGGAGGATGTGAATGTATTCAGATATTTGGGAGTGGACGTGTCAGCGGATGGGTCTATGAAAGATGAGGTGAATCATAGAATTGATGAGGGGAAAAGAGTGAGTGCTGCACTTAGGAGTCTGTGGAGACAACGAACTTTGTCCTTGGAGGCAAAGAGGGGAATGTATGAGAGTATAGTTTTACCAACGCTCTTATATGGGTGTGAAGCATGGGTGATGAATGTTGCAGCGAGGAGAAGGCTGGAGGCAGTGGAGATGTCATGTCTGAGGGCAATGTGTGGTGTGAATTTAATGCAGAGAATTCGTAGTTTGGAAGTTAGGAGGAGGTGCGGGATTACCAAAACTGTTGTCCAGAGGGCTGAGGAAGGGTTGTTGAGGTGGTTCGGACATGTAGAGAGAATGGAGCGAAACAGAATGACTTCAAGAGCGTATCAGTCTGTAGTGGAAGGAAGGCGGGGTAGGGGTCGGCCTAGGAAATGTTGGAGGGAGGGGGTAAAGGAGGTTTTGTGTGCGAGGGGCTTGGACTTCCAGCAGGCATGCGTGAGCGTGTTTGATAGGAGGGGAATGGAGACAAATGGTTTTTAATACTTGACGTGCTGTTGGAGTGTGAGCAAAGTAACATTTATGAAGGGGTTCAGGGAAACCGGCAGGCCGGACTTGAGTCCTGGAGATGGGAAGTACAGTGCCTACACTCTGAAGGAGGGGTGTTAATGTTGCAGTTTAAAAACTGTAGTGTAAAGCACCCTTCTGGCAAGACAGTGATGGAGTGAATGATGGTGAAAGTTTTTCTTTTTCGGGCCACCCTGCCTTGGTGGGAATCGGCCAGTGTGATAATAAAAAAATATTTGATATTCTATGTGAACATTTATTAGTAAACAGAATACATTTACAGAAAAACATAAACATGAATACAATGGCACACTGTATCAAAGATCATGAATTTCCTCCAGATCCTCGGAGGCTGGACGCGAGCCAAGTATGCAGCAAGCATTTCCCCTCTGGATGGCTACGCTAAGGCGCTGGAACACGAAAGTGGCTGCCCTTGGGTCCCTGGTGATGTCGATGAGTCTGGAACCCAATTCTTTAAGGAAACGTGTGGCGTTTTTTCCCCATGATCCCAAGGTCTCTGTTCCCACTGGGACAAATTGATACTGTTGGCTTATGTCCCTGTGCTTGCTGATCTTGTACTCCTTCTTAATTCACTGAGTATCTTGCTTGAAGACATTTTGTCAACAAGGGACTTCATTAGTTCATACGGAGGAAAGCAACAACTGTGGTTTTGTAGTGACTGTTAAGGAGTACATGTTGTCTAGAGTTCAACATGGTCTGCGACGAGGGAGTAAAGTTACTGGCGAGGGGATGAGGTCATTGCTAAGGAGGTGAAATTACTGGCGAGAGGCTGAGGTGACTGGCGAGGAGGTGAGAACACCTGCGTGGAGGTGAGGTCTCAGGTGACGACTGTGTCAGCTTTAGGTAGGATTAACTTCGCTAAATCCTTTGAAATGGTGAAAGATTCCGAGTTTTGTGAAATTGTGTTGAAAGTGGTGATTAAGGCTAATTTCAAATGCAGTCTTTTACGTCGGTTGTTGTATGTTCAAGGAAAGTTAATCATCTGGTTTCAGGTATTATAATGTCTTTTGCACGCGTTGTTAGTGTCGTTTCTCTGGCAAGCATATCAGTGTTTCTTGATTTAAGTACCTGGAAGTTTTTTCCCCACGTAATAAGAAACGAAGGCATCTACAGAGACAAAGCCCAGACTAGGACTAAAATTCTTACAAGGCAAGTTATGTATAAGGAATGCTTCAACAAAACACTTACACAGTCACTGTCTTGTTGAAGAATCTTTTATGCACAACTTTCCTTGTAGAAATCCTGCGTAATTTTATCAAAACTTCCGCAAGTTATTATGTTATACCTTCAAGTGGTGTTAGCTGGGTTGATCGCCTGTTTTTATTAAGGTGCTGGTGGTACCGGATGCTATATTTGCGACTCTAATGTTTGTTTTAGCTGAAGTGATGGCTAGGTTATTGCTTACTTGGTTAAAAAAATAGAATTAAATATTTGCTGTTGGTCGCCATCGGTCTGGTGTTATACAGAATCGTTACCTCTTTTCATTCACACAACATCAACCTTAGCCTGTCAATAACAAATACAAAGTCTTCTCGGCTAACCATATAAGTAGCAGCATTCCCAACCCATTAGCCGAGAAAGAGTTTCACACACAGCCTCAAGTACAAGCAAGGACTCAGTAAAAAAAAAACGGCGACTAAATCATTTCACGAACTCTTGTATTTTTCTAGCAGGCTACAGTTATGCTAGTAAGTCAAGAATATTCTAACAAGAAAGTTAACCAGACATAACAGATACATGTGATTTTACTGCAGTCCTTCGCCAAATAATTTTTTTACGTGTTTTCCACACTATTTACAATGAATCAAACAAGTCAGTTCGTGCGAACCCATGGGCGGTAGCCAGTATGGTGTGAATCAGCTTTCGGCTTGAGCAAACTAACTTAACTGTTTCAAATTGACTCATATTCATGTGTAGCTAGAAATTCACGTACGGTTAAATTAACGCTATCTTGGAACTTATCCAATAACACCCATGCCCAAGTTTAACTAATTTATGCTTAAGCTGGTACTTATACAATCATTACCCCCGCCCAGTTGATTGATTATATCCTAATAACACAATTTTTGTTAGACATGTGAGCTATTCAGCTTAAATATCTAACATAAGCTGGGTGAAATGGTGCAGCCTTATGCTCATACGGCCAGATTAAATCTAGAGCCATAATTTCAAAAGACTAAAAAAATTTCATGGTCATAGTCAGTAAAGGTTGGTGCCAGTGATTCTGACTTAACAAAATTAAAATATTCAGAAACGAAATTTTCGTCTTTCATTCTCGCTCTTATATTCCTTCTTAGCAAAAGCACGCTGTTTATTGTGGTTATTTAGAGTAAATTTCTCTTCTTCAGGTGTTAGTAAAGTAAAAGTGTATTTTGTCAGACTCGGTGTGATACTATGTGGGCTTTCTACAGGTGGATTATCACGGGAAATAATCACACGAACGAGTACCATGCACATTGTCAGTCACTCCAGGAGTAGATGTATTCGCTATTCTCGTAGAATTGGAAAATAATCTGTTTTGAATATATTCGCTTATTCCTACAGGTGTTAACCTCCGCCTATATTCGTTACCGATAGCATGGTAGCATGGCTATGCAATGTCAAATCTAGAAAAATATATTCATCTGAATTTTTCCGAGACACTGAATTGTAGGTGTCAGCACACGCGGAATATATCCTTCACTTAATTCAGCAACAACAAAACTAGCTAACAATTTGGAGTCAAACCCTTCGCTCAGCTACATTTCACCGTGAAGTAGAAGCCCATACGCAGCATCTACATTCATGGTATCATGTGCAGTCATCGTAAGCTATAAGAATAAGCCTAAATATCCTTGAACCTAAATTGTATTCTTCTTACATCCACAAACAGATTTATCGAAACTGGACTGAAGGATTCACCAAATAAATAAGAGAAATATGCATGTTAGGCATTGACTCCTTACTATTCTTTAAATTTTAAAGCAAAGTTACACAATATTTTTTCACAGAATGGAACCTAATGATAGATGGAAAACATGCTGGCAGCCGCCAGCTTCAGGGAATCCCAAGAGTCTAGAAAATATGGAGAATTTGCCCATCATTATACGTTCGTTCCAATAGGCTAAGTTCCTTAAAGAGCTAGGAAAAATACTCATCAGGGTAGCTAGGGATCCCAGGGCAGCTAGTTTTCTGTTCCAGTGACTCAGTTAGGCTGTTCAAAGGGGTAATGCCTGCTGTATTTTGGGCACACGCCCCAGCTCTGAGGAACTGGATGAGATTTTCGCATTATAATCAGTGAAAAACACATAACAGTATGTACTAGACATGTATTTCTCACACCTCATGTACTGTATTTGCCATCTTTGTATCAGCAATGAGTTTCTTATATCTTCTGTACCATATTATGTAATAAAATATACCTATTGGTAAAAAAGAATGAAAAGATGGGGTGGTAGGGGAAGTGGAATATTCAAACGGCTTCAGGAAGAAATCCAAATATTCTTCCTTGAAGCCTTTTTATCCATTTCTCCTAGGCTATGGGTCCCACAATTTACACCAGAGGTGGACTCTCTCTCTCTCTACATATATATATATATATATATATATATATATATATATATATATAAAATATATATATATAAGTATATATATATATATATATATATATATATATAAATATATATATATATATATATATATATATATTTATATATGTATTATATATATATATATATATATATATATATATATATATATATATATATATATATATATATATATATATATATATATGTCGTGCCGAATATGTAAAACTGGTCAATTAGCAAGAACTCATTTAAAATTAAGTCCTTTATAAAATTTTCTCTTATACGTTTAAAGATATATTTTTTCATTAATGTTAATGTAAAAAATTTTAATTTTGCTCCAAAAGAATCTTAGAAAACTTACCTAACCTGATTATAACAAGAACAAAATTAAAATATTCAGAAACGAAATTTTCGTCTTTCATTCTCGCTCTTATATTCCTTCTTAGCAAAAGCACGCTGTTTATTGTGGTTATTTAGAGTAAATTTCTCTTCTTCAGGTGTTAGTAAAGTAAAAGTGTATTTTGTCAGACTCGGTGTGATACTATGTGGATTTTCTACAGGTGGATTATCACGGGAAATAATCACACGAACGAGTACCATGCACATTGTCAGTCACTCCAGGAGTAGATGTATTCGCTATTCTCGTAGAATTGGAAAATAATCTGTTTTGAATATATTCGCTTATTCCTACAGGTGTTAACCTCCGCCTATATTCGTTACCGATAGCATGGTAGCATGGCTATGCAATGTCAAATCTAGAAAAATATATTCATCTGAATTTTTCCGAGACACTGAATTGTAGGTGTCAGCACACGCGGAATATATCCTTCACTTAATTCAGCAACAACAAAACTAGCTAACAATTTGGAGTCAAACCCTTCGCTCAGCTACATTTCACCGTGAAGTAGAAGCCCATACGCAGCATCTACATTCATGGTATCATGTGCAGTCATCGTAAGCTATAAGAATAAGCCTAAATATCCTTAAACCTAAAATTGTATTCTTCTTACATCCACAAACAGATTTATCGAAACTGGACTGAAGGATTCACCAAATAAATAAGAGAAATATGCATGTTAGGCATTGACTCCTTACTATTCTTTAAATTTTAAAGCAAAGTTACACAATATTTTTTCACAGAATGGAACCTAATGATAGATGGAAAACATGCTGGCAGCCGCCAGCTTCAGGGAATCCCAAGAGTCTAGAAAATATGGAGAATTTGCCCATCATTATACGTTCGTTCCAATAGGCTAAGTTCCTTAAAGAGCTAGGAAAAATACTCATCAGGGTAGCTAGGGATCCCAGGGCAGCTAGTTTTCTGTTCCAGCGATTCAGTTAGGCTGTTCAAAGGGGTAATGCCTGCTGTATTTTGGGCACACGCCCCAGCTCTGAGGAACTGGATGAGATTTTCGCATTATAATCAGTGAAAAACACATAACAGTATGTACTAGACATGTATTTCTCACACCTCATGTACTGTATTTGCCATCTTTGTATCAGCAATGAGTTTCTTGCATCTTCTGTACCATATTATGTAATAAAATATACCTATTGGTAAAAAAGAATGAAAAGATGGGATGGTAGGGGAAGTGGAATATTCAAACGGCTTCAGGAAGAAATCCAAATATTCTTCCTTGAAGCCTTTTTATCCATTTCTCCTAGGCTATGGGTCCCACAATTTACACCAGAGGTGGACCCTCTCTCTCTCTCTCTCTCTCTCTCTCTCTCTCTCTCTCTCTATATATATATATATATATATATATATATAATATATATATATATATATATATATATTCAACAAGTTGGTCGTCTCCCACCGAGGCAGGGTGACCCAAAAAAGAAAGAAAATCCCCAAAAAGAAAATACTTTCATCATCATTCAACACTTTCACCACACTCACACATTATCACTGTTTTTGCAGAGGTGCTCAGAATACAACAGTTTAGAAGCATATACGTATAAAGATACACAACATATCCCTCCAAACTGCCAATATCCCAAACCCCTCCTTTAAAGTGCAGGCATTGTACTTCCCATTTCCAGGACTCAAGTCCGACTATAAGAAAATAACCGGTTTCCCTGAATCCCTTCACTAAATATTACCCTGCTCACACTCCAACAGATCGTCAGATCCCAAGTATCATTCGTCTCCATTCACTCCTATCTAACACGCTCATGCACGCTTGCTGGAAGTCCAAGCCCCTCGCCCACAATACCTCCTTTACCCCCCCTCTTTCCAACCCTTTCGAGGACGACCCCTACCCCTCTTTCCTTCCCCTATAGATTTATATGCTTTCCATGTCGTTCTACTTTGATCCATTCTCTCTAAAGGACCAAACCACCTCAACAACCCCTCTTCTGCCCTCTGACTAATGCTTTTAACTCCACACCTTCTCCTAATTTCCACACTCCGAATTTTCTGCATAATATTTACACCACACATTGCCCTTAGACAGGACATCTCCACTGCCTCCAACCGTCTCCTCGCTGCTGCATTTAGCACCCAAGCTTCACATCCATATAAGAGTGTTGGTACTACTATACTTTCATACATTCCCTTCTTTGCCTCCATAGATAACGTTTTATGATTAACCTCATCCTTCATAAATCCATCCGCCGACACGTCAACTCCCAAGTATCTGAAAACATTCACTTCTTCCATACTCCTCCTCCCCAATTTGATATCCAACTTTTCTTTATCTAAATCATTTGATACCCTCATCACTTTACTCTTTTCTATGTTCACTTTCAAACTTTCTACCTTTACACACATTCTCAAACTCATCCACTAACCTTTGCAATTTTCTTTAGAATCTCCCATAAGCACAGTATCATCAGCAAAAAGTAACTGTGTCAATTCCCATTTTGAATTTGATTCCCCATAATTTAATCTCACCCCTCTCCCGAACACCCTAGCATTTACTTCTTTTACAACCCCATCTATAAATATATTAAACAACCATGGTGACATTACACATCCCTGTCTAAGACCTACTTTTACCAGGAAGTATTCTCCCTCTCTTCTACAACCCTAACCTGAGCCTCACTATCCTCATAAAAGCTCTTTACAGCATTTAGTAACTTACCACCTATTCCATAAACTTGCAACATCTGCCACATTGCTCCTCTATCCACTCTATCATATGCCTTTTCTAAATCCATAAATGCAATAAAAACTTTTCTACCTTTATCTAAATACTGTTCACATATATGCTTCAATGTAAACACTTGATCTACACATCCCCTACCCACTCTGAAGTCTCCTTGCTCATCCGCAATTCTACATTCTGTCTTACCTCTAATTCTTTCAATTATAACTCTACCGTATACTTTTCCTGGTATACTCAGTAAACTTATTCCTCTATAATTTTTACAATCTCTTTTGTCCCCTTTCCCTTTATATAAAGGGACTATACATGCTCTCCGCCAATCCCTAGGTACCTTCCCCTCTTTCATACATTTATTAAACAAAAGTACCAACCACTCCAACACTATATCCCCCCTGTTTTTAACATTTCTGTCATGATCCCATCAGTTCCAGCTGCTTTACCCCCTTTCATTCTACGTAATGCTCACGTACCTCCACCACACTTACATTCTGCTCTTCTTCACTCCTAAAAGATGGTATACCTCCCTGGCCAGTGCATGAAATTACCGCCTCCCTTTCTTCCTCAACATTTGAAAGTTCCTCAAAATATTCTCGCCATCTACCTAATACCTCCCTCTCCCCATCTACTACTCCCCTACTCCCTACTCCCCTACTATATATATATATATATATATATATATATATATATTATATATATATATATATATATATATATATATATATATATATGAATGTACATATTATATATTATATATATATATATATATATATATATATATATATAAATATATATATATTATATATATATATATATATATGTCGTGCCGAATATGTAAAACTAGTCAATTAGCAAGAACTCATTTAAAATTAAGTCCTTTATAAAATTTTCTCTTATACGTTTAAAGATATATTTTTTTCATTAATGTTAATGTAAGAAAAATTTTAATTTTGCTCCAAAAGAATCTTAGAAAACTTACCTAACCTGATTATAACAAGAACAATTTATTTTAGCCTAACCCAACTAAATATATTTTAGATTTGTTTACAATAATTTAATACTAAACAAGCACAGTGAAATTTTTTTTTTCGTTAAGTTCAGAATGATTTTGGCGAAATTATTGCATACACAAATTTTCACTTCTCCTGTATGGCAAGATGAGCGTTGCTATTTAAGCCAAGATCGCAAGTTCTGCCTATTCAGCACGACATATATATATATATATATATATATATATATATATAATATATATATATATATATATATATATATATATATATATATATATATATATTATATTATATATATATATATATATATATATATATATATATATATATATATATATATATATATATATATATATATATATATATATATGCAAAACAATCGCAGACAGGCAATCTTAACAAAATTTTCTCTTTCGATTATACATATATATTTGTTTCATTTTTGATAGTGTAAAAATTAATAATTTTATATCAAGAGAACCTTACAAAACTTACCTAACCTTATTATAATAAGCGCAAATTAATTTAGTCTAATCCAACTAAATATATTTTAGACAAGATTACAATAATTTAATAATAAACAAACACATTTAAATATATTTTTTTCGTTAGGTTTAGAATGATTTTTGGGAAACTAATGCATACCAAGTTCGAGCAGAGGTTTGTGTTTCCGGAGTTTTCCGGGCCTTCGAATTCAAACGTCGCTGAAGGTTTTGAGTACCCTCCCCCCTTTAAATTTAAAGCTGCGTCTTCCCTTTGGATAAAAATTAGATGACGTTTTGCTCTGGACTGATTTTCGAGAACTAGAAAAGGGCTCAACCATGACGAAACGTCGTCTACAATGGAAGCTTTCTTTTTAAAAATTGACTGTCTTTATACCCACTTGTCACCTTTTTCTTTTTTAGTCCCCCACAAACTCCCATTTAGTTTAACTGGAAACAGCCCTTGTTTTTTCCTACTGGGGTTTGTCCGGGGCCCCTTAAGGAAATTTACAGCAAATCTAAAAACCAACATTTTTTTTCCCCCCGACCCTTTTAAGGGTTTTTCGCTACTTTTACTTGTTACAAATTTTTTGAGTGTGTGTGTGAAAAATTCAAACCGCTTTAGGGTCCGGTTTTTCCTTTATTTTTTCATTGACAAAAAACCCCAAATTTTTTCGTGACCAGGCCTGTCAAAAACCACTCCTCGTAATGCAATTCTTTTCCCCTTTTTCACTAAACCTATCACAAAAGCATGCCTTGGGAAACATCACACCACCCTCACCAAAAGGAAAACCCTCTCCCCACCCCCACCTACTTTGTTGGAAACCTTTTTGAGGGGTTCTCAGGATCATTGCCCCTAAGCACCCCTTCCTACTGATCAAGAACGGATTGTCGGGACTCACCCTTTTTTTTCTGGGGGAAAAAATTTTAAAAGGGTAGGGTTGGAAATTTCCCCATTTTTTTTTTAAAGGGGAAAGGGCGTTATATTTTTTGGGCCCCCCTTAAAGCTTACTGACTTATCTAAGGGTGTACATTCGAAACCATTTTTTTTTTTTCAAGGGATTTTTTTTTACAGGGGTTTTACGCCCCCCCCTCCATTAAGAAAAAATAATTGTATTTCTTACACCCCTTCTTTGGGCGACCTCTAAAGGTTAAATGCCACTGATATAAACCCCTAAAAATAAAATTTGGACCCCCAAAGACGAGGAAAGGGCGGGATAAAAGCAATTGATAAAACATAAACCGCCCTCCTACTCACCAGTTGCCTGCCCCCCCCCCCAAAATTTCCTTGAGATGCCCCCCAATCTTAGGCAATCCAAACTCAAGGAGAAAAACTCCATCTTAAAGCCCAAAGCTAGAGATGTACTGACTCTTTCCCATGAAGACGGACGGGGGTTTGCAAGCCCCCTTCCAGTTAGGTTTGGGGAACTGGAATCCCCAAAAACCTTTCCAAACTGCCCAAATCAGTTTTCTTATCCTCTCCCCCCTTCGGGACAATTCAAAAAAACAAATTTCTTTGGACAACCTTGGGTGTCTTAGCCGGAAAAAAGGATCCTAGCTGCACCAGTCCCCATTGGGAAGGGGAGACCTCTTTTTTTCCCCAAACCCAAAATAGAGTGAAACACGGGTTTAACATTCAATTTGGGTTTGGCCCCTTTCCCTTTGAAAAGGGAAATGAAAAAAATGCTCAGGGATGAAACACCCCAACAGGGAATGCCCATCTCAAAGGGCCAGGGAGCGCCCTCACTTTGAGGCCCTTCCTCCAAAAAATTTCCATTTCTAAAAATACAACTTGCCCCCACCCCCCTGACCCCCCGTATTGCAAGTGGCTCTCCCCCTTTTGACCTTTCCCCCAATTCACAGGGTTATACATGCTTTTTCCGCGATTTTAACAAGCGGGCCCAAACATGGCCCTACTTTTATCAAATTTTGGGCCCCAAAAAACCAGGGCGGCAGAAAAGACCAATGAAGTCAACGACACATAAAGAGAAACCCTGCTAAAATTTGGGTGCCTGGCTAAGAGAGAGCCCTAGCATCCAACAAAAACCACAGTCCCCCCCATACTGCTTGGGATGAAATCACCTTTTAAATTCCCCTTGAAGAATGGCTTTGCTTTTAGCATGGGAAACATACCTGCGTGTTGATGCTGGCCGACACCTACATACGTCCTTTTAAGGAAAAAGGGGAGGTCTGCAGATCACGGGGGAGTACAAAATCGCAAGTAAAACAAAAACAAAAGCCGTATTTTTTGGGTCCCAAAAGCGACAGGGGACTTTGGCCCAAATGGGGGAAAAAATGCCCAATGTTTCCTCGAATTCGAAAAATTTGGGTTTAAAGACTCTTGACACCACCTTGGGACCCAAGGGGGGGGCCCCCCCACCCCATGTTCCAGTACCTCAGCGTGGATTCCAGAGAAAAAAATCCCTTGCTGTGTGTTTTATTTTGCATCCACTTCAGAGGAACTGGAGGAGTTTCATGTTTCTTTGACATGTTGTATCAACAGGCAAGGGTTGAGAAAATTTAATAGAATCAAGCTTCATAAAAAAAAAAAATTTTTAAATATATTATGAATATGGTTTAGGAATATACGATTGGGCTAAATTTTTAATAAATAAAATTTGGGAAAAATTTTAAAAAAATTTTTTTATACCCCGACAAGCAAAAATTTCTTAAAGCTTGGGAGAACGAATTTTTATGTGTGACGGCCCCTTGACCCCCTCACGCCCCTTAAACATAAAAGGTTCAGGTTTTGTATGTTAAACCCGTAAAAGGGGAATTTTGGTGCTTCTTTTTGGCCCGTTTTCCTTTTTTTTAATTCCTAGTTTGTCTTTTTATAAAACTTTATTTGGGTTTTTTTTCTCAGTTCTCCTCTGCACTTCCCCTTTAAACCTTTCTCCAATGCCGGGATTTTTTCATTGGTTTTTTACGGGTTTAAATTTTTTTTCAGCGGGGTTTTTCAAATTTTCTGAATCAAGTTAGAATAAATTTACAACTGGGAAAATTTTTTCTCTCATAATTCTGAATATATGGGAAATGGGGCTCTTTTTTTATTTAAAAAAAAGAAAGCAAAAAATTTGCTTTTAACCATCTTCTCCCAATTCTCCTTTAGATTTTTTGACTTGTTTCATATATCGCCTCATTAAAATTCCCCCCCTCCCCCCGTTCCCCTTAAAACCAAAAACTCAAAACTTTTATAACACTTTCATGAAACCCTTTATTAATTTTAAAATTTCCACTGAGAGGGGGCCATACCCGTGAAGGTCACCCCAGAACATTGGGAAATGGGGGGTTTACAAACTGACCCAAAACAAAAAAAGTAAACTCAGAGTACCTGCATCAAGTGACCTCATAACTCTTGGCACCCTTTTCTTGAAGTTTTTGGTTCCCAAACCGTGTGTCTCACCTAGATTTGTATGCAGGATCGAGTCACGCCCCCGGCAACCCCCCTCTTCATTGGCCGCTAAAAAGTAAATCTTCCTGCTCCTTGAGTTTTTACCCAAACCCTTTTCCCCTCAAAGTTTATGTAGGGAAACCTGCCTCCACTACATCACTTACCAGACTATTCCATTTACTGACAACTCTGTGCCCTAAAGGAAATACATCCAAACACCCCTTTGTTTTCCCTATGAGTCTTCACTTCCAATTTGGGACCCCTTGTTTTTTGTGTCCCATCTGGGGAAATATCCGGGCTCCGCCCAAAAACCCCTTGTCGTTTCCCTTTCAGCATTTTTTGGGTCTTTAATCATATCCCCCCCCCTCCTCCCCTGCCCTCCAGGCCCGGTCAGGAAATTTTCCCTTAAATTCTCTCCTTGAAGGAATAAAACCCCTTTAAGTTTCCGGGGAAAGTTTTGTTGAAAACCCTTTTTGAAAACTTTCTCTAATTTTTTTACGTGTTTTGGCTAGTTTTTGGGTTTTCCAAAAACGTGCTGCTTCCTAATATGGGCCTAACTTACAGGGTGTAAAGGCCAAAAACAAATTCATAAATGAAAACAGGGAATGCTGTTTTCGGTTGCTATCCGCCTGTATCTGCATCTTTTCTTGGGTTAATGTGCGCCTCGGGAGATGTGCCGGGTGTTAAAATTACCAAAATGATCCTTTTTTTTGAGTGAGGAGGTATTCTTTTGGCCCCCCTACACGTCCCCCTTTTGGGGTTTTTCTTCGCCCTTCCAAAATCTTCATAACCCCCCAATTTGCGTGTGTGGTCCCTCCCCTTTAGTTGTACTCCCCTGTTGTGGTTGCGGGGGTCGATTCATAGCTCCTGGCCCTGCCTTTTCACGGGTCGCTACTGGGTCATTTCTCCCTGAAAAATGACTTTTTTTCATACCTCTTCTTAAAGTATTTTGGGGACCTTTTCCTCCACATCCATCTTTTTCCCAAAACTACCCCCCCCTTTTGATTTACTAAAGTAAATTGAAGAAATACTTCCAACATCCCTGTGGATTCATTTTTAGCCCTTCAACTTCCAACTTTTTTCCCTTTTTGCTGTTTCCCCATCTCGGGAACATCCTGGGGTTTGTCCCCCCTTCCCAAATTTCCTCAAATTAAATTTTTATATGCCCGTTATCTTTCCCCCCCCTTCTCTCCGGTCCCCCCCATTGCATCGGGTAAAAATTTCCCTTAACCTCTCCTCAAAGGGCATACCCCTTAGCTCTAGGAAAATTCTTTTTGAAAGCCCTTTTGGGCACTTTTTCTCTAGTTTCTTTACGGCTTGGTAGGTGGGGGTTTCTAAACTGGGGGGGGTTATGTGTGTGTGGGGTGTTTCCCTTCACCTAATTGTGGTTGAAATCAGGGGCCAAGACCCCAGCCCCAAACCCCCGCCCCTTCACTGAACCCCTACTAGGTCCTTTTTCCTCCCCCCTGCTCCATGAGTTTTATCATCCCTTGTCTTAAAGCTATGTATGGCTCCTGCCCCACAAACCTCACTTGCTAACATTCCATTTCCCTGACTATTTTGTGACTGAAGAAATACTTCCAACATCCCTTTGACTCATCGGGAGTCTTCAACTTCCAAGGGGTTGACCCCTTGTTTCAGCCCCCCTCCCTTGAACATCCTGCCCCTGCCAAATTTGGGGCTATTCCACGCATTTTTTTTAAAGGTCATTTTCATGTCTCCCCTAACTCTCCTTCCCCAGTTTCTTCAGGAAAAATTTCCCCTTTAAACCCTTTTTTTGGGAAACTTTCCCCCCTTAGCTCTGGAATTTAACCTTGTCGAAAACCCTTTTGGGCATTTTCTCTAATTTCTTGATTTGGGTTTTTTCAATTGGGGGGTTCCCCAAACTGGTGCGGGGCATACCCCAATTTGGGACCTGACGTACAGGGTGTACACGTTTTTGAACATTCCAAAGGGTATGGGAAAACGCTATTCTCGGGTTTTCCCAGGCGCCCAAAAACCAGGCAGCAGTTATCGGGTTGATATTGCTTGGGGGGGAAAAAACTGCTCGGGGGTTAAAAACTCCCCCCCCCCCAAGATTTTTCTCCGGGAAAAAAAGGTTTTTTTGCAGCCCTTTGCCCCCCTAGCCAATACGGTGCCCTGCATTTTTTTTTCCCCTTTTCCCCGAATTTTAAATAAACTTTGCATTTGGGGGGGTTTAAAATTTCCGAGAACCAAGTTGCTGGACCAGGTGCCCAAACCTGCCCCAGGCCCCTCTTTTGAATCCTTCCTGACCCTAAATCTGTTTTTTAATTTTCTCCTCTTTAAAACTTCACATCATCTGCAAACGGGGGACACTTCTGGGGCATTTTCCCTTTTAATCATGTCATTTAAAATTATATCAAAAAAAAGAAAGGGGCCTGGGACCGCCCCCTGGGGGAAACCCCGCTCGTCACAGGTACCCACGTGATACCTCTTTTACGTATCATGCCCCTTTTTTGGGTTTTCCTCCCTGTCGGGTACTCTCTGATCCATTTCATGCTCTTCCTGTTATACTTTGCCAATCCCTACCCTTTTTAAACAAATTTCCTCTTTGGGGAAACTGGGTCGAAACCCTTTCCCTTTGCGGGTCAAAGGGAAAATGCAAACCAACCCACCCCGGCCTCTCCCCTTTTAGTGTTTTAAACTTCTGTTATTTTTATCATAAAACCCCCAAAAGGGTTTTGGACACAGGATTTCCCTTCCAGAATCAATGCGGGTTTTTCTTTTTAAACTCTTTTTTCCATTCCGGTGCTCCACCACTCCCCCTTTCTAAATAATCTTCTCCATAAATTTTGCATACTATACCCCGCCCGTGACACTGGTCTATAGTTTAGGGGCCTCTTTTCTATCCCCCTTTAAAAATGGGAACCACATTTGCGTCCCCATGCCCCGGGTTAGTTGCCCAGTTTAAAGGGGAATGGGGTTGAAGTTTTGGGGTTTAGTGGCACACACAGCTTTTCCCTTGCCTCCCTCTCTAAGGGACCCACGGGTTTTCCCTTTTGCCTTTGAGGTATAAATTTCCCTTAGCATTTCTTCACTTCCTCTTGTTTTAAATTTTAAATCCAACACTTGTTTTGGTTTAAAATTTTCCCTTTGGGTTTGGTGCCCCCCCCTCTTTTTCTGCCCTTCCAAACCCTTTCCCCTGTCTCCTCTATAAACCCTTTCCCCTTAAATCTCGTGTTGAGCTCCTCACATACCTCTTGATTGTTTTTTTTGTGAGTTCCCCCCCACCTTTTTTCCTCAGCCTAAATCACCTGGCTTTTAAACTGTTGTTTTCCCTCCTAATTTTGGGCTAAAACGGGTAATTTCGGGTCTGATTTGTTTTTTCGAGGGCTATGTCTTTTTTCGTACTGTCGTTTGGGGCCTCCCTCCTTATCTGTGCCCCCCTTTCTTTTTTCTGGCTTTT
This sequence comes from Cherax quadricarinatus, assembly GCF_026875155.1. Classification (NCBI taxonomy): domain Eukaryota; kingdom Metazoa; phylum Arthropoda; class Malacostraca; order Decapoda; family Parastacidae; genus Cherax; species Cherax quadricarinatus. Next base: position 18,362,477 of record NC_069436.1, read on the forward strand.
CGACTAATCTCCTTTTTTTCCTGGTCCTTTGCCCCTGTCCCTTTTTCCCACTTTCGGGAAACCAAAGGGGAACCCGTTTTTGGTCTTCCAATTATTTCTTTTTCCCCTTTGGGGAACAAACCTTTTCCTCAGCCTCTTTCCCTTTTTGGTTGGGTTCCCATTTTCCATCTTTTCCCTTTTACTTACTTTCCCACCAGTTTTCTGTCCCACTGAACCTCCTGCCCGGAATTTCCTGATTCCTGTGTAGTCCCAAACCCCTTTTTTAGTTTTTTTTTTTTCCTTCAACCCTGTTTAAAACCCCCTCCACCTGTTAAAATTTACATAAATCAAAATTCGAACCGGGGGTGATCATAATCCAAGGGGGGCCCCTCAAAATTTATGTCCTCAGTTTTGAAGTGCTCAGGGGGAATAGAAGGTCCAGCTTTCGGGGGCGTCCCCCCCTCCCTCTGTTAGTGTCCCCAAAATGTTGATGCAAGAAAATTTTCCCGAAAACCCCATCCATTTATCTTGGCTCTCCAAAGTTTGGGGGCCCCACGTTGGGGTCCAGGGTTTTTTCCCAATCAATCTCACGTGGTTCAAATCGCTCATAAACCCTAAATTTTTTTCTGCCGGTGAGCTCTTCTTTTTCCTCCTCAGCCAGTGGTCCCACCATCCCTCTGTTGTTCCTTCGATTTCCCCTCTTGGCCCCCCTGCAGTTCTGTGGTGGGGTTTAAAATCACGGGGAATAAATAAACCCTTAAATTCCCCAGACAGAAAATGTTACCCACTATGTAGTTCCCTTTTTTCTCCAATTTTTTTCCAATTTTTTTCCAATTTCTGTGGGTGTGTACTCCCCTATTTGGGGGTTTTTTAGGGGGCGGGGTCACAGCTCCTGGCCCCGCCCCCCTTCGCTGTTTGCTACAAAGGGCCTCTCTCCCCCCCCGCTCCCCTGAGCTCTATCATACCTCGCCTTAAAACTATGTAGGTTTCCCGCCTCCACTACGTCACTTTCTTGGCTATTCCCCGGCCCCACTACTCCCATGCTGAAGAAAAACTTTCCCAACCCCTTTATTCCCTCTGAGTCTTCAACTTCCAAATTGGGGGGCCCCTTGTTCGTGTCCCTTCCCCTGGAACAACCCCCTCTTTTTCCCCCTTGTCAATTCCCCCCAAAATATTTTTTTATGTCGTTATCTTTTCCCCCCCTGACCCTCCCCGGGCCTCCAAATGTCGTCAGGCCCCATTTCCCCCCTCAAACCTTTCTTCGTAGACAATCCCCGTTTCTCTGGGACTAGTCTTGTTGCAAACCTTTTCACTTTCTCTAATTTCTTGACGTGCTTGACTAGGGGTGGGTTTTTCCCCAAAATGGTGCTGCATAAATCCAGTATGGGCCTGACGTAGAAGGGGTACAAGTCTTTTAAAAGAATCCTTTCTGGGTATTTGGAACCCTATCCGTAAAAGGTTTGGGCCGGCGCCCGTATGCTGCAGCATTACTGATTTTATGGCGCCCCCGGAAAATATGGCCTTTGGTTTTATAAATCCCCCCCCAGGGGCCTTTTTTTTCCCTTGGGGTGAGGTTTGCAGTCTTTGGCCATCTAAACTACTTTTGTTGCGGCTTCTTTGCCCCTTTCCCCCAAACTTCAGGGCTTTTCATTTTGGGAGGGGTTTTTTTCAAAGCCCCGTTTTTGGACCAGGCTTTTTTACCTGGCCAGGGCCTTTTTAGGTTCCTACCTCATCCGATTGATTCTTCTCATTAAAATTCGGGATCATCTGCAAACAAGGCACTTTTGAGTCTATCCCCCCAGTTAGGGCCCTTTACCCTAAACCAAAACAGCACAGGTCCAGGACTGGGCCCCTGTGGAACCCCCTTGTCACGGCGGGCCCCCTCTGACACCTCGCCACCCTACCATGACCCGGGTTTTTGCCTCCCTGGCAGAAATTTTCTGATCCATTGCAGTGCCTTTCCTGTTATGGGGTGCCTGTGTGGTTGTGTGTTGTTTTGTGGGTGTGTGGTGTGTGTGTGTGTGTGGGGTTTTTGTGTGTGTTTGGGGTGTTTGTGTGGGGTGTTGTGTGTGTGTGTGGTGTGAACGTGGGAGAGACTTAAAGTAAGTAGAACTTTTGGGAAAAATTTCTTTATGTTCCCAAAATTAAAAATTATTTAAATCATCAATGAAATTATTTATTCTTTTTTCTCTAAAAAAACCAAGTGGGAAGCAATTTCATAGCATATTTTAAATAAAACGGGGGGGGGTTTCCTAGGGGGGGAAATTTTCTTTTTTACCCAAACAACAAATTAAAAAAAAAGGGTTTTTTTTGATTTTAAATAAAAACCCCCGTTTTATACAAAGGGTTTTCCATATAAGGGTTTTAATTTTCTTCTTTAACATCCGTATATAAATTTTTAAAATACAAGCAAACTTTTTATTACGCCTTCATCAAGGGTTTTTGGGACGATTTCACTATCTTATGCATCCCACTATTTAAAATTTTAGAAATGGGAAATGATTAAAGCCACAAACTGGGGGAAAAAGTCCCTTTATAATACTTTCATCCCGGTGCTACACATGCCTTAACCATCTTAGAAATTTAGTTCAACAATTTTTTTTAATAATGTGACTTTGGGTTTGGGAAGAGTAGAGGGGGAAAATGAATGGGGAAAGGGGAAAAGGGAAACATTTTCCCTTTCAAGCTTAAAAAGTTTTCTAGCCAGGCTTTTTAATTTTTTTACTGGAACTAAAAAGGGGGTGTAAATGCGGCTTTAAAAAATCTAGCCTAGACAGGACTTGAAGCAAAAGGTTTTGTACTGGAAAAATTTTACCCTTCAGGGAAAGGGTATAGGAAAGAACCCGTTCCGGGAATAGAGTTTTTGGACGAAATGGGAAAAAACTCCGTCAAAGAACTAAGACGTTGTGGGGTTTTTAAAAAAACGTTAGGTAAGTACATGAGTGGGGGTGGGGGGGTGTGAAATTTGACCTTGATAGCCTTGTACTAAATCAGATGCCCTGCCTTTCCCCCCTTAAGTGAAACGTCACCCCGACCTGACTAGGTAAGGCCCCTGGGTTAAACCGCCCGGGGGCAGTAGGCCTGCTGCAGTGTTCCTTCCCTTTTTTCAGGGTTTTTATGTTTTTTAATGCATGATTTGGGGGAAAACCTAAGACCGTAGCGGCGTAGAGGGACCGTTTGGGGAAATTTTCCAGTGAGGGTTGAAGGGGGGTCAGGGTTTAAAATTTCCTTTCCTCAAAAGCGGCGCTGCTGTTAACAACGAGCCCCCAAGGTCATAAAAAAACTATGACAATTTTTCAGCAACCAAGCCGAGATTTATATTTCTTATTTTGGAAAATATCCTTTAAATCTATAGCGAGTTTCCCCAGAAAACTAAGAAGGCTACAAAAAATTTTTTTTAACAATTTTTTTGACAAGAAATTTTTTTAACAAAGAATGAAAAATTTTCTAATGAACTTTGGGGGTGGTATTACAGTTTTCTAACAAGTTTTAGCCCAGTTAACCCCGACTTTTGCTGATTTTCCAGCGAGTTAAGGGCGTGTTCTCCCCGCGAGTTATGATTAATTTTTATAACAAGCTATGGTTAGTTTTTTCCCAAAAACAAAAGGTTAGTTTTTTTAACATTTATAGGGTTTTTCTAACAAAACTAAAAATAATTTTTTTAACAATATTCTAACCCAAAATATGGTTAAATTTCTAACAAGTTTTAGGAGGGGTTTTTCCCAACAAATTATGGTCCCAATTTTTTAACAAAACCCTGGGGAGGGTTTTTTTAAAAAGGATTTTTAAAGATTTTTTTAAAAGTGTTTACGAGGGTTTTTAAAAAGCGGGGTCGAGCTTTTTAAAAAAACCCCAAGGGCAAATTTTCTAACAAGCTATGGCAGTTTTCCCAACAACTATGGCGATTTTCAACAAACTTGGCGAGTTTTTTTAACAACTATGGCGAGTTTTTTTTAACAACCCAAAAGGCGAGTTTTTAACAAGCTATGGCGAGTTTTTAACAAGCTTGGGGGATTTTTTAAAAAGCTAAAGGGCGAGTTTCCAAGCGATTTAGAATGAAAAGTGAACTTTTGTTTAAAAACAGCGGGAGCCTTTACGGCAGGCTAAACCCGGGGGGCGGGTAGCGGGTAGGGCCCCAGCTCCAACCGGGAAACCCCCCTTTAAGGATGGTTGGGGCCTTATGCTGGGGAGTGGGGTCTTGATCCTAGTAGATGGAATTACAAATTTCCCCAAAACAAACCCAACCGCTTTCAGTCCCTTATTCCAGAATTCCCCCGACGCATGCGTTTTTTCCCACACTTTTAAAAAAACGTCCCGGTTTTTCCCCTTTAAAAGTCCCTAAGTTTTTTAAAATTTTTTAAAAAGATTTAAAAGCACATTTTTTGCTTTCCCCCCATTGAATTTGTTTAAATTGTTGCAGTAACGGCGCTGTTTTTTCCTTATATCATCTTTTTGTAATAAGAATTTTGGGGATCCAACGGGGAAACACGTTTCTGCTTAAACAAATAAGTGAGACTCAAGAGCCACTTTAAAAAAAGGGAGAAACTTGTTTCTACAAGTTTCCCCACACAATTTTGGGGCTTTAACCGGGAAGGGGGGAAAGAAGTGGAAAAGCTATAAAAAAATTCCCCTACTTAAAATGCCTTTGTTGACTTTTTATTTTACGTTTTTTCAATTTTCGTATTTTTCAGTGGTATTTAAATGAAAATTTTAGACAAAGGGTTTAAACCTTTAGTGATCGCACTGTTTAATTTTTTAAAAAAGTATATTAAATTTTTTGTATAAAATTATTATGAATTATTTGGGATATAAACTACTGCAAATTTATTGTTTTTTCTTTCTTGAAAATTTTTTAAAAACCTTTTTTAAATCTCTTTTTCTCCCCCTCCCCCTCTCTCTCTCTCTCTCCTCTCCCCCTCCCCTCTCTTTCCCTTTCCCCCGTCTCTCCCCTCTCTCTCGCTCTCTCTCACCTCTCCTCTCTCTCTCTTCCTCTGTTGGTGGTGCTATTCCATTGGCAATGAAATTTTTATTATTATCCTTACCTCATGTGGTTTTCCATCATTGCGAACCTTTAGAGTAAAGCGCCGCCTCGGGAAAACCCCAAGTGGGTTTAAAGGGGGTCCCAAATTTTGAAACAACGAACGTGTAGACCTTTGCGGGGCACCTCAAACCACTTACGCTCAATGTAGGGCAACTTTTTGGGCACCCGCAGGGGGGATCTGGGGGGTCAAAATGAACTACTTTTCGGGCACAAGATTTCCTGCCATCACGATGAAAAACCCCTTTGCAACACAATTTTCCAAACCCTTTTTTAAATTCATATTCTGTATGTCAAAATTAAGAGTTTAGTTGGATTTTGGTTTGGGGGTTAAAATTAAATTTAAACATTACTTGATTAGGTTTCCCTAAGCCTAGAAAAACTAAAATAACCAAAAAATACGAGAATTTTTAAACCGGCAAAACGAATTTTGGGTGGCAGCGGGGGGGTTTGCTGAGAAAAGACAAACAACGTTTAAAAATTGGGGCGGGTTCCAAAATTGCACTAGTGGGCGAAAAAAGGGCCGGGAATGGGGAAATTTTAAAAACCCCTTAAAAACAATTAGCATCTTTTTTATTTTTTTGGGAAACCCTTTTAAAATTTAAAAGGGCGGGCCATTTTTAGGAAAACCCGGGGGTTTTTGGGGGGAAAGGGGGAATCAGTTAGGTCCCAAAAGAAAGGGTTTCTTCCCCTTTCCTGGGATCAAGAGGCCTAAAGGGCCAAAGGGGGGAATTCCAAAACCACCTTTTTCCCTTTTTAAAATTGAACAAGCGTCTTGGGTTTATGGGGCAGCCACAGCAAACAGCAGCAGCCGCAGCAAAAAAAAAGCAGTAAAAAGCAGCCCCCGCAGCAAACAGGGGAGGGGGGAGCAGAAGCAACCCGCACCGCGAGCGGAGGAGCAAACAGCAAGGGAGAGGGGGGGGAGCAGCAGGGAAAAAGCCCGAGCGGCAGGGGGGAATTTTTAAAATTGGGGGGACCCTCCTTTCCTGAAAGGGATATGAAAAAAAAACTTTTTTAAACGGAAGCATTCCCTCTCCCCCCCCCCTCCTCTCTCTCCTTTTCTGTCTCTCCTTTTCTCTTCTGGGCTCTCTGGGTTCGGCTGGGGTCTCTCCCCTCTCTCTCTTTTCTCTCCCCTCTCTCTCTCCTTTTCTCTCCTCTCCCTCCTCTCTCTCCTCTCTCTCTCCGGGCCCCGCCCTCTCCGAAACCCATTTCAATTTGGGGGGGGGGGGGGGAAATAAAGGCCAAAGCTATACAAACCCCTACCCCATAGACACAACGCACTAATTTTTTATATATGTAAAGTATATAAAATTTTATAATATAAAATATAAATAAATATATAATATAATATATATAATATTTATATATATAATTTTAAATAAAGTCCCTGCCGAATAGGGAAAACCCGGATAATTACAAGAAACCCCATTTTAAAAAAAGTCCTTTCTAAAAAAAATTTTTTCTTAAATCGTTTTAAATAAAAAATATTTTTTCATTACGTTTAAAAGTAAAAATTAATAATTTCCCCACCCCAAAAAAAGCTTGGAGAACTTTTCCTGCTTCAAATTTTAACAAGCCCCAATTTTTTTAAAAACCCAATCAAACTAAATATATTTTTTGGGGAAGTTTACGAAAAATTTAATAATAAGCAAACACAAGAAAATTTTTTTTCTCGGGTTTGGAACAATGAATTTTTTTTATAAAACGGTTTCATCGCCTTCCCGACTGAGGGCCTTTATTATTTCGAACCCCCCTTCTGATCCTCAATTTTTCTTCTTTTTATTGGGACCCGTGAAGCTAAATGTGTGGGGGCCAAGGGGGGGAAAAGTTTTCCCCAAAAAAAAGAAACCTCATTTTACAAAAAATGTGTCTAAATTTTTTTCAACTTGTCGATTCTTTTGAAACGTTTATTTTACAGAAAAAACAAATGAAAACTTACAAGAAAGGGAAAACTTGAGAGGGAAAGGGAGAGAGGGGAGAGGGTAAAGAGGAGAGGGGAGAGAAGAGAGAGGGGAGAGAGAGAGGGGAAAAGGGGAGAGAGAGAGGGGAAGAGAGAGAGAAGAGAGGAAAAGGGGGGGGGAGAGAGAGGGAGGAAGTTTTGAAAGGAAAGTAGAGGTTTAAAGAGTTAGACTGAAAGGGGGTTAATGATACAATGGATCCCCAGGATTTCAAAAAGTACTTCTACAGTCTGACGGTAACAAAAAGGGGACTTTATGGATGTATAGTAAAAACAGATTTTATACAGTGTTTTAAACATTAAAATAAGGGGCCCGGGACGGGAAAAAGACCCCTTTTAGGGTAATGGGAAATTTTGATCAAAGGGGTCCAGCCCCCCTCCAGCCCAAACCCGGAAAACCCCAACTAAAAAGAGTCTTTCACACCCTCACAAAACACTCACACACACCCAAACACACAACACACAACCCCCACACACCCCACACACATACACACAAACATACACACACCCCCACCACATACAAAACCAAAACAAAAAACACAACACAAAACGCAAGACCCCCACCCAACAACACACACACAAAAAACCACACCACACATACAAAACAACACACAAAACACACACAAAACACACACACACAAAAACACAACCCCCACACACATAAAACCCCCCACACATACGCCAAACTCAAAAACACATGGGACGCACACACAAAACAACTGAAAAAAAATGAATGTAAAATCCCATAAAAAGCGGACCGGGGTAAAATTTAGGGAAAGGAGTGATAAATGGGGAGCGTTTTAAAGCAAAAAGTGACTGTGAGGAAAAAGGGGAAAAGGGAAAGGGGAAAAAAACCCAAAGAAGGGAAAAATTGGGATTTTACAAAAATTAAAAAAGGGCCCGACAGAGGCATCCCAGCAATTAATAACCCAAAAATTGTCCCTCACATATTTAAAAAATATTTTTTGGGGAATTCATGTGCTACTTTTGGGCCCCCTTTTCTAATTGTGCTTTTAAATAAATTTGGACGGGGATAAAAAACCCACCCCGGCCTCTCCCCTTATTGTTTTAAACTTCTGTTATTTTTATCATAAAACTCCCCAAAGGGTTTTGTGACACAGGATTTCCCTTCCAGAATCAATGCGGTTTTTCTTTTTATACTCTTTTTTTCCATTCCGGGTGCTCCCCCAAACCCCCCATTTCTGATAATCTTCTCCATAAATTTTGAATACTATACCCCGTCGGGAAACACTGGTCTATAGTTTAGTCCCCTCTTTTCTATCTCTTTAAAAATGGGAACCACTTTTGTCGTCCTCCATGCCTCGGGTAGTTGCCCGGGTTTAAAGGGGAATTTTTTTTTGAAGTTTGGGGTTTAGGGGGCACACACACGTTTCCTCCCTCCCTCTCAAAGGGACCCAAACGGGTTTCCCCATTGCCTTTGAGGTATCAATTTCCCTTAGCATTTCTTCACTTCCTCTTTTTGTGTGTATGTCATCCAACACTTGTGGTTTTATTTCCCTTTTGGTTGGGCCCCCCCTCTTTTCTGTCCCCCAGGGGCCTTTCCCTGTCCCCCTCTATAAATCCTTCCTTAAATCTCGTTTTGAGCTCCTCACATACCTTTTGATTTTTTTCTTTGTGATTTCCCCCCCACCTTCTTTCCTCAGCCTGATCACCTGGTTTTAAACTGTTGTTTTTCCTCCTAATGTTGGCTATACGGGTAATTTGGGGTCTGACTTGATTTTTCGATGCTAGGGCCCGTTTTCGTACTGTCCCCGGGGGCCTCCCTCCTTATCTGTGATACTCTTTTCCTGGCTCTTCGCCCTAATCTCCTTTTTTTTCCCTGGTCCTTTCCCCTCCTGTCCCTTTTTTCCATTTTGGGAAAAAAACCCAAGGCCCTCGCTTGGTTTTCCCAAATTTATTTCTGTTTGCCCGGGGGAAAAAACCCTTTTCCTCAGCCTCTTTCCCTTTTTGTTGTTCCCATTTTCCATCTTTTTCCTTTTACTTACTTTCCTACCAGTTTTCGCCCCCACTAAACCTCCTGCTGGAATTTCCTGATACCTGTGGGGAAACCCCCCTTTTATAGTTTTTGGTTTTTTCCTTCAACCCTGTTTAAAACCCCCCCACCTGTAAAATCTACTATAAATCAAAATTCGAACCGGGGGTGATCACTACTCCAAGGGCCGCTCATAAATTTTATGTTTCCCCATGTGGAAGTGCTCAGGGGGAATAGAAGGGCCAGTCCTTTCTGGGTTTGTCCTTTCCCCCCCCCTCTTTTGTTAGTGTCCCCAAAAAAGTTATGCATGAATTTTCCCGTACCACATCCATCATCTTGGCTCCCAAAGTTTTCCCGGGGCCCCCCCGTGGGCCCCCAGGTTTTTTTCCCAAACAATCTCACGTGGTTTCAAATCGCTCATAACCAGTAATTTTTTTCTGCTCGTGTGAGCTCTTCTTTTTCCTCCTCCAGCCAGTGTGTCCCCCACCATCCCCTGGTTTTTCTCTTCGAAATTTCCCCTCTTTGGCCCCCTGGGAGTTCTGTGGTGGGTTAAAAATCACTGCAATAAAAACCTTAAAGTTTTCCCCCGACAAACTGTAACCCACTATGTATTCCCCTTTTTTCCAATTTTTTTCCATGTCTTTTTCCCTTTTTTTTGTGTGTGTACTTTAAACCCATTTGTGGTTTTTAGGGGTCGAGTCCCCAGCTCCTGGCCCCGCCCCTCTTCGCTGATTTTCTCCAAAGGGCCTCTTTTCTCCCGCTCCATGAGCTCTATCAAACCCGCCTTAAAAAATATGTATGGTTCCCCCAGCCTCCACTACGTCACTTTTTAGGGTATTTTCCCCGGCCTGACTACTCCCATGACTGAAGAAATACTTTTCCCAACATCCCTTTTATTCCCTCTGAGTCTTTAACTTCCAATTGGTACCTCTTGTTCGTGTCCCTTTTCTGGAACAAACCCCCCTTTGTCCCCCTTTTCAATTCCCCCGCGTATTTTTTATGTCGTTATCATGTCCCCCCCTGACCCTCCCTTTTCCTCCCCGTGTCGTCAGGCCCCATTTTTTCCCAAAACCCTTTCTTCGTAGACAATCCCCGTAGCTCTGGGACTAGTCTTGTTGCAAACCTTTGCACTTTCTCTAATTTCTTGACGTGCTTGACTAGGTGTGGATTCCAAACTGGTGCTGCATACTCCATATGGGCCTGACGTAGATGGTGTACAGAGTCTTAAACGAATCCTTACTGAGGTATCGGAACGCTATCCGTAGGTTTGCCAGGCGCCCGTATGCTGCAGCAGTTATCTGATTGATGTGCGCCTCAGGAGATATGCTCGGTGTTATACTCACCCCCAGGTCTTTTTCCTTGAGTGAGGTTTGCAGTCTTTGGCCATCTAAACTACATTGTGTCTGCGGTCTTCTTTGCCCTTCCCCAATCTTCATGACTTTGCATTTGGCAGGGTTAAATTCAAGGAGCCAGTTGCTGGACCAGGCTTGTAGCCTGTCCAGGTCTCTTTGTAGTCCTGCCTGATCCTCATCCGATTTGATTCTTCTCATTAACTTCGCATCATCTGCAAACAAGGACACTTCTGAGTCTATCCCTTCAGTTATGTCGTTCACATATACCAAGAACAGCACAGGTCCTAGGACTGACCCGTGTGGAACCCCGCTTGTCACAGGCGCCCACTCTGACACCTCGCCACGTACCATGACTCGTTGTTGCCTCCCTGACAGGTATTCTCTGATCCATTGCAGTGCCTTTCCTGTTATGTGTGCCTGTGTGTGTGTGCGTGTGTGTGTGTGTGTGTGTGTGTGTGTGTGTGTGTGTGTGTGTGTGTGTGTGTGTGTGTGTGTGTGTGTGTGTGTGTGTGTGTGTGTGTGTGAACGTGTGAGAGACTTAAAGTAAGTAGAACTTTTGAAGTTTATCTTCATGTTCTAAAGTTACAATTATTATAAATCATCAATGAAATTATTTATCTTTTACTCTAAAAAATCCAAGTGTATGCAAGTACATAGCATATTTTAATATGCGTTTTCTAGTAATATTTCTTGTTATCAATCAAGCAAATTAAGGAAAAAGTTGTTTTGATTCAAAATAAAACCTCGTTTTATACAAAGAGATTTTCCATATAAGGTTCTAATTATTCTTCTTTAACTATCTGATATATAAATTTAAACTACAAGCAGCTTTCATTACGCCTTTCATCAAGGGTTTGGGACTGATTTCACTATCTTATGCTATCTCCACTATTTAATTTCAGTAGTGAACTGATTAAAGCCACAGCTGGAGAAACGTCTTCATAATACTTACATCCAGGTGCTACACATGTCTTACTCATCTTCAGAAATTTAGTTCAACAATGTTTAATATATGTGACTTAGGTTGGTTAAGAGTAGAGCAGGAAAATGAATGTGAAGGTGAAAGGTAAACATTTCCTTGCAAGCTGTAGAAAGTTTTCTAGCCAGGCTTTAATTATTACTGGAACTAATAAAGGGGATGTAAATAGCGTGCTTAAATTATCTAGCCTAGACAGGACTTGAAGCAATGGTTTTGTACTGGAAAAATTCACATTCAGGAAGGATATAGGAAAGAACCCGTTCGGTAATAGAGTTCTGGACGAGTGGAACAAACTCCGTCATAGAAGCTAAGACGTTGTGTAGTTTTAAAAATACGTTAGGTAAGTACATGAGTGGGTGTGGGTGGGTGTGAGTTTGACCTGACTAGCCTGTGCTACTAGATCAGATGCCGTGCTCCTCCCTTAAGTGAACGTCACCTGACCTGACTAGATTAAGGCACTGGCTTAAGCCGCATGGGTCAGTAGGCCTGCTGCAGTGTTCCTTCTTTCTCATGTTCTTATGTTCTTATTGCATGATGGGGCAGCACTAAGACCGTAGCGGTCGTAGAGCACCGTGGGGAATGTTAGCCAGTGAGGCTTGAAGGGAGGTCAGGTTCAATTCCTTGCCTCAAAAGCGGCGCTGCTGTTATCAACGAGCCTCCAGAAGGTCATAAAAAGCTATGACAGATTTTACAGCAACCAATGCCGAGATTTATATTTCTTATTTTGGAAAATATCCTTTACAATCTATAGCGAGTTTCCTAGAGAGCTAAGAAGAGCTACAACAATTTTTCTAACAATTTATGACAAGAAATTTGTTAACAATGAATGAAAAATTTTCTAATGAGCTTTGGCGTGTGTATTACAGTTTTCTAACAAGTTATAGCGAGTTAACAGACTGTGCTGAGTTTTCCAGCGAGTTAAGTCGTGTTCTCCAGCGAGTTATGATTAATTTTTATAACAAGCTATGGTTAGTTTTCCAATAAGCTATGGTTAGTTTTCTAACATGTTATAGGTATTTTTCTAACAAGCTATAAATAATTTTCTAACAATATTCTAACAAACTATGGTTAAATTTCTAACAAGTTGAGGAGAGTTCCTAACAAATTATGGTCAATTTTCTAACAAGCCGTGGCGAGTTTTCTAAGAGGATATAACGAGTTTTTTAACAGTGTATGACGAGGTTTCTAACAAGCTGTGTCGAGCTTTCTAATAAACTAAGACAAATTTTCTAACAAGCTATGGCGAGTTTTCTAACAAGCTATGGCGAGTTTTCTAACAAGCTATGGCGAGTTTTCTAACAAGCTATGGCGAGTTTTCTAACAAGCTATGGCGAGTTTTCTAACAAGCTATGGCGAGTTTTCTAACAAGCTCATGGCGAGTTTCTAACAGCTATGTCGAGTTTCCAAGCGGATTTAGAGATGATAGTGAACTTTTGTTATAGAACAGCGGAGCTGAGCGGCAGGCTACCGGCGGCGGCTAGCAGATAGGCCACAGCTCCAACCGGAACCTCCCTTGAAGGATGGTTGGCGCCTTGATGCTGGGGAGTGGGCTCTTGATCCTAGTAGATGGAATTATCAACATTCCTCAAAACAAGCCAACCGCTACAGTCATTATTCCAGAATTCGCTGACGCATGCGTTTATTTCCCATCACGTCAAAAATCGTCAGGTTCTCCTTAAGAGTCATAATGTTTTTAATTTTTTATTAGATCAAAAGCACAGTTTTTGCATCCATTCATTGAATTAGTTGTAAATTGTTGCAGTAACGGCGCTGTTTCTCCTTATATCATCTTATGTAATAAGAATTTTGAGATCCTACTGTAAACACGTTTCTGCTAAGCAAATAAGTGATGACTCAAGAGCCACTTTAAACAGGGAGAAACTTGTTTCTACAACGTTTCACACACAATGGGGCTTTACTGAAGGGGGAAGAGAAGTGAAACGCTATAATTAATTCCCCTACTTAAAATGCCTTTGTTGACTTTTGATTTACGTTTGTCATTTACGTAATTTTCAGTGGTATTTACTGATATTTGAGACAATGGTTAACCTTCAGTGATCAGCACTGTAATTATTATGTATATAATTATTATGTATAAAATTATTATGTAATTATTATGTATATAATCTACTGCATTGTATTGTTTACTTTCTTGAAAGTTTTAAGAAACTTTATTAAACTCTCTCTCTCCTCTCCTCTCTCTCTCTCTCTCTCTCTCTCTCTCTCTCTCTCATCTCCTCTCTCTCTCTCTCTCTCTCTCTCTCTCTCTCTCTCTCTCTCTCTCCTCTGTTGGTGGTGCTATTCCATTGGCAATGATTATTATTATTATATCCTTACCTCATGTGGTTACCATCATTGCTGAACCTCAGAGTAAGCGCAGCCTCGGTATACCACAAGTGGTTAAGGATGGTCAATTGTGAAACAACGAACGTGTAGACCATTTGCGGTCACCTCAAGCCACTTACGCTCAATGTAGACAACTTGTGGTCACTGCAGGGCATCTGCGGTCACTGTAGACTACTTTCGGTCACAAGATTACCTGCCATCACGATGAACCACTTATGCTAACACAATTCTAGCATTTTTTAAATTCTATATTCTGTATGTCAAGTTAGAGTTAGTTGGAGTTAGGTTTGCTTAAGATTAGTTAGCATTAATTGAGTTAGGTTACATAAGCCTAGAAAAGCTAATATATAACCACAAAATACGAGAATTATAAACCGGCAGCGATTTGGCTGGCAGCGCGGGTAGCTGAGAAAGACAGACAACGTTTACAATTGGACGTTCATCACTAGTGGTGCGAAAATGTCGTACTGCATTAACACCATAAAGCAATTAGCATCTTGTTATTTTTGTGGGAGCATTAAACTCATAGGGCGTCATACAGCACCTGGCGGAATGGGAGGAAATCAGGCTTAGTACAAAAGAAAGGTAACTTCCATTCCTGGGAATCAAGAGCCTACGCCAGTATTCAAGGCACATCCCTTAATTTGAACACGCGTCTTGCATGATGACAGCAGCAGCAGCAGCAAGCAGCAGCAGACAGCAGAAGCAGTAATAGCAGCAGCAGCAGCAGCAGCAGCAGAAGCAGCAGCAGCAGCAAAGCAGCAGCAGCAGCGCAGCAGCAGCAGCGCAGTCAGCAGCAGAGCAGCAGCATGAGCGGCAGACACACCCACTGGCACCCTCTCCTGCATGGGCAGATTGAAATTAAAATATACGGCCATGCATTCCCTCTCCCCTCCCTCTCTCTCTCTCTCTCTCTGTCTCTCTCTCTCTCTCTGTCTCTCTGTCTCTCTCTCTCTCCTCTCTCTCTCCTTCTCTCTCCTCTCTCTCTCTCTCTCTTCTCTCTCTCTCTCCTCTCTCTCTCTCCTCTCCCCTCTCTGAACCCATTCACTAGGGGGGCGTACTAATCCAAAGCTATACACCTGCCTATACACATAGACACAGACGCACTAATTTATATATATGTATGTATATATATATATATATATATATATATATATATATAATATATATATATATATATATTATATATATATATATATATATATATGTCGTGCCGAATAGGTAAAACTGGATAATTAGCAAGAACTCATTTAAAATTAAGTCCTTTCTAAAAATTTTATCTTATACGTTTAAATACAAATATTTTTTCATTTACGTTAATGTAAAAATTAATAATTTCGCACCAAAAGAAGCTTGGAGAACTTACCTAGCTTCATTATAACAAGCGCAATTTAATTTAACCTAATCAAACTAAATATATTTTAGGTAAGTTTACGATAATTTAATAATAAGCAAACACAATGAAATATATTTTTCTCGTTAGGATCAGAATGATTTTTGATACACTGGTTTCATCGCCTTCAGACTGAGGGACTGATTATTTCGAACTCCTTCTGATCCTCATTATTCTTCTTTGTATTGGACTGATGAAGCTACTGTGTGGCGCAACGTTTCCACAATAAAGATACCTCAGTGTTACACATGTGTCTAGTTTATCAACTTGTCGATTCTCTGAATCGTTTATCTACAGAAAAAACATAATGAAGACTTACAAGAAAGGCAGAGAACTTGAGAGGAAGGAGAGAGAGAGAGAGATAAGAGAGGAGAGAGAGAGAGAGAGAGAGAGAGAGAGAGAGAGAGGAGAGAGAGAGAGAGAGAGAGGAGAGAGAGAGAGAGAAGAGAGAGAGGGGGAGAGAGAGGGAGGAAGTATGAAAGGAAAGTAGAGGTAACGAGTTAGACTGACGGGTGTTAATGATACAGATGGATCACAGGTATTTCAAGAAGTACTTCTACAGTCTGAGCGGTAACTAAAAATGAGACTTTATGGATGTAGTAGTAAAAGCAGATTCTATACAGTGTTTTAACATTAAAATAAGGCCAGGGACTGGAAAATGACCTTTCAGGGTAATGGAATTCTGATCTAGGTGTCCAGCAGCCCTCCAGCCCACCAGAACCGCAACTAAATGAGTCTGCACACACACTCACACACACTCACACACCACCACACACACACACACACACACACACCACACACACACATACACAACACACAACACACACACACAACACATACACACACACATAACACACACACACACATACGCACACTCACAACACACAACACACACACAACACACACACACAACACACACACAACACACACACACACACACACACACACACACACACACACACACACACACACACACACATACGCACACTCACACCACATGCACGCACACACAAAACAACTAAAAAAAATGAATTTAAACCCCAATGCGGACCGGGAAATAAATGAGAAAATGGAGTGAAAAATGGATGGAGCGTTTTAATGCAGATAAGTCATGTGTGGAAAGGGGAGAAAAAGGAAAAAATACCAGATGAAGAATAAGGTTTTGGAAAAAATATTAAAAGGTCAGACAGAGGCATCTAGCAATTATTAACCAAAATTGTCACCAATAAACAAAATTTTGGAGAAAATTCATGTGCCCTGGCACATTACTGAATTGTGCTTTAATATTTGGAGGGGATATAATGAAAAGCGATTTATTAACTTGTTTGCCCAAAATGGAAATTACTTTGGCTTGTTGTGCCCCACGTACAAAAACCACATGAGAATAAAAAAAAAATATCCGGGGTTGAACTGCAATATGACCGAGTTTTCTAGAACTATAGAATGACTTACTAAAGCAAGACAATATTTGCATGAATTTAATCGATTTTTCCCCTAAATGGACGATTTCGATACATAGCCTTGTAAGGAAACTTGAATTCTTTTTTTTGTATATTTAATAAAGTTCATTTTTGGATGAAAAGTCATAAGAAAGGTTCACTGAAAACAATTTGGTTTCTCACTTCTCACATGATAACCATGTATAAGATTGTAGAGGAATAATAAAAAAAAGAGAATTCTAAGCATGAAGGGGACATAAAAAGACGAAAGGATGTTACACTCCTCTTTACTTATCACTGTCCCCCATACCTACCCCCCTACTATTTCACTAATACTTTCTTGGGGGGTAACCCACTGTACCCATTATCCTCCCTTCAAAAGCCCATTACACTAACCTAACTCACCCCTTTATTCACTTTCACTCTCTACACGTCCAGTAACAGTCCCGAACTAAAAAGCCCCAAGCTGGCCCTCCCTTTATGAACCCCACTTATCCCGCCCCCGGGGATATTAAAAAAAAAGTCCCTTTCCCCCAACCCCAAACATCCCAAAATCAACCACAAGCCAAGCCCCCCCTTATCCCGGCCCAGGTATAAAAAAAAGTTTCCTCCCCAACCCAACCAAACCCAAAATCCCCCCACAAACACCCAAATTTTCCCCCCCCCAGGTACAGAAAAGCTCCTTCCAACCCCATAACCCCCAATCAAACTTCAACCACTGCCGTTTATTGTCAAAAACCCTTATTTAAAACTGATGTACAAGACATGTGAAACATTGGCATCTTTATTACCGAAAATTTTGCTTACGCAACAGCTTCTTTACTCAAATCAGGCGAATAAGAACGTAAAGTCTAATAGTAATGTTACATTCTCTTTTCTCAGCTGAAGAAGCCCGTTTTTAGGCTTTGGGAATAAAGATACCCCAAATGTTTTACGTGTTTTATATATTAAAATTTTCGGGAGTATACCCTCAATAATATAGTAATCAACAAAGCTATAACAATCTATAATCCACAGGGAAAAGTTGAATGTAGCACTGACCTTTTGTTTTTTCAGACGTTTTTTTTAAAAGTTTTTAGAAAGCAAAAAGGGGTAAAGAGTGCCCAAGTAACTTTCCCTTTGGGCCTTCCATGGGTACACCACTTGGGGCACTTCTAACCTTGCGCTATTCAAGCTCTTGCAAAAATGTTTTTTTGCAATACGTTTTGGGCCCAGATTTTTTAAAAAACTTTTCCCCCCCAGTTTCTTTGCTCATCAAAATAAAATAATTGACAGAGCCAGATCTTTTTATAATGCCACCCCCCTCCCCAAACCCCTTTACTCGCTTTATTGATGACAACTTTATCCTTCCAATTTTTACGAATTGCATATTAAGGGATTGCCCTGTCCCTTCCTTTTGGGGGTAAACGAGAGTTGGGACAGAGAGAATTTTTTTAATGTCAGGAAGGAGAACAGAGACAGGAAACCAAAGGAAAAGGGCGAAAAAATGGGGTTTTATAACCGCTATGAATTGAGGGAGTCAGGGTCGATCAAGGGAAAAAAGGGGTAAGCCCAGTTGTTTTGTCACGGCCCCTCTTTCATAATGACATTTTCCTTAGGCATAAAACTTCGTTAAGTCCCGATATTTGCAACTTTAAAAAGTGCTACACGTTTTATCCATATCCCAGGGTTAGCTGAGTTTTTTCCAAATTTACTAAAAATTAACTGGGGGATTAGAAAAGGAAACCCCTGTAGGGGTTCTCTCTTTCTATAAAGGATGGTAGTGGGTCACTGGAGGGGAGATGGATGTTTTTTAAAGGAAAAAAAGAGTAAGGTTACAAAACACTGAGGGAATAGTATGTAATCAGGTTCATTCCAACTGAGGAGAGGTAACTCCCAATTCTTGAATCAATTTTCATTCAACGTCTAAATTAAAACAATATTAGGCTGGGTAGCGAACAAACAGCATGGAAGGTGTTAAGTTGAATTTCTTAACTCCACTGCTGCTTCTGATGCGCTGAGTGATGGAGGGAACT
>NC_069436.1:18383467-18393467 GCF_026875155.1 Cherax quadricarinatus
TGCTTTAATTCCTATTACACATCTGTTGCATCAACACTAGTAAGTAAACTACCAGATGCATCAAATACCTTTAACACAGACTCTGATAAGTTTCAAACATACTATGCCAATAAAGGGGTAACCCAAACAATTGTCAACTAGTAAGTGTATCTCATGACTTTATTCAAAAAGAACTAAGCAGGTTAAACCCAACTAGAGCACTGCGCCGGATAACATCCCGTCTAAGTTCCTAAAAGATGGTGCTTCTGAACTGTCAATCCCTATTGCTCACATAATAAATCTATCAATCACCACTAATACCGTACCGGAGGGTTCAAGGAGACCAGAGTTACTCCTATCTTCAAGAAAAATAGTAGGTCTGATGTAAGCAACTATAGGCCTGTTAGTATACTCAGTATAATATCTAAAATTCTAGAGAGGGCGGTGTACTCTCAAGTAGTTAAGTACCTTAATGACAACAACATTCTCCATAGCTATCAATCGGGCTTTAGAAGAACCACTCAACCGACACCTCCCTTATTAATCTGATGGATTACCTGAGAACTGAAATGTCAAAGGGAAACCTCATAGGTATGGTAACCTTAGACCTGCAAAAGGCCTTTGATACTGTCAACCACAATATATTATGTAAGAACTTCAAGCTATCGGTATAGGTTCTATAGACTGGTTTAAGTCCTACCTAAGCAACAGGAGACAAATAGTCAAAATCAACAAAACGGTATCAGAACCCCTGTCGATAACATGTGGAGTTCCCCAAGGTAGTATTCTGGGTCCCTTATTATTCTTATGTTATGTCAATGACATGTCTATCAGTGTCAAGTACAAACTCCTACTGTATGCAGATGACAGTGCTCTGTTAGTGTCAGGTAAAGACCCACAAGATATTGCTAATGTTTTAACACTGGAACTGGAGTCCTGCAGCAAATGGTTAGTAGACAACAAACTATCATTACACCTCGGGAAAACTGAAGCCATTCTCTTTGGCACGAAACAAACTGAGAAGGGTAAATAATTTTAATGTTCAGTGTAATGGGGAGCCCATCACTTTGGTTTCATCAGTAAAATATCTGGGAATCCCCTTTAACCCATGCATGTCAGGAGAATTGATAGGGAACAATGTAGTAAAGAAAGCGAATGCCAGACTGAAGTTCTGTATAGACAAGCACAGTGTTACCTACTGAGGCTCGCAGGACCCTATGTCTAGCCCTTATACAATGCCATATGGATTTACGCTTGCTCTTCATGGTACTCTGCCTTGACAAAAAAAACTGAAAGATAGACTGCAAATCACCCAGAACAAAATCTTTAAAATTCGTCCTGGGGCTGGGACCAAGAGAACCATGTAGGCCCGGATGAATTACAGCGTTGGATATGCTGAATGTTGACGACAGAGTAAAACAACTGAAGCTAATCATGTTAATAAAATTGCTCACAAACAGTGTCCAGAATGTCTTGCTGTCAATTTTGTCAAGGTTGGGAACCAAAGCAATCATAGTAAATAGGGGAAGGGACACAACTTTGTAGTACCCACAGTCAGTAGCCAGGCTTCAAACACTTTTATTGTACAGCAATAAAAAAATGGAACAGACTGCCCCCCACATGTCAAAGCCAGTCATAGCATGAACCAGTTCAAGAAGACTGCCAAAAGGTGTCTGATGAATGTAAGTACAGAAAGGGAGGGGAATGATTTTCTATTTTTTAGCTAAAATACGTGTAAATTTTACCTTATTCCTAGTAATGACCTTGTATTGTAGATAGTCTTAATGACCCTCGTGTAGTAGATAGTCTTTTTAGTATGATAATAAGATGTTATCTTCATTGTAAATAATAAGAAAAATATTATAACCTTTATATTATAATAATAAGGTAAAAGGACCCCAATGGAAATAAGTCCTCTGTCTGACTTTTTTTGGGTTATCCTAGGTTCTCTACACATATGCTGCTATGTATGAAATTCTATGTAACTGTATTTGTGTATACCTGAATAAACTTACTTACTTACTTACTTAATTCCTGTCCTTGCCTCTTCACTGGTCGCTACTAGATCATTTTCCCTGCTCCATGAGCTTTATCATACCTCTTCTTAAGTTTTTATATAGTTCCTGCCTCTACTATATCACTTCTCTGACTATTCAAATTCCTGGCAACTCTGCGACGAAGAAATATTTTCTAACATCCCTGTGATTCTTTTTATTTTTCATCTGCCAACTGTGATCCCTTGTTGCTTTGTTCTATCTCTGGAACATCCTGTCTCTGTCCATCTTATCGATGCCTCTCAGTATTTTTTATGTCATTATCATATCCCCCATTCTCCCTGTCTTCCGTGTCGTCATATCGATTTCTTTAACTTCTCCTCGTAGGTCATGCCCCCTTTGCCGGGACAAGGCTTGTTGCAAACCCTTTGCATTTTCTCTAATTTCCTTACGTGCTTGGCTAGGTGTGTGTGTGGGGTGTGTGTGTGGTGTGTGTGTGTGTGTTTTGTGTGTGTGTGTGTGTGTGTGTGTGTTTTTTGAGGACGCGTTTGTATTCCACAGAGTCGAGCTAAATGAGGAGTTGGGTTTGAGTTTCCTATGCTTGCCTTTTTCCAACGACTGGGGTCCCATTGCCCCGCCTATCGAGTAGCAATAATCTAATTTTGAAACTCTTCATACACCTTGTGTCACCTCTTTATTTCTCTTATGCATAAAAATTTCTAGGGAAACCCCTTTGGGATCACCTGAGTGTGCAGCTTTCATATGTACTCTCTTTTAAACAATTTAAATAATTTTAAAAAAGTATGCGTCTCAGTCGACTCGTCGAGTTCAAATCTTCCCTTGCTCCTCGGTAATCATATTATGTGGGGATTGGGAAATTAAGTTTAGTAGTTTTGTCTAATCTGATGCTGTTTCTCTCACCACCAATTTTCCTGTTTTCTGACTCCAAAAATTCCTTTAAGAGTAAAGCCTCTCGTTACACTCTTGTCAGTGACTCTAGCTTCTACACTACTGTTCTTTAATATGTTTTGATTCCAATCATAACTTATTAATTCCTGTTTTGTTTGCGAGGCAAAGTTTGTCATTATTGACCCATTTTAACTTTCCTTATATAATTTTATTGGTACTCAAGTAAGACATCGTGTCTTTATTTTTTCTAAAATATATTTACAAAGTGGATATTTCGCAGCTTTCCGATAGCTTTCGTTTCTCAGTCATTTTGCCTATCTCGGCTAAAAACTGTCATTGTGCTTCCACAGCACCATCTTTCAGTAATCATGCTCTCTTCCTGTATGTTTCTAAAACCAGTTATGTTAGGCTTTTCATAAATTAATGCCTTATGTTTCTCGTGATATAATTCTGGCATGATGGTCCTCGTCCGACTGAATTCATCTCATCAACTTCACATCATCTGTTAACAGGGACGGACACTTCGGGTATATTCCCTTCCGTCATTGTCGTTCACATATCAGAAACAGCACCGGTCCTAGGACTGACCCCTGTAGAGCCCCGCTCGTCACAGGCGCCCACTCTGACAACTCATCATGTACCATGACTCCCCTTATGTCTTCCCCACACGTATTCCCTGATCCATTGCAATGTCTTTCCAGTTATACCTGCCTGGTCCTCCAGCACTAGTCTCTTGTGTGGAACTGTGTCAAAAGCCTTCTTACAATCTAAGAAGCAAACTATCCACCCATTTCTCTCCTGTCTTACTGCTATTACCCTGTCTTAGAACTCCAGGAGGTTTGTAACACAGGAATTGCCGTCCCTGAAACCGTGCTGGTTGTCGTTGAATAAGCTCATTGCTTTGTAGGCGCTACGCCACTCTTCTCATGAAAATCTGTCCATGACTTTGCATACAAATACATATCAGTGACACTGGTCTGTAGTTAAGTGCTTCGTGTCTGTCTCCCTTTTTAAAAATTGGGACTACATTTGCTGTTTTCCCATGCATCTGGTTGTCGCCCTGTTTCAAAAGATGTGTTGAAGATTGTTGTTAGTGGCACATATAGCGCCTCTGTTCCCTCCTCAGGCCCCATGGAGATTTGGTATTCGACCCCATCTTCTTTGAAATATCTAGCTCGCTTAGCAGCCTTTTCACTTCCTCCTCGGTTGCATGTATTGTGTCAAACACTTGATGGTGTACCCCACCTCTCCGTTTTTCCGGAGTCCCTTCTGTCTCCTCTGTGAACACTTCTTTGAATCTCGTGTTGTGCTCCTTACATACTTCGCGGTCGTTTCTTGTGATCCCCCCTCTTTCCTTCCTCAGCCTGATTGCCTGGTCTTGATTGTTGTTTTCCTCTGATGTGCTTGTACAACAGCTTTGGGTCAGATTTGGCTTAAGTTGCTATATCATTTTAGTATTGCCATTGAGCCTCCATTCTTACCTGTGCATATTCATTTCTGGCTTTATGACTGCTCTCCTCATTCTCCTGGGTCCTTTGCCTTCTATACTTCTTCCATTCTCTAGCACACTTGGTTTTGGCCTTTCTACGCCTTTAGGTGAACCAAGAGCTCATCCTGGCCTTCCTGTTATTTCTGTTACCCTTGGGCACAAATCTCTCCTCAGCTTCCTTGCACATTGTTGTCACGTATCCCTTCATCTCATTTACTGATTTCCCTGCCAGTGCTCTGTCCCACTGAACCTCTTGCATGAAATTCCTCATGCCTCTGTAATCCCCTCTCTTGTAGTTTGACTTCTTTAGTCCTGACCTCCCTGCTACCCTCTAAAATTGTAACTGTATGTTTTCGAAGCTCAGAACCACGTAATCATTGGTTCTGAGGGGTGTTTCATAAGTGATGTCCTCAATATCTGCACTACTCGAGGTGAATACTAGATCCAGTCTTTATGGCTCATCTTCTTCTTTCTCTCGGTAGTGTCCCCTACGTGTTGGTACATGAGGTTTTTCCATTACCACATCCATCATCGTAACCCTCCACGTTTCTGGGCCCCCATGTGGTTCCAAGATCTCCCAGTCAATTTCTTTGTGAATTAATTCACCCACAACCAGTAGCTTTGCCCTGTTCGCATGAGCTCTTTTGACCACTTCAGCCAGTGTGTCAACCATTGCTCTGTTACTCTCATCATACTCTTGCCTTGGTCTCCTGCTGTTCTGTGGTAGGTTATACATCACTCCAATTACCACCTTGGGACCTCCAGACTAAAGATTTCCTATTATGTATCCTTTTGCTTCCCCCTTTGCCTCCCCCCCCTCCCCCAAAGCTCATCAAAATCCAAATTGGTTTTTGATGAGCAGTGCCACTTTTTTCACCCCATATGTTCCCCTTGCCTTTCCTCAAAATCTTATACTCTTTTGGAAAAAATGGCATCGTTTATCATTCCTTGAACTGGGGTTTTGGGAGATTTATGATGTCGGGATGCCTCTTTGATTTTTTTCGGCCACTCCCCCCACTATTCGTTTGTTTTGGTACTCACCATTTGAGATTGCAGGTGTGTGTGTGAAACTCACCTAGTTGTACTCCCCTTTTTTTTGAGGTTTGGGGGGGCCCGATTCCGAGCTCCGGGGGCCCCGCCCCTTCACTGATCGCTATTAGGTCACCTCCCTGGGCCGTGAGCTTTATCATACGTCTGTTTAAACCGATGTATGGTCCTCCCTCCACTACATCGTTCCCCAAAACTTTTCCACTTACTGACTACTCGGGGGCTGAAAAAAATATTTTCCAAACCACCCCCTGTGTTCACGTTTCTTCAAATTCCAACTGTGCCCCCCTTGTTACTTGTCCAGTCTCTGGAAAAAACCTGTCTTTGTCCACCTTTCAATTTCCTCCAGAAATTTTGTATGCCCTTATCATGCCCCCCCCTACCCTCTCCGGCCCTCCAGGTCCGTCAGGTTGTTTTCCCCCTTAACCCTCCCTCGTAGGACATACCTCTTGGGCCGGGGACTAGTCTTTTTGGAAAACCTTTGCACTTTCCTAGTTTCTTTTACGTGCTTGGCTAGGGGGGTTCCAAACTGGTGCCGCAATACCCCAAATTTGGGGCCCTAATGTAAAACGGTTTTCAGGGCCTAAAATTTTTCCCCTTTTAAGATTTTTGGGGAAATGCTGTTCTGAGGTTTGTAGCGGCCCTTATGGCACAGTTATTTTTTTGATGTGCGCTTCAGGAGATTTGCCCCGGGGGGTTTTTACTCGCCCCAAGATCTTTTTTTCCCTTTAGTGAGGTTTGTAGTCTCCCGGGCCCCCCAGACTGAAATTCCCCTCTGTGGTCTTCTTTTCCCTCCCCCCCCTTCATAAATTTTCCCCTTGGTGGGATTTAACTCCAGGAGCCAATTGCTGGCCAGGTCTTCCCGCCTGTCCAGATCCCTTTGTAGTTCTGCCCGGTCTTCGATCGAGTGAATTTTTTCTCATCAACTTCACGTCATCTGCAAACAGGGCAAACCCCAGAGTCTAAAATTTCCTTTTGTCAAGTCGTTTTACAAAAAACCAGAAACAGCAAATGGTCCTAGGACTGACCCCTGTGGGACCCCGCTGGCAAAGGGGCCCACCTGAACCTCGGCACGTACCAGACTCGCTGCTGTCTTCCTGACAAGTTTCCCCCGTCCAAGTAGTGCCTTCCCTGTTTTTCCCTGCTTGGGGCCTCCAGTTTTTTTCACCAATCTCTTGTGTTGGGAATGTGTCAAAAAGCCTTTTTGCAGTCCCAAAAATATGCAATTTCCCCCCCACACCCTTTTCTCTCTTGCTTTCGCTTCACCATTCCCCAGAAATCCATAAATTTTTGACACCCGGATTTTCCCCTCCCTGAAACCATGTTGGCTGCTGTTGAGGATCATTCCTTTCTAGGTTTTTCCACCCCCTTCTCCTTATAAACTCTCCCCTATTTTTTCATACTATTTCATGCGTGACACTGGCTGTATTTTTTAAAGGGTTCATGTCCCGCCCCCTTTTTTAAAGATTGGGACTACATTTGCTGTCTTCCATGCCTCAGGCAATCTCCCTGTTTCGATAGATGTATTGAATATTGTTGTTAGGGGTACACATAGTGCCTCTGCTCCCTCTCTCAATACCCATGGGGAGATGTTATCTGGCCCCATTGCCTTTGAGGTATCTAGCTCACTCAGAAGCCTCTTCACTTCTTCCTCGGTTGTGTGCACTGTGTCCAGCACATGGTGGTGTGCCCCACCTCTCCGTCTTTCTGGAGCCCCTTCTGTCTCCTCTGTGAACACTTCTTTGAATCTCTTGTTGAGTTCCTCGCAGCTTCATATGCTGTGTCTTCTCTGGTCACTGCCCCTGTAACTCGCTTCAGCCTATTTATCTCAACTTCTAGGACCCTTATCTTGGCTACTGCAGTTTCGACTTGTGCCTCCCAATTCTTTGTCTCCTTCTCCAACCTCTTTTCCAATTTCACAGAGCTCTTTCTCCATTTTTTCAGAAAGCTCTCCTAATTTTCTCTCCCACTCTTGTTCCATCCTTTTCCACAGCTCCTCCATCCACTCCTCCCTACCAGAACCATTCTCATCTGATCCTTGGTTCCTGCGAGTCCCCACCATTTTTTTTTTTTGTGAGAGAAGAGAGAAGGGAAATGTAGAAGGAGAGAGAGAGGGAAAGAGTGAGAAGGGAAAGGGGGAGAGAGAGTGTGAGAGGGGGAAAGAGAGAGAAGGGAAGGGAAGGAGAGGGGGAGAGTGAGAAAAGAAAAATGGGGAAGATATGGAGGGTGTGTGTGTACTCACCTAGTAAGGTGAGTAAGGTGAGTAAGGTGTGTCTGTTGTGTGTGTGTGTGTGTGTGTGTGGTGTGTGTGTGTGTGTGTGTGTGTGTGTGTGTGTGTGTGTGTGTGTGTGTGTGTGTGTGTGTGTGTAGGAATATTCAAGCTTTTATATATATGAATGTGTGTTTTTACTTGTCTTTGTGTGCGTGCTTTTTATTGTACGTATGTTTTCGTGTACGTGCGTGTGCGTGCGTATATGTATGCGTATACGAGTACGTGTGTGCGCGCGTGTGTGCGCGCGTGTGTGCGTGTGTGTGTAACGTGTGAATTCAAGAATATTTCCCTGTCCATGTATGAATGCATACATGCAACAGGATTCTTTCTTAAATGAACTAAACACTGACATCATTGTAATCAGTGTTATAAATAAAATTATTACAATTATTATCTTTTCAATAACATGTATACACACAGACACACACACACACACACAGACACACATACACACACACAGACACACATACACACACACACACACACACACACACACACACACACACACACCACACACACACACACACACACACACACACACACACACACACACACACACACACACAATACTGCGTGGAATAGACAAGGTGGACAGAGACAGTATGTTCCAGAGATGGGACTCGGAAACAAGGGGTCACAATTGGAAGCTGAAGACTCAGATGAGTCAAAGGGATGTTAGGAAGTATTTCTTCAGTCATAGAGTAGTTAGGAAGTGGAATAGTCTGGCAAGTGATGTAGTGGAGGCAGGAACTAGACATAGTTTTAAGACGAGGTATGATAAAGCTCATGGCGCAGGGGGAGAGAGGACCTAGTAGCGGTCGGTGAAGAGCCGGGGCCAGGAGCTGAGTCTCGACCCCTGCAACCACAATTAGGTGAGTACACACACACACACACACACACACACACAACACACACACACACACACACACACACACACACACACATAAAATATATAATATATATATATATATATATATATATATATATACATAAATATATATATATACATATATATATATAATATTATATATATATATATATTATAATATATATATTTTATATATATATATATATATATATATATATATACATATAAAATAAAATATATATATATATATATATATATATATAATATATATATATATATATATGTACTCACCTAATTGTGGTTGCGGGGGTCGAGACTCAGCTCCTGGCCCCGGCTTTTTCACCGACCGCTACTAGGTCCTCTCTCCCCCTGCTCCATGAGCTTTATCATACCTCGTCTTAAAACTATGTCTATTTTCCTGCCTCCACTACATCGCTTGCCAGACTATTCCACTTCCTAACTACTCTATGACTGAGAAATACTTACTAACATCCCTTTGACTCATCGGAGTCTTCAGCTTCCAATTGTGACCCCTTGCTCTGTGTCCCATCTTCTTGAACATCCTGTCTCTGTCCACGTTGTCTATTCCAGCAGTATTTTGTATGTCGTTATCATGTCTCCCCGACTCTCCTTTTCTCCAGTGTTGCCCAGACTGATTTCCCTGAACCTTTCTTCATAGGACTTTCCCCCTTAGCCTGGGAATTAGCCTTTTTTGCAAATCTTTGCACTTTCTCTAATTTCTTGACGTGTTTGACCGGGTGGGGGGTTCCAAACTGGTGTTTGCGTACTCCAGTATGGGCCTGACGTACACAGTGTATAAAGTCTTGAACGATTCCTTACGGAGGTACCGGAACGCTATTCTCAGGTTTGCAAAGCGCCCATATGCCGCAGCAGTGTGTACTCACCTAGTTGTACTCACCTAGTTGAGGTTGCGGGGGTCGAGTCCGAGCTCCTGGCCCCGCCTCTTCACTGATCGCTACTAGGTCACTCTCCCTGAGCCGTGAGCTTTATCGTACCTCTGCTTAAAGCTATGTATGGATCCTGCCTCCACTACATCGCTTCCCAAACTATTCCACTTACTGACTACTCTGTGGCTGAAGAAATACTTCCTAACATCCCTGTGTTTTCATCTGTGTCTTTAGCTTCCAACTGTGTCCCCTTGTTACTGTGTCCAATCTCTGGAACATCCTGTTTTTGTCCACCTTGTCAATTCCCTCTCAGTATTTTGTATGTCGTTATCATGTCCCCCCCCTATCTCTCCTGTCCTCCAGTGTCGTCGGGTTGATTTCCCTTAACCTCTCCTCGTAGGACATACCCTTAGCTCTGGGACTAGTCTTGTTGCAAAAACCTTTGCACTTTCTCTAGTTTCTTTACGTGCTTGGCTAGGTGTGGGTTCCAAACTGTGCCGCATACTCCAATATGGGCCTAACGTATACGGTGTA
>NC_069436.1:18395967-18418467 GCF_026875155.1 Cherax quadricarinatus
ATTTTTGGTATATGTGAACGACTCAGAAGTGTCCCTGTTTGCAGATGATGTGAAGTTAATGAGGAGAATTAAATCTGATGAGGACCAGGCAGGACTTCAAAGAGACCTGGACAGACTGGACACCTGGTCCAGCAAATGGCTTCTCGAATTTAATCCTGTCAAATGCAAAGTCATGAAGATAGGGGAAGGGCACAGAAGACCACAGACAGAGTATAGGCTAGGTGGCCAAAGACTGCAAACCTCACTCAAGGAGAAAGATCTTGGGGTGAGTATAACACCGAGCATGTCTCCGAAGCACACATCAATCAGATAACTGCTGCAGCATATGGGCGCCTGGCAAACCTGAGAACAGCATTACCGATACCTTAGTAAGGAGTCATTCAAGACACTGTACACCGTGTATGTCAGGCCCATACTGGAGTATGCAGCACCTGTTTGGAACCCGCACTTGATAAAGCACGTCAAGAAACTAGAGAAAGTACAAAGGTTTGCAACAAGGTTAGTTCCAGAGCTAAGGGGAATGTCCTATGAAGAAAGATTAAGGGAAATCGGCCTGACGACACTGGAGGACAGGAGGGTCAGGGGAGACATGATAACGACATATAAAATACTGCGTGGAATAGACAAGGTGGACAAGGACAGGATGTTCCAGGGAGGGGACACAGAAACAAGAGGCCACAATTGGAAGTTGAAGACACAAATGAGTCAGAGAGATAGTAGGAAGTATTTCTTCAGTCATAGAGTTGTAAGGCAGTGGAATAGCCTAGAAAATGACGTAGTGGAGGCAGGAACCATACACATTTAAGAACGAGGTTTGATAAAGCTCATGGAGCGGGGAGAGAGAGGGCCTAGTAGCAACCGGTGAAGAGGCGGGGCCAGGAGCTAGGACTCGACCCCTGCAACCACAAATAGGTGAGTACAAATAGGTGAGTACACACACCACACACACACACACCCCCCCAAACACACGACACACACACACCACACCACACACCACACCGCATAACACACCACACACACACACACCACACTCACACACCCACACCCCCAACACACCACACACACACTCACACACACACACCCCCCAAACCCCAACACCACACACACACACACACACACACACACCACCCACTCACTCACTCACACAACACACACACACCACACACCACCACAACACAAAACACACACACACACCCCTCACACACACAAATTTGATCAAATTTAAACAAGGACACCCAAAATATAAGAAAACCACTATGGAAAAAGTGAACTTTCAAACGCTTTCTTTTCAAAATTTCAGGACTGTAAAATATATGAAAAAAAAGGGCTTATAGGGCGACATTACCCCTCAAGAAAATAAACAAGCCCCTTTTAATGATATAGGGGGGGGGCCTTAAAACAAGTTTTAGCCACTAAGCTCTTGTTTTTAATTTCCCAATTTTTTTAAATTTTCCCAATTTTTATTATTTAAAATAATTTTAATTTCCGTAACCTAAAGTAATTTTTCATTTTAATTCAAAAATAATTTTGAGAAACTTGGTTCCATTTCTTTTAAAACCATGAACCTGCTTCATACAATTTTCTTGGCCTATTAAAAATAAATTAGATTTAAAAACTCATTTGATAAACAAGTTTTAGACTTTGTCTTGAAAAGTGAGAAATCACGAAAGCTCTTTAAAGTTAGCGTTTTATCTTTTTCTCCTGTCTAGTTTTTTTTCCCTAAATTTTAGATAAAATCCAAAAAATAATATCTATGTTAATCTGAAATTTTTTTGATCATAAGCTTTTTTCATATATTTCCTTTTAAAAAAAAAATTTTCTTTTAAATGTGATTTTCTTTTATCAACATCTTTGAACCAAATTTTTATTGATCTTACCAGTAGGGAATGATGGGGATGAGTGAGTAAGTGAGGGGGTGTGAGTAAGGGGGAGAGAGAATGAAGGGGGTTTGTGGAGAGGAGGGAAAAGGAAACGGGAAGGGGGGGGGAAAGGGAGGGGGGGAGAGAGGAAAATGAAAGAGGGAAAAAAGGGGGGGGGTGAGAGGGGAAGGACGGGGGAAAGTATTTTTAAAAAGTGGAGAGAGGAGAGCGTATATGAGAGTAGAAAGGTGAATGAAAAGTAGTGGTGTACATTAGAACAAGCATTTTTGTAATAATTTAAATTTTGGTTTTTTTTTTCTTTTAAATATCGAGTTATGAAATATTTCAAGTATTGTTTTTTTAAAAGTTTTCGAGACGTTCTACAAATTTTTAAAAAAATGTGTATTGTATTGTTTTAAACATCGCGTTTTTGGAATTTTTTTTGCATAAAGGTAGGGAGTGCAGGAGGAAGCTGTAAATGTTTAGCGCTAATGTTCGTCAATGTTTTAGTCGATGTTTTGTGATATACGAGTGAGGTAGTTTTTCAATGTTTCTGTACCAATAGGGATGGAGGGAAAGAGAGAGCGAGAGAGAGAGAGAGAGAGAGAGAGAGAGAGAGAGAGAGAGAGAGAGAGAGAGAGAGAGAGAGAGAGAGAGAGAGAGAGAGAGAGAGAGAGAGAGAGAGAGAGAGAGAGAAAAGTGGAATACATATTGAGACGTAAAGCCACAATGAGAGAGAGAGAATTAGAAAATGAAGTGGAGGGGAGGAATAAAGATACTGAAGAGGAAAAAGACATGAGGAAAGGGGGAAATAAAGAGGAGTGGGCAATAAAGGAAGGAGGGGGAAATAAACTTAAGAGGGAAAATAAAGGGAGAAAAAGATGGGGGAAATAAAGATGAGGAAATGAGTGCGCCGGAGGGTGGAGAATACAGAGGAAAAATGGAGAGCAATAACGTGGAGAAAATGAAAGCGAGAAAGGAAATGAAAAATGAAATGTAAAGTAGGCGGGGAAGTGAACAGGTAGAGGAGGCAGCAACCAAAAAAGAAATGAAACAGCGGGAAAAGGCATATGTAAATAGAGAAACGGGAGAGGGGAAAGAGAAAAAGGAAAATTCAATACATGTGAGAGAGAGAGAGAGAGAGAGAGAGAGAGAGAGAGAGAGAGAGAGTTGAAACGAGGGGGGAAAAGCGTGCAAAAGCTAATAACATACGGCTGTTTTAATTTTTTTTCATTTTTTCCATTCCGTTTCATTTGGTTTTGTTTGCAGAAGTTGTGGAATGTGGCTGCTGGTGTATGTGACATGCGCTCAGTTTATGTGATGCCATGCGATTAGCGAGGGTGGACGAGGAGGGCGCTTTAATGATGATGCATTGACGATAAAGTCATGACAATGATACGAGGGTGAGGGAGGGAAGTGAGGGGCCGGTGAGGGAGAGACTGGGGTAAGGAGGGGTAGGAAGAGAGAGAGATTGAGGGGGAGGCTGTGAGAGGGAGAAAGGAAAGGTAGGGAGCTAATGAGAGGGAGAGGGGAGTGTAGGGAGGCTGTGAGAGGGAAAATATGGAGCTTTTGAGAGGGAAGGTAGGGAGCTTGTGAGAGGAAGAGACGGTGATTGGAGGCTGTGAGAGGGAGAGACGAAAGGTAGGGAGCTTGTAAGAGGGGGATTGGAGCAGCAGGGATAGGGAGAGTGAGAGACCAGCGGAGGAGAAAGGGAAGGCAGAGTGGGAAGAGAGTGAATGAGAAGCTGGGGAAGGCGGGGAGTGGGAGAACAGGAGGAGAGAGAGAGGGAGAGAGAGTGAAGCCGGAAGAGTAAAAGAGGAATGGAAGAGGTAGTGTGGACAGGGAAAATGATAAAGATACGGGAGTGAAAAAAAGGGGAAAAAAAATACGAGAAACTGGGAGGCAAAGAGACCGGAAAGGGAGGAATGGAAGGGAAGTGATGGCAGTAAAACAGAGGGGAGAGGTGTGGAGGGAGGAGTGTGGAGGGAGGAGTGTGGAGGGAGGAGTGTGGAGGGAGGAGTGTGGAGGGAGGAGTGTGGAGGGAGGAGTGTGGAGAGGAGGGTTGTGAAGGAGAAAGGTGTAGAGGGGAAGGTTGTGGAGGGGAAGTGTGTCGAGGGAAGTGGAGGGGAGGGGTGTGGAGGGGAGAGGTGTGGAGGGGATGGGTGTGGAGAGAAGGGGTGTGGAGGGGAGAGGTGTGGTGGGGATGGGTGTGGAGGGGAGGAGTGTGGAGGGAGGAGTGTGGAGGGAAGGGTTGTCAAGGACAAAGGTGTAGAGGGGAAGGGTGTGGAAGGGAAGTGTGTGGAGGGAAGTGGTGTGGAGGGGAGGGTGTAAAGGGAAGGGGTGTGGATGGGAGGGGTGTGGAGGGAAGGGGTATGGATGGGAGGGGTGTAGAGGGGAGAGGTGTGGAGGGGAAGGGTGTGGAGAGGAGGGGTGTGAGGGGAGAGGTGTGGTGGGGATGGGTGTGGAAGGGAGGGGTGTGGAGGGGAGGGGTGTGGAGGGAATGGGTGTGGACGGGAGGAGTGAGGAGGAAAAGGGTGTGGAGGGGAGGAGTTTTGAAGGGAAGGGCGTGGAAAGGAGAGGTGTGGAGGGAGGGATGTGGAGGGGAGGGGTGTGGAGGGGAGGGGTGTGATGGGGAGGGAGTGGATGGGAGGGGTGTGGAGGGAAGGGGTTTGGAGGGAAGGGGTGTGGAGAGAAGAGTTGTGGATGGGAGGGGTGTGGAGGAAAGAGGGTGAAGAGGAGAAACGAGGGTAAAATATCAAGAGCTGATGTAAGGTACAAAGAGGGAGAGAAGGTAAAAGGGTGAGAGTTAAAGGAAAGGTAAAAGTGATGAAGGTAAAAGGGAGGGTAGTAAGAGGGCGAGGGAGGAGAGAAGGTATCAGTGAGGGAGGGAAAGTAAGAGAGTGAGGGAGCAAGTGTTGGAGCGTGGGAGAGGGAGATGAAAAGAGGAGGGAGGGCGCTGGAGCGTGAGGGGAAAGTGGTGGAGGGTGAGGGAGAGTGTTGGGGCGTGAAGGAGGAAAAGGTGAAGGCCACCAGAGAATGAGGGAGGGAATGATGGGGATGAGGAAAGGAATGATGAAGGCTGAAGGAAGGAAAGAAAGGGGCTGAGGGAATAATGAAGTCTGAGGGAGGGAATGATGGAGGTTGAGAGAGGGAATGGTGGAGGCTGAAAGAGGGAATGACTGAGGTTCAGAAAGGGAATGATTAAGGCTGAAAGAAGGAATGATGGATGCTGAGGAAGGGAATGATGATTGGCAAAACTGCAAGCACTGGGAATTACGGGCTCTACGCTACGTCTCCTCATTTATTGTCTTCATGGAAGATCTCTAAGGGTAGTTCTCAATGGAACAGAATCAGCAAGACATCCTACTGGGGTAAGTGTTCCACAGGAAATGTGCTGGGACCATTGTTATGGAATGTCTATTTCAATGGCCTTCTTCATCTCATCCCAGAATCCCGTGCATGTGCAGACGACTGCACTCTGGCATTTACTTATCCAAGAGAAGAAATGCCAACTGCTCTAAGCTACATCAATCACCAGTTAAGAGCTATATTAACTTGGGGAAACCGATGGCAAGTAACATTTGCACCTGAGAAAATGCAAATGATGGTCTTCGGGCACCATGATGGTAATGCCGGAGCAGTAGTAAGCATGAATGGGAGAGTGTTGGTACCTGGGGAAGAAGTTGATATCCTTACGGTGAAATTTAACTCCTAACTGACCATGAAGAACAACGTTGTAAATCTTGCAAACAAGGCAGCCAGGAAGCTTACAGCATTTTGACGCATCTCGCATCTGCTCGACACTAGGGTTTTGGAAGATTCTGTACGAGGTACAAGTACAGTATAATGTGCAACATCTGGGTATCTTTATTGTAGACGTTTCGCCAACCAGTGGTTTTATCAATACAAATTCCAGGACATAACTTGAAGATAGTAGAACTATGTACAGAAGATGAGGTAATCAGTCCCTCAATCTAGGAGTAGGTGCGAGGAGCACCGTAGTCTTGGAGATTCTGAAGCAGAAGCAAGGTGCCTGACGCTTATACTAACGTCAGGTGGAAATGGGACGGGTAGCAGACGAAGGCATAGTCACTGGTAGGCGGGATTCCCCAGTGGAAGTAGGTCCTACTCAAAGAGATGGGTTAGTTGTAGTAGTAGTAGTTGTCGTAGTCGTGAAGGTTATGTACATGTCCTCAGAATCAAGATTCCATGATGTTGCAGTGTCTGACAAGTTGTACAAGAATGGTATACAGTACCGACAAGATGAAATTAAGACACATGTGCAACATCTGGGTATCCACAATAAAGATACCCAGATGTTGCACATGTGTCTTAATTTCATCTTGTCGGTATTGTATACCATTCTTGTACAACTTGTCAGACACTGCAACATCATGGAATCTTGATTCTGAGGACATGTACATAACCTTCAAGACTACGACAACTACTACTACAACTAACCCATCTCTTTGGGTAGAACCTACTTCCACTGGGGAATCCCGCCTGCCAGTGACTATGCCCTCGTCTGCTACCCGTCCCATTTTCACCTGACGTTAGCATATAAGCGTCAGGCACCTTGCTTCTGCTTCAGAATCTCCACGACTACGGTGCTCTTCGCACCTACTCCTAGGTTGAGGGACTGATTACCTCATCTTCTGTACATAGTTCTTCAAGTTATGTCCTGGAATTTGTATTGATAAAGCCACTGGATGGCGAAACGTCTACAATAAAGATACCCAGATGTTGCACATGTGTCTTAATTTCATCTTGTCTGTATTGTATACCATTCTTGTACAAGTACAGTATACTCCAATTTCTTGCTTTGCCTACCCCCGCTTCCCCTCTCATCTGAGACTGCTTGACAGAGTAGAGAACAGAGCAAGACGTCTCATCTCTCGACTGGACCCATCCTGGATAGATCTGTCATTTAAGCAGAGAATTCAACATAGGAGGGATGTGGGTGGCCTTACCGTTATGTACAAGGCCAACATTGTCAAAGTACCACACTTGGCTTCACTTCGAGAACAGCGAGAAGCAAGCTTCTCTACCACAAGACGGGCAGAAAGCAGCAATTTCACTCTGGCTGTACCCTTCTCCAGAACATCACTTCATCTGAGATCATTTATCCCCAGGATGACTCGAGTCTGGAACTCATTCGTACAGCATTATGATGTCAACGAGATAAAGTCAGTTGATCAAATGAAAATGCTGGCCCACAGATGGCTTCAACTTCATCCTGTTCCCTACTTGTATGTTTCATAACAATAAAAATACTTTCAAATGAGCTGATGTTGGTAATAGCCCTTAGTTAGGGATCCTTAACCTGTAAATAGCTTGTCAATTAAGCTAGGGATCCTTAACCTAACCTTTTGAAATCCCGTTAAAAAAAAAAAGACTTAAAGACAGAATGATGGAGGAAGAGGGAAATAATTATGATAACTGAAGGAGAAATGATAGACGGAAAAACTAGAGGGAGGATGTTAAGTGCGTGAAGAATACAAAGACTGAAGTATTGGTGAGAAGAGAAAAGACGAGAAGATCAAGTAGGGGATCGAGTGAATGAAGAGGGAGAATAGAAAGAATAAAAGGAGGGTAAAAAGAATGAAGGGAGGGTAGAAACAATGAGAGTAGAAAGAATAATAGAGGGTAGAAAGAATTAGGGAGGGTAGAAAGAATAAAGAAGAATAGAAAGAATGAAATTAGCAGAGAGGAGGAAAGAGATCGAGGATGTAGGTAGAATGGAGAAGGAGGTAGGAAGAAAGAGTAAGATGGATTTTGAAAGAGATGGAGAGAATTGGGAAGTAAATAAGAAAAAGGAGAAAGGTAGAAAGAAAAAGAAGTGATTTATCAAGAATCATGATGTATGGAAGTAGATAGAGGGATTTTCGGGAGATCAAAAGCTTTGGAATAGAGCTGAAAATAAAGGAATAGTGATGTGGAAAATAATAGAAGACAACAGAAAGAGAAAGAGAAGGTAAATGAAAAGAAAAGTGGGAGAAAGTGAGAAGTCAGTGAAGAGGGGGAAATTTAACTGACTGAAATTAGTGAAACAAAATAAAAGAAGCTAATCAAAAGTAAAACAATTAAAAGTTTAAATACAACAGAAGCTTTAAATCAATTTACAGAATAAAGAAGGTGACTGACCTTGAAAAATTAATATTTTGCAAGAATTCAACGTTTTTGTGATCACATCCATCACCATTCTCAGGAATTATATTCTGACACTATATACAATATAATATAAATATATATATATATATATATATATATATATATAATATATATATATATATATATATATATATATATATATATATATATATATATATATATATATAGGGAGGTACCACCTTTAGAACTGTCATAGGGACCCTCATCCTCAGAGAAAAGAATAAACTTGCTTCAGGGAAAACTCAAGGTTTTTCCTGAAGCTGTTTGAGAATTTTCTCCTACCACCCCTATATTTCAAGTATGTTTTATTTAAAGACAAAAATACATTGGCCAAACATTCACAAAAATACAACAGAAAGTAAAACAACATAGGTGACTCAGAGCTACAGCTCGAATACTTCGTCCAGCTCCCCTGCTGTGGGCCGCGTGCCCAGAATGCTGCAGGCATTTCCTCTCTGGATCGCAACACTGAGTCTCTGAAAGAGAAAGCTGGTCGCCCTGTGGTCCTTGGTTTCTATGATGAGCTTTTCACCCAGCTCTTTGAGGAACTTTAGAGCACACTTGCCCCATGCTCCAAGGGTCTCCGACCCTATTGGAATGAAGTTATAGCAAGGGGAAATCATATTTTCGGTACTTCTGGGTCTTCCTGTGGCTGGCAGCTCCACCCCCTTCCACTACGGAGTATGGCAAGTAGGTGTCTGCCAATGTGGCAGCACATGTGTAGTCCCAGGCAATCTGCGTTCCATCCTTCCAGGGTAGCATATATATATATATATATATATATATATATATATATATATATTATATATATATATTATATATATATAAATATATATATATATATATATATATATAATATTTATATAATATATTATATATATATTATATTTATATATAATATAATATATATCCATTATCTAGTATATATATATACCTATTATTAATATTTATTTATTTCTAGTAATAATTATCTTTATTCAACTTGTATTATATATTTGGTTAGTCAGATTTAAATTAATATTTTTTCATTGTGATTATTAGTTATAAGTGTACTATTTATATTATATGTCAGCACTATTATATTTATATTATTATTAATTACTATTAATTTTGTTTGTAATTGTTATTGTGCGTATGAATTATTTCGATTTTATAATATTATATTCGATTCATTATTAATTATTGAATTTTTATTATTGTTGATAATAAATGCTTGTGTAGTTTTATATGCGTCGTAAGTGTATAAGAAGTGTATCTCGACTTTTGAATAAAAACCCTTCATTTAATATCAATGAATTATTGAATGGCTTATTTCTATTTTAATAAAAAATATCATTGATAATTAGTCAAAGTAATGATAACTTTGATCAATTTGATACATCATATATCAGTGGAATAGAAAAAACGTTATTTCGTTGTTACATATACTAATCCTATCATTATAATAAAATAATTATTAAGAAGTGCTTTTGTCATTTTAATAAAAATAAAATGCTTTGGATAGCTTTTATTGTGCAAAATGAAAACTGATTTTACAACATTGTTAACAACTCATTATAAATAACAGTGAATAAGGGGAAAAATAACGTTATTTTTGCTGTTGCTAATAATAATACTAATAATAATAATAATAATAATAATAATAATAATAATAGTAATGATAAATATTAATAATGATAATGATAATCATAACTTCGTTATTGTGGAAAAAAAAACTGCATTTACAACTTTCTCCAAGGTTAAATCATATTTTGCATTCAGATGACAATTATTATTGAAAAAAAAAATATCAGTATTTTGAAAAGATTATTATGCAGCTTGTTTCACTAATGAATTAATGATTGTTGGTGTTTAGTTCATTGTTGTAATGTTAAATGGTATTTGAGTTTTCAACTGATATTCTCACATATATTATTCCCAAAATTAAATTCATAGTGACTCGTATTTGTCAATAGTAAATACGCAAATATCTGAATATTAATGAAATCCAGAGCGTGTTGCTGTGTTGTTTGTGTTTATGGACTGAGTTATAATACAGATGTTTCTTTCGCGTGTGGAGTGATGTTCCTGGAGTGAGTAATATTATTGATGTTACTAATATTTTTGAAGTGAATTAAATAACAGGGCTTGCTGATGCCTCTGTTGTTAACTGTGTTACAAGAGTTTCTGAGACTTGCGGAGCAACACAAAAGGTACTGCTGTAAGTGAATAAAAATGCAAGAACATTGAAGAAAAAACTAAGGAAAGCAAAATGCAAGAACGCTGAAAAAATTAAGGAAAGCAAAATACAGAAGGAAACAAGTGAGATGAAAAGCCAGAAACCAATGGAGAGAAAAGGCAAGCGAAATTTTGAGAATGAATTAGCAGCAAAAGTCAAGTCATAGCAGAAAGTGCTTCCTAATTACATCAGACGAAAAACGATAGTAAAAGATCAAGTAAAATAGACTATAAAAGAAAGGAGGAGAGTTCACGAAAAAAACACAGAAATCTGTGAAGAGTTGAACAAGCGATTTAAAGAGGTGTTCTCAATGGAAACAAGGACAATACCAGAAAGCCAAAGAGGAAGAATATACCAAGGGGATCTAATCATATGTTCAACAGAGTTATTTGTGAAAAAATCATGTGAGTGTGCTGGATACATCAAAAGCATTAGGTCCCAAGAAAGTGTCATCACGGATTATACGAGGAAGAGAGAGCCAAAGAAGTCTCTGAAACACTAGCTAAAATCTACAAGTCAATAAATAAAGGATAAATGCCAGAGTTCTGAAAAACAGGAAATGTATTTCCAGTATTTAAGAAAGGAGATAGAAACGACATAATAAACTGCAGAGTTATGGCACTGACATGCATATTATGTATGATAATGAAGAATTACCCTACAAAGTAGTTTCAAAAGCATTAACTAGCATAGGTTAAAAGTGGAAAATCTTGCTGCATACACCTGCTGGAGTTCTATATTAGATAACAAAAGTGAGGCAGGAGAGAGAGGGATAGCTTGACTGTATATTCGTGGACTGCAAGAAGGTATTTAATACTGCACCTCACAATAGACTGCAAAAAATGGAGCAGGCAGAAATATTAGGAAAAGCACAACAGTGGATCAAGGAGTACTTTATGGGACAGAGGCAGAAGATATGTTAAGAAGGAAACGTGTAACAAGTGAGGTTCCACGAGGATGAGTACTGGGACCAGTATTGTTTCCGGTACTTGGGAAAGATACAACAAAAGGGATATCCGTGGTGTCCGAGTTTTCAATAGATGTACAATTAGTCAGGTTGATATAAACTGTTGAGGATAAGAAAAAAGTTATAATAGACATGACCTATTAGTTAGACAATTAGCATCTGTGAATTCGGCTCAGCAAATGCAAGGAAATAGAAAGACAGAAAACTGAGGGTAAGTAGACTTAAGAGAAAGAAGCTGCACCTCTCACTGAAGGACAAAGTCCTAGGGATGTACACAGGGCTGCTCATATAGCCAGAGGCGCAAATCAATCGAAAAACCTTTTCTGTGAATGCTCGTCTGGCGAAATGACGTATGTCAGGCCCATCATGAAGTATGCAGCACCAACATGGTACCCACCTCTGTTAAAGCATATCAATAAACTGGAGAAAGTGCAGAAGTTTGCAACAGGACTACTACCAGAGCTAAGGGAAATGAGCTATGATGAGATCGAAAGGAACTGAGCCTGAAGACATTGCATAAAAAGCTCTGAGAAACATGATAGTATTATACAAAATACTTAGGGAACTTAATAGGGTGGACAGGGATAACTGTTAGAGGCGCGAGAAACAAGTACAAGAGGGAACAGTTGGGAGTTAAACACGCATATGGATATTAAGGAATGTTTCTTCTACCTCAGTATTTGTTAGGAAGCCGATTGACCTTGATAACGCAGCAGTGGAGGTAGGCTTCATGCATAGGTTTAAGAATAGGTACGAAAGGGCTCGCGAGGCTGAGAGGGAGAAAATCTGGCAAGCGGAAAGCACAGAGGCAGAGTCAGGAACTGAGATTTGACTTCAGTAACCAAAAACAATTGAGAATACACACGAGAGAGACAGCTTGCGCACGCACACAAACACACACACACACACACACACACACACACACACACACACACACACACACACACAGCTCGAAATTCCTGCTCAGAAACGTTCAATTATTAATAAAAAAAATACTTTAAATGAAATGCAAAATGGGGCATATCAATTTTATAACATTTTTATTGTTTCTTATATTTAAAGGAAAGGAGAGGGAGTCTAGTAATTACTGGTCCTCTCTTGTGAAAACTTAGTGATTAGTTTCAATAATAACTTGCCTGAGGCGAAGAATGCAACATACATATTGAGAACTCACTAGGTGGATCTTACAGGCGTACTAAGGACAACTAGCTTTGAGTAGGAGAGAAAGGTATTCTCTGTATGCTATGTCCATAGTATGTTGCAGTGACAGACAAGATGGTATAAACCTTAGTAATAAATACCGACAAGTTGGTTTAGAAAGACACGTAAGCAAATACTCTGACATATTTATTAGAAAACGTTTCAGTCCCAGGACCGAAACGTTTTCTAATAAATATGTCATAGTGTTTGCTTACGTGTCTTTCTAAACCAACTCCGGACAACACACTGCAGATCAAACTTATAATAGGACTTAGTATCGCTGTGTGTGGAGCTTTATTATTCCGTGTGAAACGTTGTTTCCATAATTGCTCATTTTGGAAAATCTCTTTCCAAAGTAATATATATATATATATATATATATATATATATATATATATATATATATATATATATATATATATATATATATATATATATATATATATGTCGTGCCGAATAGGCAGAACTTGCGATCTTGGCTTAAATAGCAACGCTCATCTTGCCATATAGGACAAGTGAAAATTTGTGTATGCAATAATGTCGCCAAAATCATTCTGAACCTAACGAGAAAAATATATTTCATTGTGTTTGTTTAGTATTAAATTATTGTAAACAAATCTAAAATGTATTTAGTTGGGCTAGGCTAAAACAAATTACGCTTGTTATAATAAGGTTAGGTATGTTTTCTAAGAATCTTTTGGTGCAAAATTAAAATTTTTTACATTAACATTAATGAAAAAAATATGTCTTTAAACGTATAAGAGAAAATTTCGGAAATGACTTAATTTAAATGAGTTCTTGCTAATTGAGCAGTTTTACATATTCGGCACGACATATATATATATATATATATATATATATATTATATATATATATATATATATATATATATATATATATATATATATATATATATATATATGTTGCAACCCCTGAATGGGTTACAATGATTATTATGTATATATATAATGTATATTATCTTTTCATATAATTTTATATTGCTTATATTTGCGATAATAGCTAAATCGTAAATGTATTGCTTTATATTGTTATTTGACTTATGTTGTTAAGATGCTACATATTATGTGCTCAGTTCAAGTCTTGATTGTCAAACTACTGTAATTGTCGCTCCTTGCTCGTTACTCTGCCGGTGCTGGGTGACTGCTGCCCACGGAGCTATCACGTGATCGAGGGGGGGGTGTCCTCACCTCGTCTGAAGTATTCAGTCTGCTCTAGACTCGCTTGCTGGTTGGACAGATTGTCTGTCTCATTATTCTTGTTAGTTATGTAGAACTCTGTTCACAGAACCTTGTATAGACTTAGTGATTTTCGACGTTGTACTGAGGTTGTGTGTCTCATAGACACTCTGAGCATCTCAGGTCCTTAGCTATAGCTTATAACCTAATTTGTACTGGTATCTGTGTATAATCACAGTCAGGGTTTTTCCTATGCTGAACTTAGATTCAGTAGTATGGGAGTTTTGTAAC
Source organism: Cherax quadricarinatus (assembly GCF_026875155.1). Taxonomy (NCBI): domain Eukaryota; kingdom Metazoa; phylum Arthropoda; class Malacostraca; order Decapoda; family Parastacidae; genus Cherax; species Cherax quadricarinatus. The sequence goes on from NC_069436.1 coordinate 18,409,870, forward strand.
TTTTGTGGAGGATCTGCTGATGGTCCCTGCTTAGTGTCGTTATATTATCTCCTTGATTCTGATTGTGTCGCAGTCGCTTGTTATATGGCTATTGGGCTTAGCATTCTTTTCATTGTTCAAGCAGACTGTTCTGGTTGCCAGTCGGTCAAAAAGTTAGTTTGAGGACTTTGTCAGTCACTTGTTTAAGTCTAGTCGAGTCTTGAGACATAGCGAACTACTTAGAGCACTTACACACATACACACTTACTTGTACATATTTGTAATATCTTATTAAATGTTAATGTACCAGACGGTACTTAAGAATTATAAATGTGATATGTGCTTTCAGCACAATAATATTGAACTCGAGAGATTGATTTTATTTTGATTGCTGTGATTAATTTAATTTAATTTAATTTGATAATATACCTCTAGACAACTTAATGATTAATAAATTTATTAAATTTTAATTTCTCTAGTTAGTAGCCTACCAGTTGTAATCCTGAAGCACTATTGAATAATACTGATTTTAATAGATAATTGGACAAGGATACTGACTACTTGTTACGAAAACCCAGTAACAGGCTGGATGCTAGAAGGGCAGTCCTTTCTAGTATTCACTGGATATCTCTAAGCTTTTAGAATCGCGTTTTTTGTAACTATATATATATATATATATATATATATATATATATATATATATATATATATATATATATATATATATATATATATATATATATATATATATATTGATTTTACTTGAAAAAGAATAAAAAAACATTGTCTTGTAAAGCGTTTGTTATGCCAGAGTGTTTATGTTCTACATTTGTTTAATGTGTGCAGTTTTACTGCAAGAAATTGAGTGAATGGAATTGATTGGGAGATAATCTGATTTCAAATGAGAGTTGTAATAATTATTGATTGCAACATAAATAAATCTGCATTATCCGTGTTATGTATCGGAAATATTCATCAGCTCAATAATATATCGGGAGTGATCAGCGGCTCCGTTTAAAAATCTAATGCCTACACTGTTTAAACTAGAACACATAGATGCTTTAATTAATCCAATGACTGTTTGAAATTTATTTATTTACCTGTATCATGGATTATATCAAATCAACATATGCAACATCTATTCGAGACAGTCAATGTAAGTTTTTACATAGGAAGGTATAAACGGGTTCGATGCTGGAGCGAGTGGAGACGTGAGTACGTTTCTTCACACTTGTTGGCCGTGTTCACTTAGAAGTAAATAAGTACCACAGCACAGGTATGCATGTAGATACCTTGCCTGTATACATGTGTGCATTGAGGTATACATCCTTTGTAAGCTTCATGATTAAAATCATTCATACCGCACACCCATTATCAAGTAAAAGTCAAAAGTGGGTGGACCACTTATCTTTGAACTTCCGCCTCCTCACCCCCAAACCTTCATCCATTTTCATCCCTCGCTATCCTTCCCCCCTCTCTCCTTACCAGCGCTCTGGTCATAGTTCATTCGTTATTCAATAGATACCTAGGAGTTAGCAAGCTGTTGTGGGTCGAACCTTAAGAGGTTTTAAGGTGGTGATGTATGGCCCTCTCCTAATCATAAAATGGAAAGATTTTCTATGAATAGAATAATATTTATAGCAATGAAATTAACATTGGCATGTGAAGTATTTACTGAAGGGACAATTCTGCCTATTCCCTTTAAGTTTGCAGATTGTTCACTGAAGTTTTTTTTCTAAATTACAATGCAATTTTATTATAGGAAATATACAGAGTATATGGAATTGAAGTAGACTTTTAAGGTAATCACAATGGAGTATTCCAAGAATTACTAAGCAATTTTTCAAGAATTACAGTAAATCCTGAACAGCAAAAAAGTTGAATGGCACTATACATATAATGCATTCTTCTGTCGATACAAATTAATTTATGACTTAACACACACACACATACTCAATTGCTAGCACATAATCTCACGTTTGCCTTAATTCCTGATGAAAATAAATGTACCGTAAGCTTCTTGCAGTAATTAATTCATGTTATTGATGATGCATTAATTACCTAAGATACAAAGGCTGCGTTAAATATCTATAAAAAAAAAAAGTCGGTTGGAATATTTAATCGCTGATCTCAAAACGTTTGTGATATATAGTACTGTGTAACGATAAACTTGAATGCTGTCAGTACTCGTCAATAATAACGGTGAAGAAATTGTTAATTCTAAGTGTGAGAGCCTAAAAAATGCACAAACCAGGAAGTGTGTTGAGAGGAAGGAGAGGACGAGGAAAGGCTCTACATCTAAGGTGGTGCACACTACTTTTCTGAAATATTTTAAGTGTCAGTATTGAAAAAGCGAAACAGACGTGACAAACGAGTTTACACGGTGAAAATTCTTGAAGTTGAAACATATAAGTATCCATGAAAGAAAAGTTTTAGGCATGTTGTGATAGGTAAAGGCAGGAGGAAGAAAGGAAGAGTAATGGACGAATTGAATGGGGTCAAAGAATTATTCTCATAATTATTATTATTATTATTATTATTTTATTATTATTATTATTATTATTATTATTATTATTATTATTATTATTATTAATTTCAAGGAAAGCTGTAAACCTGATGGGGGCTGCGTTATGCCTAGGGAAGAGGAGGTAGATATGGCTCAGGGAGAGTAGGGTGGCCTATTTTCCCTGGATCAAGAGCCATTCACCGCCTCTTCTGCAGGGAGAGAAAGGAGGAGGGTGGTGGTGGTTCACATCAAAGCATGTATCTTGCTGGGTGTATTATGGCTTCCTCATTATGCTCCCGCCACGGTCCACTAAATTAAGCCAATGAGCTAGTCCTACCCATGGATAACGTGTGCCTGAGCGGGTAACCTGCAAGACGACTTGTCGTGGCATGTAACAAGCCAAAATGAACCATCTTGTGTCATTCCGGGATTTGTCTTGTTTCTCATCACGGTGTGTCGTTCTGTGTGACTTCTTCGGCCTGTTGTCGTTTTGGACTGTTTGGCTTGCATATGCTATTTTCAATTAGTCGCTTTTTTTTCAAATGTCTAGTCCTTGCTGTGCCTTTTTTTCGTAAGTCTGTAATTTGCCATCAAGTCTTACACGGCCATGCTATTTTAAGTCTGTCTTTTCCTGGCTTGACCTGTTTATCCCTCTCTTTTCAAACAGGTTTTTATATTTCTTTTCCTTGGAATTGTCGACTTCTGGCTATCAGCTACATCCTCAACTTCCCTCAGTCTAATTAATGCTTCATACGTTTGAATTACAATCGTATACTAAAGGAGTGTTCAACGAAATAAAATCGTAATTTTTTCGTCATTTAAGTTTCTGGCCAAGAAAGCTGGTAGACTTCTGTGCAAGGAGTTGCATTAAGCATGGTGAGCCATTCACTGCAGCACATTCATTCTTTCAGTGCATCCACTGGGGCTGAATGAGACTCCCACAATTTCTTCTAATGCAGATACAATAAACTTTAGATAGGAAAGCATTTCTCTTCCAGCCTTCAAGTCTACAACAACTTTTGCAAGAGCAAGACCCTCTATAGATAGATAGATGGCACTTCAACTTGCCTTAATCATCCTTTAGTCCTCAACATGTCCTGCTCAGCTTTAATTATTATGTCAGCATTTCGATAAGCATCAGTTCTCATCATCAGGTCTCTAAGGAAAGAGAAATCCGTACATATAGAGTGTAAATAATGGAGATATAAAACCATTGAAAACTTTAAACGTAAGAATCAATAAAAATGTAAAAATTGCAAATATTGTCATACTATCGAAACATAAAGGTTCGCAGGAGCTCTTGCATCTGCCGATATTCGATTTAATATGACTAGTAAACAGAGCTTCTGTTACTTTTTCTTAAAGGATATCCAGAAAATCGAGAAATGCAAAGATTTGAAGAAAGGCTAGTCACAGAGCAGCTGGCGAACGAAGTATGGGGAGAATGTAAATATATTGAACCTTATTGTCATTAGACGATAGAGGAACCAAGGGAAACATGTTGACAACAACAACAAAAATACTCACAGTACTTTATAGGGTAAACAGATGGCACATTGTTCGTGTAGATGTAGACATGTTCAAAGTTAAATGTTAAAGACTCAGACGAGTCACAGGGTTATCAAGATATATTTCTTTAGCCTTAGAGTGCCAGGAATTAGAATGATCTGGATGAGGTTTTCTCTACAAGTAATTTTAAGAGTGGGAAAAAGATTTACTATCGGGGCTAGGAGGGAGACAATACTGCAGTTAAGAGGAATGACCAGTTGAGATTATCCCTGCATTTACAAATGGGTGAACAGAAATAAACGAACACACACACACACACACACACACACACACACACACACACACACACACACACACACACCACACACATACACACACACACACAACAACAACAACAACAACAACAACAACAACAACAACAACAACAACAACAACAACAACAACAACAACACACACATCGAATTAAAAAAACATCCCTCTAAGAGACTCGTTGAAATATTTCAGTATTAAACTAAATTTCGATTTTTAATCTCTTCACCCTCAATATATTTCCTTCCAAAGCTCGACTGCCCAAAACACTATGAATACGGGAACAACGCAGACCAGTTTCCTATTTTTGTTTAGTTTTGTTTTACGTGGCATAGGAGAGTGCAAGAAACCTTCAAGGAGAAGGTGAGGCAATCGTTCATGCGTCTTGCCTTCCCCGCCCTCCTCATCACTCAACCTGAGACAGATGCAGGCAGTTGCAACAACGAATTTTTACCTATATGTTATTGCATCCTTAACTTTTATATGGTTCGTGAATCATAAGTTATGGCTGTCAAACGTACCCAGCGATTTAAAAGCACATTTTGTTTAGCATCTAATGACACATTTTAATGCTAAAAAAATCTTCAGTACCTCAACCTGAATTTCCTAAAACGTATGTAATGTAACAGATTTGGCAAACCTGTGGCTCGCTAGCGACCTGAGGCTGATTTGCTCATTCAGTGTACTAGCAATGTCCATAATTACTTCTTTTTCTAGATATTGTCTCATTTAGCGTATTAATGGGAGGAAACAACGTAAGAGGAAAAGACATGTATATAAACAGTAGAGCAAGATAGCAGACCTCAGTCATAGTGATATTACCAATGCCTCCCCTTGTACTCTCTCGACACTCCGAGAAACCAATGAATGGTTCATCATCTGACACACCACCGTTTCCTGATGAAGAATATGCTATACATACAAGTCCACTGTATGTACAGCATACAGTGTGAAACCTGCTAAGGATTCTGCCACATACAAGTATTTAAAGTTTCTCTGGAGGGATCTTTTGATAACAGAACAAATAATTTAACATTATTTCCTGTGAGGCACTTTATGAACAACTAACTAATTGATTTTCCTCGTGGAATTCTAGATGATGGGAACAAACTCCCAAGTAACGTTTTTGAACCGAATATAACTTTAGGTTGCATAGGTTGGACTGATAAATGAGTGGGTGTGGTTGGGAGTGAATTCGATCTGCCTGTCATGGGCCACTAAGCCTACAAGACTGCTTCACCATTCTTATATCAACATAAGCGAGCGGTCATTCTGCCGCAGTTTGACATAAGACCAAACGACTTCCACATTTGACAGAGAAAGGAGACACCACTGTCTCTATCACCGCATGCCAGAGGTCGTTCTTTGTCGCGCCCTGGCCACAACACCAACGACTGCCTCATTCACAACCCTCCCAGGGGAGGAAGAAACGGATATGCCTTGACTCTGAAAAGCTTTAGTTCCAACTAACTGGAGCCACCCTTTTTTTCTAGGATTAAACGGATTTCATTCCATTTCCCAAGCTCCGCATGACTTTAACCAGTATCCGATTCCTCATGATTAAAATATTGATAATAATAATAATAATCCACAATTACATCTGTGAGGGTAGACACAAGCTCCAGCTGGGGCTTATTGCCACGCCCTCGCCACTGTAAAAGCTCATGTGACAAAGACCTGAGCAGTCAGAGATTATTCATGATGCATTCACTAACAACAGAGGCATATGAACGACTCAGAAATTTAAACACTGTAAACAGAATAACCTTCAGAACGAATAGCTCTCACGAAGTGAAGCATAGAATATAAATTCGCGAGAGTTCAGAGATCTAAGAAGAGATTGCTGTCATAGTGATATGATCGAGGAGGAACGGCTAAAAATATCGGGCCTCTTGTTATTGATGTTGTGTTATTTTATTTGTCCTGAGAAATAGGGGGCGTGTCTCCTGATGCTGGTCTTTTTCTTATAATAAGCTGTTTCCTTGAGCTTTAGGACGCTGGACCGAGGCCTTGCACTGGCTTACCTCTACACCCGTAAAAAAAAATCCACAACTGATATAACATTAACTTTTATCAACTACATTTTAAAACAAAGTTATCACTTATTACTATGTGGCAAAGACTGTGGGATTAGTTTATTATATTTTAGGGAAAGCGCTTTACCAGAAAGGGTTGTAGAGGACTTTGAAATCACAGCTAATCAGATCCAAGGAAGGGGAGGGGAGCTCCAATTCCTTGGACAAAGAGAACTTCCCCAGCACCAAGTTATCCAAATTTGTGGGAAAAAAAGAGAGCGAGAGAATTGTCACTATCAAATAACACTTTCAGATGTCTCTGTGAACTACCATTCCCTAGACAACGTAGTCCTTACCGCCCCCCCCACATCCCACACCCCAGCCAACCAAACCCACCCACGTCCCTTCCACCTCCACCCATCCACGCCCCTACCGCCCCCACCTTACTCCCTGCCGTGCCAAATTGTCCAGCTTGGGATCTTCCCGGTCTCACTAGGGCAATAATTCAGCCTAATATTCGGGACGCGTGAGTTAGGGCGGACCCGGCATAAGCGAGGATGACCCCCATCCATCTTCCAGCCGCCCCGGGTGCGTTTGGAATCGAGAAATATACTCATATAATGGAAGCTGGAATTGGAATATTTCTTTCACGCCACTAGGAAATCACAAAGTCAGGGGAGAAAGGTGGAGCAAGACGGGGTGGAGGGAGAAACTGAGAAGTGGGGGATGTAAAAGAGGAGGAGGAGAATGATTGTGAAGAGGAGGAAAACCAGATTTAAAGGACTGAAAAGAGTTGCATAGAGATTATAAAAGAAAGAAGATGGAAAAGAAGCGGGGCGAAATAAAAGAAGGCACAGAACTCGCCCCCATCCTGTTCCTCATCCTCATATCAGACATAGACATTGATGTAATCCACAGCACCGTGTCATCCTTTGCAGACGAAACTAGGATCTGCATGAGACTGTCATATTGAGGACACAGTTAACCTAAAAGAAGAAGTAAACCAAGTTTTCCAATAGGCATCGGAAAACAATATGATGTTCAATGAAGACAAATTCCAACTACTCCGTTATTGAAAACTGGGAAAGATAATAACTAGAACTGAGAATACTACGAACTCTGATCATATAATAGTGTGGAAAAATAATGTGGGGGACCTGGGAGTGGTAATGTTCGAGGATCTCACTTTCAAGGATCACAACAGTGCCACGATCGCACGTACAAAGAAAATGATAGGATGGATAATGAGAACGTTCAAAACGAGAGATGCCAAACCAGTGATGATCCTTTTCAAATCACTTGTTCTCTCTAGGCTGGAATACTGCTGTACATTAACATCTCCATTCAAAGCAGGTGAAATCGCAGATCTAGAGAGTGTACAGAGATCCTTTACTGCACGTATAAGTTCTGTCAAGCACCTTAACTACTGGGAACGCTTGAAAGCACTTGACTTGTACTTGTTGGAACGCAGGAGGGAGAGATATATCATAATCTACACTTGGAAAATCTTGGAAGGAATGGTCCCAAATCTGCACACAGAAATCACTCCCTACGAAAGTAAAAGACTGGGCAGGCGATGCAAAATGCCCCCAATAAAAAGTAGGGGAGCCATTGGTACACTAAGGGAAAACACCATAAGTGTCCGGGGCCCAAGATTGTTCAACAGCCTCCCATCAAGCATTAGGGGAATTGCCTTCAAGAGAGAGCTGGACAGATACCTAAAGTCAGTGCCGGATCAGCCGAGCTGTGGCTCGTACGTTGGACTGCGTGCGGCCAGCAGTAACAGCCTAGTTGATCAGGCCCTGCTCCATCGAGAGGCCTGGTCATGGACCGGGCCGCGGGGGCGTTGATCCCCGGAATAACCTCCAGGTAACCTGGGAGTGGTAATGTTTGAGGATCTCACTTTCAAGGATCACAACAGTGCCAGGAACACAACTGCAAAGATGATAGTATGGATAATGAGAACATTCAGAGCAAGAGATGCCAAGCCAATGATGATCCTTTTCAAATCACTTGTTCTTTCTAGGCTGGAATATTGCTGTACATTAACATCTCCGTTCAAAGTAGTTGAAATTGCAGATCTAGAGAGTGTACAGAGAACATTTACTGCACATATAAGTCCGGGGGCCAGCAGTACCAGCCTGGTTGATCAGGCCATGATCCACCGGGAGGCCTGGTCGTGGACCGGGCCGCGGGGACGTTGATCCCCGGAATACCCTCGAGGTAGACTCCAGGTAAGAGTAACAGCAGAAGAGACGGACGGAGGAGAAGAAGCTTTCA